>CM074140.1:1313440-1355206 GCA_037178625.1 Skeletonema tropicum | reverse complement strand
TGCTAACGGAGCCTGATCAACAAGGTTTGTTCTTTGAGTTTTGCCCTCGAGCGGATTGATATTTGAGATTTTGGTATCCAAGCAAGAATGCAGCTCAATACGATGCAAGTGTCAATGTTATCAGTAAACGTCTTGTTGATCTTGGCTGCCTTCGGTACACAGCTTCATAGAACGGATGACCACTTCCCTTGTACCTTTCGTGAAAGTACAAACTAGGACATCCGAAACAAAGCCAACTTTGACACGTCCAACTTCCGCCATAGTGTATTCGTCAACATTTCGACAGGGTACCTAGTATCCTCTCAAGAATGGCTGTTGAGATGTACTCCAAAGCCACACATCATCACCCAACCCAAGCGCAGGTAAAGTCCTGGGGAGGTATCAATTCCAGCTAGCTTCACTCATTGTGCTTCTTGTGAATGGATTCAGTGAGCAAAACCAAGCAAGGTTTGTTGTGTTCACAAAGTATACAACACATCGTCCCAGTACTATCATTGACACTACCAATCACGCTCTCAGCAGATATATAATGTAGGTCGCTGCTAGTGCCTCCGGATTTGTGGAGTACATACATATGTAAGTATCTTTTGAAGTGTTTGGGTTTTCTCGTAAAGGTAAGATACGAGTACCGGTGAGAGTTTACAGTGTTCAGCAAAAATCTTTGGCTTTTGGCGTCACTCAGAATTTTGTTGCTTCTCATCATCTCGATTTCCAAGCTAGCAATTAGAAAGATCACCAACCTCTGAGGAATGCTCCATCCGGTCGGCTAGCTTCAACATTATCAAATTGATTTAATATTATCAACGCCACCCGCCTGTCTCTCAAAAGCGAATAAATATAAGTATTGAGAGCTACCGCACCAAGAGAGAAGCAGTGGAGCCTGCAAAGAACCCCGGCTTTCACTTCCAACAGCCTGGCCTCAAATTCCAGGGAGCAAGGTGTCTTCGATTCTGACGCTTAAATCAGAAAACGCATAGTTCAAATGGTCTCTTTATCAGATCCGCTATGCCAAAACACACAGCTAAGGGCAATGGCCCTTGTTCCGAAATTCACGGGTCTAATCTCCCTCATCTGTTCAACTTTTATAATTCAACACATCCTTCGCAGTCCCAAGCGACGCAGTCACATTTACCATCGTCTATTACTGGGTATGAGCACAGCTGACTGCGTTGTATCGCTATGTTGTTTCTTTGGAACGTGGCCGATTCCTCGTGGGGAAGCATGTTTGGCGGCTGGTACAACAGCGACATGTACAACACAAGGTTTTTTCTCTCAGACAGCACAATCATGCGCGCCAGTCTATAATATTTCATTGGCAATCTATTATATGCTCGTTATTGTGAAAGGATGGACAGAAACCCGGATTTTGAAGATTGAGAAGTATTTACATGCTCTACCTATCCTTGTCGGGTTCGGAACTGGACTTACAGCTCTTGGGCTGAAGCTTTATAACAACGCTCTGTGGCTTTGCTGGATTCTCCTAACCCCAACAATCCCGAACGAAACAACCCCAACTACGGTATTTACCGTCTTGCCTTCTTGTATGGCGTTGGTTTGCCATTGTCTTCCTTGCCATAAGCATGACTATAATTTATTTTCATGTGCTCAAACAAGAAAAGAAGCTTGAGAAGTACTCCTATAATAAAACCTTTAAACAGAAGAAGCGAAAGCAAAGTAAGAAGATTCGCAATCAAGCGTTTCTATATGTTGGATGCTTGTACATGACATGGATATTCGCAACGGTACGTTTTGACATGTCAACTGATTCATTTGGTATCTCTTCATCATCTTAATTTTCATCTTCTTCCTCACTCGTCGTTGATGGCTCCAATCTTGGCTTCACTATCCAGGTCTTTCGTGTCATGCAATTTGCAGAGAAGACACCCCCAACATTTCTTGCTGTACTCTTCGTCACCTTTTTTCCACTCCAAGGCTTCTTTACCCTGGTAGTCTACATGTTTCCACGCATCCTACGCTATTTCGAAAAGGGTACTCTTATTCAATCATGGAAGAGAAAGTTATTTTCGTCTTCCAAAAACAATGTTTCCAACAACAATGTTCCGAAGAAGCCGAAATCCCAGACAAAGATAGAAACACATGTCAGTGATGGGAGAATTGTAGAGGATGGGGAGAGTGGAGCTGCTCCTCTCGAGGTGGAAGTCGATCATGGACATGAAGACGAAAAAGAAAGAGAAGGCGTGAATGGAAACAACGCAAAGGGGGAAGAAAACTCTGGCGACGATCGTACATGGGACGGAGAGAAGGATGCTATTGATGAACTAGAAGACATAGTGGACTTGATGTGAAAAGGTATCAATTTAACACGTGACTTGCTGATATGCAATTTGGAAGTGCGTTGATTGGCATTGTGTTGAAATTGCAAGCCCAGAGCCCAGAGAGCTGCAGACAAACAATCCTAACAGGAGTAGCATGCTTCTTACGTCACATCACAAAAGCAGCAGGTGTGAAAGTCATTGCATGCATCAATACTTAGCTGGACACGTCAGTATAGTTAATAGAAGCAAGTGATATTTATTTCGTATGCATGAAAAGAGTAATTCACTTACGAACAGAGCCTGATCAACAAAGAATGTTCTTTGAGTTGCCTCAGACCGTATTGATCTTTGAGATTTTGGCATCCAAGCAAGAATTCAGCGCAATTATCTAATGATGTAAGTGTCAATGTTATCAGCAAACTTCTTGTTGATCTTGGCTGCCTTCGGTACACAGCTTCATAGAACGGATGACCTCTTCCCTTGTACCTTTTGTGAAAGTACAAAGCAGGAACATCCGAAACAAAGCCATCATTGACGACACGTCCAACTTCCGCCATCTTACCGAATCGTGGATTGTCTACGTCCAACCACAATGGATCTTTCAAATTCCAATCCATGAGGCTGTGATCAAGGTCAAGGGAATGAAGGATAGTGCAGACGAACATTGCCTCACCATCCGTACCCGGAAAAACTTCTTGTTCTTGTATTTCTCAAACTCAGCAAAGAAGATGGAACGTACTTGCACGACAAAGTTGACAAACTGAGAATACTTCGCGTGATCAGCGATTTGTGCATGTTGACACACATTGCTCTTAATGCCGTGATTGAAGGCTTGGACGAGTGGCTTCTCGGGCTTCAAACAATCAAGACCTTCATCCACCCAAGTCTGAAAGAATCCATTGAAGAAGGTGTAACCAACGTAGTTGTACATAACGTGACAACACTGCTCTACCTAGAGAAAGGATTCACATCGGCCACAGCTTCGTCGACATCCACGCCCCAGTCAGCCATGGCATGAAGCTTGGCATGCTGATGCTGGGCTGCAATCGTGTTGAACCATAAAAGAATCAATGTTTCCTTTGCATTGAAATTGATATCATCCAGCTTCGCTTTGACGAATCTCTTTGTGTCCAAATCAATGTCAACAAAGAACAAGTCCGCAACTTGAAAATTGCACTCATTGTCAACCCAGGCAAAGTTGGCAAAGAAGAAGCCAGCGATGTTGCCAAGCACACTGCCTGTTGGTAAAGTCCTGGGGAGATATCAATTCCAGCTAGCTTCACTCCATTGTGCTTCTTGTGAAGGGCTTCAAAGAGCAAAATCAAGCAAGCTTTGTTGTGTTCCCAAAGTATGCAACACATCGTCCCAGACATAAAATGTTGTACTTAGGCGTCTTCGCGCTGAATAGTGGCTCCGGAATTGTAGAGTATCTTTTGCTGTGGGTTTTCGCGTAAAGGTAAGACGCGAGTACCGGTTACGAGTTCAGCAAAATCTTGGCTTTGATCTTTGATCCACCACAGCTCACACCATCCACACCACCATTATCATCCACTAGAGAGAGATGTCGTTACCAATGCGTTGTATCCGCCCCATCAGGCAGGCAGCAAGGTTGCTACCCTCCTCTACTGCAGCCATGGGCGCTTGTGGCGTCCAAAATGTAGCATCTGTTGTGTCGTCATCTTATTCCACCCCTAAAGTTGTGCCATCACTGACTCATCTCAACTCTTTGTCTCAAGTGAGATTCCACCGCACCGACTACGATGGACCCGGCAAGTATGATGAACGAGAGACTGGTTCTAACTTTGGATCACATGATCATGAACATTCACATGGTCATGATCATTCACACGACAACATCAGCGATGATAAGAAGCAACAATTACGTGATATCTTACAAGCACGGTACAAACGTCGTTCTGGATCGTACTCTCATCGCGGCTACACCATCGGTATCGGAGGACCAGTCGGATCTGGAAAGACAGCACTTACACTTGCGTTATGTCGAAGGCTCCGTGATAAATTACCCATGGCAGTGGTAACCAATGATATTTTTACACAAGAAGATGCCGAGTTCTTGGTTCGAAATGAGGCATTGGAGAGTAGTAGAATCATGCCCGTGGAGACGGGTGGGTGTCCTCACGCGGCGATTAGAGAAGACGTCAGTGCCAATCTTGGAGCACTGGAAGTATTGACGAAGCGAATTGCTTGGGAAGAAGAAGAGAAGGGTAATTCATCAGAACAAAATCCACCACTGATGCTATGTGAGAGTGGTGGTGATAATCTGGCAGCCAATTTCAGCTCCGAACTTGCTGATTATACCATTTATGTTATTGATGTTGCAGGAGGAGACAAGGTTCCTCGAAAAGGCGGTCCTGGAATCACTCAATCGGATTTACTTGTGATCAACAAAATAGATTTGGCAGAGGCGGTTGGTGCAAGTTTAGAAGTGATGGATCGAGATGCAAGCAAAATGAGGAAGGGCATGGAGATGGGTGGTGAGTCTGGTCCTACCGTATTTGCTTCAGTGAAGAATGGAGATGGAGTGGATGAAATTATTAGCAACATCTTGAAGGCTTTCGAAGATGCACACAAGCTCGCGGAAGAGGCGGCATAAAAGGAGATGAAGTTCATTCACTGTACCGTAAGGAGGGACAGCCTTAGCTCATGCACAGACTACTAATAGAACCTGTGCAGAGAAATATGAAGTCTAAACAGAACACTTAAAAATGCAATTGTTTCTATTGGAGTACATATAAAAGTAATTGAGTGTGGATCATTGTTTTCCATTAGTTGAGTTTAACCATTTAATGTTTACTCTTTGCTGACCAAGATATCAGAGTCTCCTGCATCAATAATAGAGACAACGGAGCAGTTGAACATCTTTCCGCAGGCAGTTCCAAGATCAGTGTTGTCACCGCTGTAGTGGTGGACCTGAACCTTGGCAAGCATGGCAAGGTACTCAACCTCGGACTTACGAAGAGGAGGGCAGTTGGAGGCGATGAGAACCATCTTGGACTTTCCCGTGCGGAGTCCCTTCAATCCAGCCTTGTATCCGAGGATAGCCTTTCCGGACTTCATAACAAGCTTAAGACGAGAGTTCATAGACTCTACGTTCTTCTTCTGCTCATTTTGTGTATCAAAAAGAGGATTTTGAAAAAAAGGTGAGATAAGACAGTTTGGAATTGGGATGGAAAATCATCCCGCCTCCGATGGAATGTCGTGTGGTAAAAACCGGTTGGCTCTGATCGAGTGTAAAGAGTCCATCATTTGAACGTCAACACGAAGCGTTTTGATTGCACAAAACAGATCCGTGGTCATTCATCCAGGCTCGGTAACTTTTGATGCGGCAGCGTCCCTATCCAAATCCACAAACGACAGCCATCTCGGGCGGGCAAGCAATCATCTAGCATATGCTGATGCCCCCTCCGGCGTCGTACTTACACTCTTCTTTGATGGTGCCATGGTTGATAGTTGGTTGGTAGATGATATCTCTTTCTCTGCGTAATGCTCCAGTAAATATGAGGGGTCATGGGCGCGGGGTTTGGTTTGGAGGTGGATTTGTGGAGCTACGTGTCCAACGTAGGAATTTGATATCCCAGTTTTAGTAGCCGGTAACGAGGCAGTAGACGGAGAAGCAAGCTAAGAGCTAAGAGAAGATGGGGCGAGATGAAAAGAAAAACAATGTGCAGGATGGATGTTAACCAGAAGATGCCCAGGGGATAATGAAAAAAATCACCAGCGATCACCATGGCGCACCTCGACCCCGTACGTGCCGACATCAACAACACTAGCTGCACATAAAATTAGACGTCCCCACTGCAGCAACTCACTCTCTAATAGCCTTTCTATGAAGTGGTGTCCTCAGGTGGTCATCGATACACGCCATCGCTACTTATTATAACACCAAAGTAGAGGTGCCGGAAAATTGCGCTTTGACATCGGTGTGATGATGCACTTCCAATATGGTCTTCAGATGAATAGATGGAGCTGCTTTGCCACCGAACTGGTTTGCACACGCCAACTATATACTATTAAGCGGCGATCGATCCCCTCTAGAGTGTGTCTGGGTGTTCTATGACGCATGCAGTGGCATGGTGAATATAGGTGGTGAAAATGGATAATTTCCACAAAATACATCAAAAAGGAGAATGCATATATCTGACAGAGAATGAAATGAGGAGGTGCCAAAAGTCAGTGAGGTGATGACTATTATATAACAATCATCACTGTTGGACCAGCTTTCTCTATTTCATTGCGGCTACAACATTATTGGACTGGTTGGAATATCGCATGTTTTCATGGAAAGTGAGGAGCCCTACTCCGTCACATACACGAGTATTTGAAGTGATATTGAGTGCATTCACTCTGCAAAATAGGGGACCTTTCACCACACAACACCAATGACCATCTGTTGCGAGCATTATACAGTGGTTTCAGGGTATCTTATGACTCCTAACAGCACCATTCCTACCAGATGGCATCAAAGCAACAGCGGATGATTCGGCCTACTACTCCATTATTACGTCTAATTGGCATGTCATTAATAATACTGATAATAATCATCAATTATCTTAATATATAGAAGGTGTCTGTGATGCACTATGGCTATTAATTACCGAATTCTATTGAATATGAGTATATCATGGTGTTGCCCTGCAGGTGCAGAATTTATGTCTGCGTAGGTTAGCGCCGTATACCATCACAACGACTTCGAATCGGTTGCCGCCGCTTACATAATCAGAATCAGCATGAAAAATTGGTGTAGACAGAAAGACATTAATCATGGTTTTGGGTGCATTGGCCCAATAGTACCATGGTTTGCCGTCAGATTCATCATGGTGGAGATGTTTTTTTTTAGTGTGTGATGCGTGATACCGTGCGCCGCCGCCGGCCGACGTCGATACTACTGAATTGGTACCCCCAATATCTTGGCGAATGGTCGGAATACCACCATGGCGTGTTGCAGAGGCGTTCTAAACTCACTAAATGGAAAGTTATTGGTCTTTGAACCATAAGAATCGGCCTATTATTGACAAAGTTACGGCCAAAAGGTCAAATGGCGTAGAATGGCGTAGTTGGGCATCTTCTGGTTAATCATTGTGTGCGCGGCAGCAGCAAGCTTCGGCTCGAAACTCCAGTAGAGACGGACTCCCAAATTCAAAAATTATCTGACGAAGGAGGAGGAGGAGGAGGAGAAACACCGCAGCAAAATTTGAGCCCACCTCCCTCTATCCATCACCACCATAATCAAAAGATACTACAGCTCTAATCTTCTACCGAAGCTTGGACACTATTATCACAGTTACTGAGTTCCTGCAATGCCAGATAATTCTTCTTTGAACTTCAACCCCAAAGTTTCTGCAATTGCTGCTAGCCGCTGCACTTCAGTATTCCGCGGTCGGACCAATGTTATTGCTGTGCCTTCTCTCCCACTTCGTCCTGTTCGTCCAGCCATATGAGCGTATCCTGCTGCACTGGAAGGTGGCGCGAGGAGTATTACGTTGCCGACTTCAGGTAAATCCAGTCCTCGAGCGAAACGCTCTCCAATGATGTAGACTGGTACATTTTTCCATTTGTTTGTCTCTGTAGCATCATCTTCAGCATTACCACTGTTAGCTTCGTGCGAGTCACCGCTGAGATTCCGTAAGGTGCGGACGTCTTCGAGACCAAGAGCTTTCAATTCATCCTCAACACGCTCTACACCTACCCTCCCTGGAAAGATAATTGTTGGTTTAGCAACTTCCATCTTGACCATTGTGTCCCACATACCATGTATTGTTGCAGCAATTCTTCTCTCTTCATTCCTTTCTGCCACAGAGAGATCATTGTCATCAGTATCCACATCTGCATTTCCAGCGTCAATGTTACTGATGTCTACCACTTTGAATGCATGTTGCAGTTTTTCGGGAAGCAGCACACTCTTCCTCTTTTCCGCGTCCTTGCTCTTGACTCTTGCATCTTCGTCGCCCGTTATCAACGCTGCAGCTGCATCAGCACTTGGCGCCCCTAAAATTTGCATAAGCTGCCTTCTCATTGTACGACCGATAGTTGCCGAGGCACAAATGATTTGCACATCATCTAATGAAGGAACAGGAAGATCTCGAAGCAAAAGTTCTGTTTGTGTCTGACGGGCAACGATCAATCTCTTCTTCTTTGGAGGTGGTGGCGGACGAACATTATTACTAAGCGCAAATTCCTCAGCCTCAGCACGTTTCTGCTGGTCAATCTTTCGTTGCTTCCTCTCTGCAGTTTCACGAGCGACAGCTTCCGTGCGTAGAAGCCTATCCGCTTCATCTAGCACGATTGCACGAAGATTAGAGAGAAGTGCAACTGATGTCTCACGCTCTTCTTTGGTGAAAGGATGAACGTCATCAGGACGTTTCACGATGTTCTCGGCCTCTTTGTAAAGCATACGAAGCATTTTCGGCGTACCGGCAATCAGAGGTGAGTTTCCAGATATCGACCGAAGAATGGTTCTGCCCTGCGACCAAACATCTTCTTCTTTGTCTTCATCACCACCCGACGCATTCATATCATTTGCACCTACAACAAACAACGATGACTGTCCATCTTCACTCGGAGGCCACAAGGTATCAACTTCTCTTTGAATCTGACATGCCAATTCAATTGTTGGTGTTACAATCAATACACCTCCAGTGCCCTCACCCTTCTGTCCTCCAGGAGAAGTGCATAGAAGAGGAAGCAAATATGCCAACGTTTTGCCAGTACCAGTAGGCGATGCAATAATTGCATTTGTTCGTTTGGTTGGGACTTTTTTGTTGTTCTTGCTTTGGGTGGCAGTGAGCATAGTAAAGGCAGCACATTGGACAGATGTAGGTGATGGTCTGTCACTGGAACGGAGACGTGTTGCGATAACGGGTCCTACAGGAAGAGATCCCCACAAAAATGGAGGAGTCTTCTTCTCTTCCTTTGGTTGTTCAGGCTTTTGTTTATCATCAAGATTACCTTCACTACTTTCATCAATGCTGTTTGCTGACATCCATGGCGCTAATACATCACATACATCTTGCACAGTTGCAACTCGTTTCTTTGCCAACAATTGCAAGTGCTCGTGTTGTTTTGACACTTCCTGATACAAATTATCTCCCTCTCGTTCCCATCGCGGCGGCCGCTTTGTGTTTGTCTTTCGCACTCTCTGCCTTCCACCACCACTATCCTTGTTTAAACGAAATTCATGTCCTCGTCGATTGTGGTTTGCCTGATTTGCCCCTCTATTCCGAGTTTGTTGCTTCTTTTTATATCCTTTGTTGGAAGAATACGGCCGACTTCTAGATGATGATGGAGATGATGATTGCTGTAATGATGTGCAAGCGCCTTTGTAGGGTCGTGGCGAGATGAAGGAGTTGGCCGATGATGTTGATGGCGTGACAGATGTTGGTACAAACGAATACGTGCGGTCAACAACATAGGCAGCCGTCAATAACAGAATGAAGTAGCGTACAGATATTATTGACGACACCATCTTACACAATAGGAGTAATGAATAGACGAGGTTAGCGGACGGATGAGTTGGCCGACATCACTTCTTTTTTACTTTTGATGGGCCTTCGTGTACTTAAGTATCGTGTAGAATGAAAAGCAAAAATGAAAGGGTGGGATGATGCGACTCGCGGTTACCGGTACGACATTTCTAATTTTATCAGTCTCGAATAAAAGCGGAAGCGACATAGCAAGTATATCTCTCTCTCTCTAGATCTCCAGTAAAGTTGCATTGATTACAAACCAATTGCACTCATCCTCTTGCTCCAATACCCATCTGATGCGCACATCTTCTTCACAAAGTGACTTCAACACCCGTCCAACGTGAAGAAGGTATGGATGAGTAGAAGCATCGATGCAATCATCTTCGATGATCATGTCTTCGATTGGTACATCCATGCATAGAAGCTTGAGTGCATTGGCATCTGCGTTCACAATGATTTCCCTCGAGACAAATTTGGGATCCAGTAAGAATGTAGCGGAACGGTACGATGGTTGCAATTTGATTGCTTCGAGACCTGTCGATATACTTGGTCTGTTGATGAGGAAGTTGGACAGAGAACGTGGTTTATCCCAATATGCTCCCTCTACTAATGAAGCGCTAACCCCGTCTACAAATATATCTTTCAATGGTGCTTCGATTGCCATTAAGCACCTAGCGTCTCTGTTCTCTTGCGAATCATGCTGAGTTAGGCTAAGTAGTTGCGATGCTCTCTCCAGTGTCAGTGGTTGAAATGCGTATGAATCTATGTGTCGCCTTTGAGACATTTCAGACTTGACATAGTACGGATGGTCAGGCGTGATAATAGTCGCGGTTGTGTCAGCTGTTGGGACTAGTCCCAAATATTCTCTTCCTGCTGCTACGGGATTCACACTTTGACTTGTCACGTTGGTTAACAGTACAAATTTTCCCTCTGCCATGGCTTGAAGCAAGGTTGTCGAGATTCCCTTTGGCAGCAATGGAGTGGCACCTGCCACCCGTTCTAGACTCACAGAAGCTGCTATCCCAATCATATCATCATTACCTTGTCCGTCTGCCAGTGTTGCGTGTGTTATCCTTGGCTCAGTCGGCGATTTTGTATGAGTCATAAACAGTGATTTGGCTCTTTCGCAACGTAATACCTTCACTAAAACATGGCTGACGATATTGTCAGTATTGATATCTCTTATTCTCCGCCGTTGACAAGTTTGCGAAGTAGGTAAAACGAAAGTACTTGACAAGTCACCAGGTCTCATGCACTTGCAGTAATATCGTGCAAGATCTGCTACAACATCCTTACTCGTTTCAAAGCTCCTCGGAATATTTCGTTCCCATTGTAATTGATATTCTGATGACTCCAGCGTTGCAGCTTCTGGTATGATTCGACATATTCTAGCCAAAGGAGGACCCGCACATGGAATCTTGTAAGATGTGCGCAAGTCGCACATAATTGACTTGAGCAGTTGTGTTGTTTGGTCATTCTCATCATTTGACATGAATTCTCGCTTCCGCTTTCTAAGGCTAGAAATGGTTGTGGACTCATTTTCATGATGTTTGTGAATTTCAACATTATTGAAGCGAACAATATCTCCTGGCTGCAACCTACCCAAATCGAATGCGTGCTCACTACCATCATTGGTTTCAATTTTCATTGGAGTCATCATTCCTATTCCTTCCTTCCCATCCACACCAAGCAATGAGGCCAAACTTTGAGATGTCACTGACACCGCCATACGGGCGCATTTTCCATGAGGTAATGTAGAATCTCCAATGAGAATATTGTACTTTAGGGTCTTTGAACCAAATTTAGTTATCGGCGCTTCTTGGCGACTTGGAGCTGCGAGAACTACCACTACAATATCTGCGACACAGTTTTCTTGTGCTATGGCAGAATTGAGCGTCAGGTGTGATGCCGTTGACTGCTTAGGATTAACAGTTGCCTGTGAAAAACGATCTTCGGAACTGCTATCATAATGATGATCGCTTGAGTTATATCTTCTATTATTGCGATTACATTTTTCACTCAGATTCATCTGACTCTCTGCGACGTCTTTCTTCTCGCCTTCTTTCGATCATGCAGTTTAATTGAGCACAGGCAACGATGATAATGATAAAGCATAGTATCACAACCATCATAAGCTATTACAACATTGTTGCGTTCATTCTTACATACACAGTTTACAGTTTACAGTTTCATATATTGTCAATACCAGTAGAAAAATCACGTACCTATGGACAAGAACCCTAATACATATTCCTAATAGACTCCTAATAACATGATTGAACAAGAAGAAGTAGTAGTCGACTGATGCTATCGGTAGTTTGTACAGAGACAAGCACCAAGAGCTACCGTGAAAGACAGCTGTAGGTCGCGCATTAATTGAGGCTAAGTGAAAGTACTATTCGGTTGGATGTGATAAATGATAATTTATTATCATGCTGCTGAATTACGGATGATACTGACACAAACTGGTGAAGAAGTGGATGAAACACTAACACTTCTTCGCCTGCTCATGGTTGGAACTTCGTTTGTCTTACTGCTGCTCATCTTGGGTAGACATATCGATGTATCTACATTGAGCTTCTTCTGTACTTCCATGACTTCAGAAAAGTCCACTATTCTTGGCAATCTATCCCTAAATGATTCAAGTTCATCTAAATCGAAGCAGTTTGTTTGTGCAATAGAGCTGACCAGACAGCTTGCTCCAACGGAAGAAGGCTTGAAGATTGAAAATTGCACATCGGAAGTGATTTGGTCCATCAACTTTTCAGCATTCTCTGTGAGAGAACAGCTGGATTCGCACGATGGAAGAAGCTCAATCAAGTGCCTCACGAAGTCCATCGGTGTAGGTCCAGAGACACGCCAATCTAGCGCAAATAGAATATCTCTCTCCATAGCGAGGATTTCGGCCTCGGAGTAGAAACCGCGGCACATCTTGGCGAGCAAGTCGACACCGAGCTCTACGGGCTCGCATGTCTTGACGGCGGTGTAAAAGCATGTGATTACTGCAAGTTGAAACACGTTGCGGCGATCGAGTGCTTCCTGGGAACGGCCACGCCTTGAGCTTAGGTATCGGTCAAAGTATGACATGGTCATGCCTACTGTCTGATGACTGAATTTAAGCGTATCAGCAACTTGAAAGCACCAGTCTACCATCGCTTTACGGCAGGACATATCAACGTCGCTGCTATTGCTACGGTAAGCGAAATAGTTTTGGCATCTTTCTGTCCGGTCTTCCTGTTCACGCATAGCGTTGATGCGGCTGATGAGTTCGTGGATATCGATCATGGTATGTTTGGGTGTTCTTTGTTGTTTTATGCGAGGGTGATCTACATGCTGCATGCCAGCTACCTCTGGTAGCATGCTTGCTGGCAAAGACATCACACAAAATCCCGTTCCCGTTTGTTTGTGTTTCACGGACATCAGTGACCTAAGCGGAAGAATCCAGATGAAGTCATTTTACTCAATAACGAGGGGGGAGAAGGCCCCTTTGTCCCTCTTTAGAAATAGAAACATCGATTTCAATTGATGACTACCTACTATTTAGGGGGCAGTATCGATGTATCTCCCCCCATCTCTGCTTCGGCATGACTGCACTCTAATGCCGTCATTTGCGAACGTTCTCTAGTCTTAGGTTAGTTCCTGAACTTCCATCCATATGTCCGCTTAAATGTCCCCGAGTACCATACCGCCCCCCGGGAAGCGGGAATGATAGTCTCTTCAGAAAAATACTCCCAATTATGCAGGGACAATTCGACCGGACATACTAAGGGAGAGCTAAAAAGTAAAGACTAACTCTACTAACCATGTAAAGCGTTAGCGTACATGTAGGTAAGTTATACTTACTTAGTATGGCTAGAGCTACTCGGAAAAACAGAATCTGTCCGTGGGCGGAAGAGTTGCGCTTTTTTAAAATCGACTACTAATTCCTACGTCCATGAATTAGAAATAAGCAGCTTAAAAAATAGAGTACAAACAAGCAACTTAAAAAAATATGCGTACAAACCAGGCTCGAGTTACGAGTTAGCTACATACGTTATGTAGGAAGAAGGAGGAAAGGGCACAGGAAGGGGGGGTTCCACCCCCCCTTTACCCCCCCCCCAATTCAGCTTATCTCGGACAAAATGTGAGAACCCTACCTCGCTTAAAAAATATGCGTACAAACCAGGCTCGAGTTACGAGTTAGCTACATAAGTACGTTAGGAAGAAGGAGGAAAGGGCACCGGAAGGGGGGGGTTCCACCCCCCCCTTTACCCCCCCCAATTCAGCTTATCTCGGACAAAATGAGAAGCCTACTTAAGTACGAGGTAGGGTTCTCACCCTTTGTTTTTGTTTTGATTCTGGGTTCTGCTACCTTTTTACAAGTGGTACATCAACTTTTTTCAAATTGAGTTTTTAGGACTTTAAGTCAAACCTAAGTCCACAATAACTTCAATTCCAAATCGTGCAACCCCAGCCCAAGTGTCAATATCTCAGAGGCCCCCCAATTCAACTTTAGCTGATACGTGGTGACCACACGAATCTAAGTGATATTAGGCTCATCCTCTCAAATCTGGATGCAAGTGTGTCCATAAAATCATTTGAAACATTCTCTCCTCGTGATTGCTATTTCAGGTTCAGCATAGTACTATTACTATTATGACAAGACTTAATCTTTTGTTACTAGCAATACTCTGTTGTGTGTGTCCATCTCCGTTTGATTCCAATGCCAATGAAAATCGCATTCGCGTCAACGTAGAGACATCAAACACACACACAAATGTGGCTACTATAATACCTTCTGACACGATGTGCGCTGTCATCGATTCAGGGTTCCGCAATGAACCCTTGTCTGCTGATGTTCGTCTTCCTGTTTGCCCTAGGACAGAGACGAGTTACAAGATTGATGCCAAGAAAAGAGATATCAGAAGCAACTCATCCTTGGTGGTATTCAAAAGACTGCTTTACGAAATTGTGGCTGCGGCAGTTTCACTCCATATAACAACAATGCTCCCCAAAAGAGCTACCCAGCGCCCACCAAAGCGCATCAAAAAGCGCTGGCCTGGACTGAAAAGAAACAAGTGGAGGGACATGGCACTAACTTTCTCCAAGAACAATGCTTTGCGATCCAATCGGAACAGCTACTCCATCGCCGATTTCCTTGAATTGGTCGGTTGCTCTCTAAGGGCTGCTGCAGTTGGTTATGTGGCGAATGCCATCATCCTCGCGAGGTATAGTGTTGCGATATCTGTTTTCTGGACGCAGTACACTCTCGCCTGCACAGGATATTATTCCCGCTGTTTCTGGCGCAAGAAGATCATGCAGTTCAGGCGTATGCAATTGCAATGGCGCCTATTCCTCCTCCTCGCGAGAACTATCTCTATCTCTTTCGCCATACAACAAGTCATGTGCGATGTGAGATCAGAAACGGAAAGCAGCCGCAGCAGAAATCATAGAACTCGATCAAGGAATCCATCCAATACCCCCTGGAAAAGGATTCTTTGTTTATTGATCCTTTTGGGCCATCCCCTCTATGTCGCAGAGCCAAATGATCGATCTGTACCTTGCGGCGAATTGTCGGTGCTGAATGTTCTTGCAGCAACTTTCAAATTCAAAGATGTTGTTGCGTCGAGAATAGGTGCCATCATTGCTGGTGCTATTTCTGCTGGTTGGTGTTTATATTGGCAATTTCCTTCTTTGAAACAAGCACAAGCACACCTCAAGGACATCTGCACTGATGATTGTTATGATGGTGCAAAACATAAACACTCATTGCCGCTCCCATCATCAAGAGGAGTTTGCCTGAAGAATTCACGTGGCATGATGTCATCGAGGCTTCTTCAAATGTTAATCATCCTGAGTCTCCCTACGCTCGTCACTGCGCCGAATAGTAAGTCAGTAGGGAGTTCCTTTCAAGCACCCGCCGCAGTTGCTGTTGTTGGATTAGGCGCCGCAGCAGCTGCTTCTCGTGTAGTATATGACCCTCATCGCACTCGCAAATGGACTGGGAAGGAGAGTGAATTGGAGAGGCAATGCACGTCGTGTGGTGTAGCATATTTAACACCCCCGAAGCATGAATCGGAGCAGCAGCAGGCTGTGAGACGGAAGAGCATGGTAGAGGAGTGTGGGAGGATACGAAAAAATCGAAACGCTAGGATTAAAAAAAATCGAAGTCGAATTAAAGCTGAAGAGAAGCTGAAGAAGCTCTGTTGTGAGAATGATGACGAATCCGCAAGGCAACAAGAGAATAGACGGCGGAATCTAATAAGGGCGTGTGACGATGAGCTGAGGAGCAACAGGGCAGCTGATACGAAAAAGCGGCGGAGAGCAGGGACACCCCAGCGACGCGCAGCTCAACTCCACGCAGATGCCTCGCGAAAACGTGAGGAACGGAAAAACGAGACTCCCCAGCAGAAGAAACGGCGGCAGCAGGACGCGGTATGTATGTGACATCATTCTCACAACAGAGCTTCTTCAGCTTCTCTTCAGCTTTAATTCGACTTCGATTTTTTTTAATCCTAGCGTTTCGATTTTTTCGTATCCTCCCACACTCTGTGCCACATCTATGTAACACGAATAGAAGGCGATCAACAACACTAAATAGTTTAACCTACACAATATTTTGCAATGACTGCCACTTTGATTGAATACCAAAACAAGCAAGACATCTGAGAGAAGCTGCACAAGCTAGAAGTAACTATGTATTAATGCCATTTACCTATCCAAAATGTGCCACATCTATGTAACACGAATGATATTATAAATTATATATATGTATATTTGGTGCTGGAGCCGTGGCCGTGGCAGTGTTGGTTGGACGGAATGCACCCCTGGCGTTAGTTGATCCGCGAGAGAGGGCGACACATGTTTAACCCGAACAATATTTTGCAATGGCTTTGATAGATGACATGGGGAAAGACGCACGCAATAAATCCAACAATTTCACAGTGAGAGTTCTCTCTTCGTAATCTATCACGGAGGTAAATCACTTTTGTCTCTTCTGCTGCTGGGTGCAGATGTCGATCCAAATCCACCAACACCACGTTGTGTCTCTGTCAATTCGTCAACCTGCACTGCATGAACCATTGAAATTCTTTCGAGGATTAATTGGGCAATGCGATCTCCAATGTAAACATGAAAATCCTCATGACCGAAATTGAAGAGAACCACACCTACATTTCCTCGATCTGTTTAAAAAATATATGAATATGAAATTTTGAGATGGGTTACAATGAAATAAGCGAGGCTGTTAATTTGTACTTCAATTTTAGCTTACAGTCAGCATCGACAACTCCAGCACCACAGCCGATCATTCTCTTAACAGCAACACCACTACATAATACACAACAGAACAAAACGCAGGAATTAATATGAATGCATGATAACATAGCACACAATATCGAGCATTGTCGGACTTGCCTCCTTGGAGCGATACGGGCATAAGTTCCCTCTGGACAGGCAACACTCAAGTCAGTTTTAATAACTGCCATCCCCCCAGCAGGTACGACTTTAGGCTCCGCTGCACATAAATCAAACCCAGCAGATTCGGGTGACCAGCGAGTTGGCATAGTGGCATTAGGACTGAGGAGTTTTACCAATAGCATGATGGGAGGTGTGGAAACAATGTAATAGAAGGCTGGAGATGTATCGCCATCTGCGGAAGTTAGATAGCTGAATAGGGTGGGGGCGGCTCTGGAGAGATAGACGAGATCTTCTTCATAGGACTGATCAAGCCAAACGAACGGTTCCCGGAAAAAAGGGTCCGTCCCCACCTCCTCTGTCCCGCGTCCGGTCGAGCTGCTGCGTACTAATTGACAACACACGCCAAAAATGGTGACGAAGGCAATTTTTTTGAAGCCTCGGCACTCGGCACGAGGTGGGGTTTGACAAAAAGGGCGAGGATCACTCGCTGCAGTGTGGAAAGTTGCGACACATACGCTAAATCTGGCGGTAAGTGCTGCAAGCATGGAGGTGGCACTCGCTGCAGTGTGGAAGGTTGCGACAAACACGCTCAATCTGGCGGTAAGGAGAAGAATGAGGCATTGAACATGGACATGAATCGAAGTGAATAGGTCACTCAGGACGTTACTCTAGATTATGTCATGCAGGTTGATGGAATGTGACTGCAGTTTAGTTTCTGCATCATCTACTATCATCTACTATTCAACACGATCCTACGCTGAGTTGCAACTTTTCGGCGCAACTCGGCTTAGCATCCTTTCATTCATCATATCACCTAAGGTCTCAACAAGAGTATTCTTTTGAGATACATCTAAGATTATTTTATCTTTTTGTGTAGTTAAAATAAACGCTTGGCTTTCAAGGGCATGTACTTACGCTGAGTGTCTTCCGATCCATCATTGTGCAAAGCAGCATGTCACTCGTGGCGGTGGCAGCAAGTTTTACACGTTGGCGGCAAGTTTTTGGAGGAAACGTATCTCAGCAAGACGTCAATGATGGCAATGATGACAAGGAATGAGTGTGCAATTGTGATTCCACAAGAAGTGAGGGCTTATTATCTACATGATGCGATGATGAGACCGAACGATGCAGCAACATGGCCTTACCAACCTCTTTCCCGCCAGAAACTGTCATTCAGTCACGGGTTGATCCGTGACTGAATTCTACTTTGCCTTCATCAAGTCGCATACGAGACTGCAGCATCGCCGCTACAAGTGTAGTTACCATGAGCCGTATACATTTCCTTCTATACTATCGTTGCCAGCTATAATGAACCACTAGCAGCGGCTCAGGCTCATATTCACGTCGCTGCACAAATCGAGTTGGTGAAAGACGGAGCTAGCTCTACGCTCGATTGGCCTTCATCAAGTCGCATACGAGGCTGTAACATCTCCGCTACAAGTGTAGTTACCATGAGCCGTATACATTTCCTTCTATACTATCGTAGCCAACTATAATGAACCACTAGCAGCGGCTCAGGCTCATATTCACGTCGCTGCACAAATTGAGTTGGTGAAAGACGGAGCTATGGTAGCTCTACGCTCGATTGGCCTTCATCAAGTCGCATACGAGACTGCAGCATCGCCGCTACAAGTGTAGTCCTCATGAGCCGTATCCATTTCCTTCTATACTATCGTTGCCAGCTATAATGAACCACTAGCAGCGGCTCAGGCTCATATTCACGTCGCTACAGACATTGTAATGGTGAAAGACGGAGCTACCATAGCTCTACGCTCAATTGGCCTTCATCAAGTCGCATACGAGACTGCAGCATCGCCGCTACAAGTGTAGTTACCATGAGCCGTGTATATGTCCTTTCGTACTATCGTTGCCAGCTATAATGACCCACTAGCAGCGGCTCAGGCTCATATTCACGTCGCTACAGACATTGTAATGGTGAAAGACGGAGCTACCATAGCTCTACGCTCGATTGGCCTTCATCAAATCACATCTGGTACGAGACTGCAGCATCGCCGCTACAAGTGTAGTTACCATGAGCCGTATACATTTCCTTCTATACTATCGTTGCCAACTATAATGAACCACTAGCAGCGGCTCAGGCTCATATTCACGTCGCTACAGACATTGTAATGGTGAAAGACGGAGCTAGCTCTACGCTCGATTGGCCTTCATCAAGTCGCATACGAGGCTGTAACATCTCCGCTACAAGTGTAGTTACCATGAGCCGTATACATTTCCTTCTATACTATCGTTGCCAACTATAATGAACCACTAGCAGCGGCTCAGGCTCATATTCACGTCGCTGCACAAATTGAGTTGGTGAAAGACGGAGCTAGCTCTACGCTCAATTGGCCTTCATCAAGTCGCATACGAGGCTGTAACATCGTCGCTACAAGTGTAGTCCTCATGAGCCGTATCCATTTCCTTCTATACTATCGTTGCCAGCTATAATGAACCACTAGCAGCGGCTCAGGCTCATATTCACGTCGCTACAGACATTGTAATGGTGAAAGACGGAGCTAGCTCTACGCTCAATTGGCCTTCATCAAGTCGCATACGAGGCTGTAACATCGCCGCTACAAGTGTAGTTACCATGAGCCGTGTATATGTCCTTTTGTACTATCGTTGCCAGCTATAATGAACCACTAGCAGCGGCTCAGGCTCATATTCACGTCGCTACAGACATTGTTAAGGTGAAAGACGGAGCTATGGTAGCTCTACACTCGATTGGCCTTCATCAAGTCGCATACGAGACTGCAGCATCGCCGCTACAAGTGTAGTCCTCATGAGCCGTATCCATTTCCTTCTATACTATCGTTGCCAGCTATAATGAACCACTAGCAGCGGCTCAGGCTCATATTCACGTCGCTACAGACATTGTTAAGGTGAAAGACGGAGCTATGGTAGCTCTACGCTCGATTGGCCTTCATCAAGTCGCATACGAGACTGCAGCATCGCCGCTACAAGTGTAGTCCTCATGAGCCGTATCCATTTCCTTCTATACTATCGTTGCCAGCTATAATGAACCACTAGCAGCGGCTCAGGCTCATATTCACGTCGCTACAGACATTGTAATGGTGAAAGACGGAGCTACCATAGCTCTACGCTCAATTGGCCTTCATCAAGTCGCATACGAGACTGCAGCATCGCCGCTACAAGTGTAGTTACCATGAGCCGTGTATATGTCCTTTCGTACTATCGTTGCCAGCTATAATGAACCACTAGCAGCGGCTCAGGCTCATATTCACGTCGCTACAGACATTGTAATGGTGAAAGACGGAGCTACCATAGCTCTACGCTCGATTGGCCTTCATCAAGTCACATCTGGTACGAGACTGCAGCATCGCCGCTACAAGTGTAGTTACCATGAGCCGTATACATTTCCTTCTATACTATCGTTGCCAGCTATAATGAACCACTAGCAGCGGCTCAGGCTCATATTCACGTCGCTACAGACATTGTAATGGTGAAAGACGGAGCTACCATAGCTCTACGCTCGATTGGCCTTCATCAAGTCACATCTGGTACGAGACTGCAGCATCGCCGCTACAAGTGTAGTTACCATGAGCCGTATACATTTCCTTCTATACTATCGTTGCCAGCTATAATGAACCACTAGCAGCGGCTCAGGCTCATATTCACGTCGCTGCACAAATTGAGATGGTGAAAGACGGAGCTAGCTCTACGCTCAATTGGCCTTCATCAAGTCGCATACGAGGCTGTAACATCGTCGCTACAAGTGTAGTTACCATGAGCCGTATACATTTCCTTCTATACTATCGTTGCCAGCTATAATGAACCACTAGCAGCGGCTCAGGCTCATATTCACGTCGCTGCACAAATTGAGTTGGTGAAAGACGGAGCTAGCTCTACGCTCAATTGGCCTTCATCAAGTCGCATACGAGGCTGTAACATCGCCGCTACAAGTGTAGTTACCATGAGCCGTGTATATGTCCTTTTGTACTATCGTTGCCAGCTATAATGAACCACTAGCAGCGGCTCAGGCTCATATTCACGTCGCTACAGACATTGTTAAGGTGAAAGACGGAGCTATGGTAGCTCTACGCTCGATTGGCCTTCATCAAGTCGCATACGAGACTGCAGCATCGCCGCTACAAGTGTAGTCCTCATGAGCCGTATCCATTTCCTTCTATACTATCGTTGCCAGCTATAATGAACCACTAGCAGCGGCTCAGGCTCATATTCACGTCGCTACAGACATTGTTAAGGTGAAAGACGGAGCTATGGTAGCTCTACGCTCGATTGGCCTTCATCAAGTCGCATACGAGACTGCAGCATCGCCGCTACAAGTGTAGTCCTCATGAGCCGTATCCATTTCCTTCTATACTATCGTTGCCAGCTATAATGAACCACTAGCAGCGGCTCAGGCTCATATTCACGTCGCTACAGACATTGTAATGGAGAAAGACGGAGCTACCATAGCTCTACGCTCAATTGGCCTTCATCAAGTCGCATACGAGACTGCAGCATCGCCGCTACAAGTGTAGTTACCATGAGCCGTATACATTTCCTTCTATACTATCGTTGCCAACTATAATGAACCACTAGCAGCGGCTCAGGCTCATATTCACGTCGCTACAGACATTGTAATGGTGAAAGACGGAGCTAGCTCTACGCTCGATTGGCCTTCATCAAGTCGCATACGAGGCTGTAACATCTCCGCTACAAGTGTAGTTACCATGAGCCGTATACATTTCCTTCTATACTATCGTTGCCAACTATAATGAACCACTAGCAGCGGCTCAGGCTCATATTCACGTCGCTGCACAAATTGAGTTGGTGAAAGACGGAGCTAGCTCTACGCTCAATTGGCCTTCATCAAGTCGCATACGAGGCTGTAACATCGTCGTTACAAGTGTAGTTACCATGAGCCATATACATTTCCTTCTATACTATCGTTGCCAGCTATAATGAACCACTAGCAGCGGCTCAGGCTCATATTCACGTCGCTGCACAAATTGAGTTGGTGAAAGACGGAGCTAGCTCTACGCTCAATTGGCCTTCATCAAGTCGCATACGAGGCTGTAACATCGCCGCTACAAGTGTAGTTACCATGAGCCGTGTATATGTCCTTTCGTACTATCGTTGCCAGCTATAATGAACCACTAGCAGCGGCTCAGGCTCATATTCACGTCGCTACAGACATTGTTAAGGTGAAAGACGGAGCTATGGTAGCTCTACGCTCGATTGGCCTTCATCAAGTCGCATACGAGACTGCAGCATCGCCGCTACAAGTGTAGTTACCATGAGCCGTGTATATGTCCTTTCGTACTATCGTTGCCAGCTATAATGAACCACTAGCAGCGGCTCAGGCTCATATTCACGTCGCTACAGACATTGTTAAGGTGAAAGACGGAGCTATGGTAGCTCTACGCTCGATTGGCCTTCATCAAGTCGCATACGAGGCTGTAACATCTCCGCTACAAGTGTAGTTACCATGAGCCGTATACATTTCCTTCTATACTATCGTTGCCAACTATAATGAACCACTAGCAGCGGCTCAGGCTCATATTCACGTCGCTGCAGACATTGTAATGGTGAAAGACGGAGCTAGCTCTACGCTCAATTGGCCTTCATCAAGTCGCATACGAGGCTGTAACATCGCCGCTACAAGTGTAGTTACCATGAGCCGTGTATATGTCCTTTTGTACTATCGTTGCCAGCTATAATGAACCACTAGCAGCGGCTCAGGCTCATATTCACGTCGCTACAGACATTGTTAAGGTGAAAGACGGAGCTATGGTAGCTCTACGCTCGATTGGCCTTCATCAAGTCGCATACGAGACTGCAGCATCGCCGCTACAAGTGTAGTCCTCATGAGCCGTATCCATTTCCTTCTATACTATCGTTGCCAGCTATAATGAACCACTAGCAGCGGCTCAGGCTCATATTCACGTCGCTACAGACATTGTTAAGGTGAAAGACGGAGCTATGGTAGCTCTACGCTCGATTGGCCTTCATCAAGTCGCATACGAGACTGCAGCATCGCCGCTACAAGTGTAGTCCTCACGAGCCGTATCCATTTCCTTCTATACTATCGTTGCCAGCTATAATGAACCACTAGCAGCGGCTCAGGCTCATATTCACGTCGCTACAGACATTGTAATGGAGAAAGACGGAGCTACCATAGCTCTACGCTCGATTGGCCTTCATCAAGTCGCATACGAGACTGCAGCATCGCCGCTACAAGTGTAGTTACCATGAGCCGTGTATATGTCCTTTCGTACTATCGTTGCCAGCTATAATGAACCACTAGCAGCGGCTCAGGCTCATATTCACGTCGCTACAGACATTGTAATGGTGAAAGACGAAGCTACCATAGCTCTACGCTCGATTGGCCTTCATCAAGTCACATCTGGTACGAGACTGCAGCATCGCCGCTACAAGTGTAGTTACCATGAGCCGTATACATTTCCTTCTATACTATCGTTGCCAACTATAATGAACCACTAGCAGCGGCTCAGGCTCATATTCACGTCGCTACAGACATTGTAATGGTGAAAGACGGAGCTAGCTCTACGCTCGATTGGCCTTCATCAAGTCGCATACGAGGCTGTAACATCGCCGCTACAAGTGTAGTTACCATGAGCCGTGTATATGTCCTTTTGTACTATCGTTGCCAGCTATAATGAACCACTAGCAGCGGCTCAGGCTCATATTCACGTCGCTACAGACATTGTAATGGTGAAAGACGGAGCTATGGTAGCTCTACGCTCGATTGGCCTTCATCAAGTCGCATACGAGACTGCAGCATCGCCGCTACAAGTGTAGTCCTCATGAGCCGTATCCATTTCCTTCTATACTATCGTTGCCAGCTATAATGAACCACTAGCAGCGGCTCAGGCTCATATTCACGTCGCTACAGACATTGTTAAGGTGAAAGACGGAGCTATGGTAGCTCTACGCTCGATTGGCCTTCATCAAGTCGCATACGAGACTGCAGCATCGCCGCTACAAGTGTAGTCCTCACGAGCCGTATCCATTTCCTTCTATACTATCGTTGCCAGCTATAATGAACCACTAGCAGCGGCTCAGGCTCATATTCACGTCGCTACAGACATTGTAATGGAGAAAGACGGAGCTACCATAGCTCTACGCTCAATTGGCCTTCATCAAGTCGCATACGAGACTGCAGCATCGCCGCTACAAGTGTAGTTACCATGAGCCGTGTATATGTCCTTTCGTACTATCGTTGCCAGCTATAATGAACCACTAGCAGCGGCTCAGGCTCATATTCACGTCGCTACAGACATTGTAATGGTGAAAGACGAAGCTACCATAGCTCTACGCTCGATTGGCCTTCATCAAGTCACATCTGGTACGAGACTGCAGCATCGCCGCTACAAGTGTAGTTACCATGAGCCGTATACATTTCCTTCTATACTATCGTTGCCAACTATAATGAACCACTAGCAGCGGCTCAGGCTCATATTCACGTCGCTACAGACATTGTAATGGTGAAAGACGGAGCTAGCTCTACGCTCGATTGGCCTTCATCAAGTCGCATACGAGGCTGTAACATCGCCGCTACAAGTGTAGTTACCATGAGCCGTGTATATGTCCTTTTGTACTATCGTTGCCAGCTATAATGAACCACTAGCAGCGGCTCAGGCTCATATTCACGTCGCTACAGACATTGTAATGGTGAAAGACGGAGCTATGGTAGCTCTACGCTCGATTGGCCTTCATCAAGTCGCATACGAGACTGCAGCATCGCCGCTACAAGTGTAGTCCTCATGAGCCGTATCCATTTCCTTCTATACTATCGTTGCCAGCTATAATGAACCACTAGCAGCGGCTCAGGCTCATATTCACGTCGCTACAGACATTGTTAAGGTGAAAGACGGAGCTATGGTAGCTCTACGCTCGATTGGCCTTCATCAAGTCGCATACGAGACTGCAGCATCGCCGCTACAAGTGTAGTCCTCACGAGCCGTATCCATTTCCTTCTATACTATCGTTGCCAGCTATAATGAACCACTAGCAGCGGCTCAGGCTCATATTCACGTCGCTACAGACATTGTAATGGTGAAAGACGGAGCTACCATAGCTCTACGCTCGATTGGCCTTCATCAAGTCGCATACGAGACTGCAGCATCGCCGCTACAAGTGTAGTTACCATGAGCCGTGTATATGTCCTTTCGTACTATCGTTGCCAGCTATAATGAACCACTAGCAGCGGCTCAGGCTCATATTCACGTCGCTACAGACATTGTTAAGGTGAAAGACGGAGCTATGGTAGCTCTACGCTCGATTGGCCTTCATCAAGTCGCATACGAGACTGCAGCATCGCCGCTACAAGTGTAGTCCTCATGAGCCGTATACATTTCCTTCTATACTATCGTTGCCAGCTATAATGAACCACTAGCAGCGGCTCAGGCTCATATTCACGTCGCTACAGACATTGTAATGGTGAAAGACGGAGCTATGGTAGCTCTACGCTCGATTGGCCTTCATCAAGTCGCATACGAGACTGCAGCATCGCCGCTACAAGTGTAGTCCTCATGAGCCGTATCCATTTCCTTCTATACTATCGTTGCCAGCTATAATGAACCACTAGCAGCGGCTCAGGCTCATATTCACGTCGCTACAGACATTGTAATGGTGAAAGACGGAGCTACCATAGCTCTACGCTCAATTGGCCTTCATCAAGTCACATCTGGTACGAGACTGCAGCATCGCCGCTACAAGTGTAGTTACAATGAGCCGTGTATATGTCCTTTCGTACTATCGTTGCCAGCTATAATGAACCACTAGCAGCGGCTCAGGCTCATATTCACGTCGCTACAGACATTGTAATGGTGAAAGACGGAGCTACCATAGCTCTACGCTCAATTGGCCTTCATCAAGTCACATCTGGTACGAGACTGCAGCATCGCCGCTACAAGTGTAGTTACCATGAGCCGTATACATTTCCTTCTATACTATCGTTGCCAACTATAATGAACCACTAGCAGCGGCTCAGGCTCATATTCACGTCGCTACAGACATTGTAATGGTGAAAGACGGAGCTAGCTCTACGCTCGATTGGCCTTCATCAAGTCGCATACGAGGCTGTAACATCTCCGCTACAAGTGTAGTTACCATGAGCCGTATACATTTCCTTCTATACTATCGTTGCCAACTATAATGAACCACTAGCAGCGGCTCAGGCTCATATTCACGTCGCTGCACAAATCGAGTTGGTGAAAGACGGAGCTAGCTCTACGCTCGATTGGCCTTCATCAAGTCGCATACGAGGCTGTAACATCGTCGCTACAAGTGTAGTTACCATGAGCCGTATACATTTCCTTCTATACTATCGTTGCCAGCTATAATGAACCACTAGCAGCGGCTCAGGCTCATATTCACGTCGCTACAGACATTGTTAAGGTGAAAGACGGAGCTATGGTAGCTCTACGCTCGATTGGCCTTCATCAAGTCGCATACGAGACTGCAGCATCGCCGCTACAAGTGTAGTCCTCACGAGCCGTATCCATTTCCTTCTATACTATCGTTGCCAGCTATAATGAACCACTAGCAGCGGCTCAGGCTCATATTCACGTCGCTACAGACATTGTAATGGAGAAAGACGGAGCTACCATAGCTCTACGCTCGATTGGCCTTCATCAAGTCGCATACGAGACTGCAGCATCGCCGCTACAAGTGTAGTTACCATGAGCCGTGTATATGTCCTTTCGTACTATCGTTGCCAGCTATAATGAACCACTAGCAGCGGCTCAGGCTCATATTCACGTCGCTACAGACATTGTAATGGTGAAAGACGAAGCTACCATAGCTCTACGCTCGATTGGCCTTCATCAAGTCACATCTGGTACGAGACTGCAGCATCGCCGCTACAAGTGTAGTTACCATGAGCCGTATACATTTCCTTCTATACTATCGTTGCCAACTATAATGAACCACTAGCAGCGGCTCAGGCTCATATTCACGTCGCTACAGACATTGTAATGGTGAAAGACGGAGCTAGCTCTACGCTCGATTGGCCTTCATCAAGTCGCATACGAGGCTGTAACATCGCCGCTACAAGTGTAGTTACCATGAGCCGTGTATATGTCCTTTTGTACTATCGTTGCCAGCTATAATGAACCACTAGCAGCGGCTCAGGCTCATATTCACGTCGCTACAGACATTGTAATGGTGAAAGACGGAGCTATGGTAGCTCTACGCTCGATTGGCCTTCATCAAGTCGCATACGAGACTGCAGCATCGCCGCTACAAGTGTAGTCCTCATGAGCCGTATCCATTTCCTTCTATACTATCGTTGCCAGCTATAATGAACCACTAGCAGCGGCTCAGGCTCATATTCACGTCGCTACAGACATTGTTAAGGTGAAAGACGGAGCTATGGTAGCTCTACGCTCGATTGGCCTTCATCAAGTCGCATACGAGACTGCAGCATCGCCGCTACAAGTGTAGTCCTCACGAGCCGTATCCATTTCCTTCTATACTATCGTTGCCAGCTATAATGAACCACTAGCAGCGGCTCAGGCTCATATTCACGTCGCTACAGACATTGTAATGGAGAAAGACGGAGCTACCATAGCTCTACGCTCAATTGGCCTTCATCAAGTCGCATACGAGACTGCAGCATCGCCGCTACAAGTGTAGTTACCATGAGCCGTGTATATGTCCTTTCGTACTATCGTTGCCAGCTATAATGAACCACTAGCAGCGGCTCAGGCTCATATTCACGTCGCTACAGACATTGTAATGGTGAAAGACGAAGCTACCATAGCTCTACGCTCGATTGGCCTTCATCAAGTCACATCTGGTACGAGACTGCAGCATCGCCGCTACAAGTGTAGTTACCATGAGCCGTATACATTTCCTTCTATACTATCGTTGCCAACTATAATGAACCACTAGCAGCGGCTCAGGCTCATATTCACGTCGCTACAGACATTGTAATGGTGAAAGACGGAGCTAGCTCTACGCTCGATTGGCCTTCATCAAGTCGCATACGAGGCTGTAACATCGCCGCTACAAGTGTAGTTACCATGAGCCGTGTATATGTCCTTTTGTACTATCGTTGCCAGCTATAATGAACCACTAGCAGCGGCTCAGGCTCATATTCACGTCGCTACAGACATTGTAATGGTGAAAGACGGAGCTATGGTAGCTCTACGCTCGATTGGCCTTCATCAAGTCGCATACGAGACTGCAGCATCGCCGCTACAAGTGTAGTCCTCATGAGCCGTATCCATTTCCTTCTATACTATCGTTGCCAGCTATAATGAACCACTAGCAGCGGCTCAGGCTCATATTCACGTCGCTACAGACATTGTTAAGGTGAAAGACGGAGCTATGGTAGCTCTACGCTCGATTGGCCTTCATCAAGTCGCATACGAGACTGCAGCATCGCCGCTACAAGTGTAGTCCTCACGAGCCGTATCCATTTCCTTCTATACTATCGTTGCCAGCTATAATGAACCACTAGCAGCGGCTCAGGCTCATATTCACGTCGCTACAGACATTGTAATGGTGAAAGACGGAGCTACCATAGCTCTACGCTCGATTGGCC
Source organism: Skeletonema tropicum (assembly GCA_037178625.1). Lineage (NCBI taxonomy): Eukaryota > Bacillariophyta > Thalassiosirophyceae > Thalassiosirales > Thalassiosiraceae > Skeletonema > Skeletonema tropicum. Next base: position 1,326,503 of record CM074140.1, on the reverse strand, counting down.
TTCATCAAGTCGCATACGAGACTGCAGCATCGCCGCTACAAGTGTAGTTACCATGAGCCGTGTATATGTCCTTTCGTACTATCGTTGCCAGCTATAATGAACCACTAGCAGCGGCTCAGGCTCATATTCACGTCGCTACAGACATTGTTAAGGTGAAAGACGGAGCTATGGTAGCTCTACGCTCGATTGGCCTTCATCAAGTCGCATACGAGACTGCAGCATCGCCGCTACAAGTGTAGTCCTCATGAGCCGTATACATTTCCTTCTATACTATCGTTGCCAGCTATAATGAACCACTAGCAGCGGCTCAGGCTCATATTCACGTCGCTACAGACATTGTAATGGTGAAAGACGGAGCTATGGTAGCTCTACGCTCGATTGGCCTTCATCAAGTCGCATACGAGACTGCAGCATCGCCGCTACAAGTGTAGTCCTCATGAGCCGTATCCATTTCCTTCTATACTATCGTTGCCAGCTATAATGAACCACTAGCAGCGGCTCAGGCTCATATTCACGTCGCTACAGACATTGTAATGGTGAAAGACGGAGCTACCATAGCTCTACGCTCAATTGGCCTTCATCAAGTCACATCTGGTACGAGACTGCAGCATCGCCGCTACAAGTGTAGTTACAATGAGCCGTGTATATGTCCTTTCGTACTATCGTTGCCAGCTATAATGAACCACTAGCAGCGGCTCAGGCTCATATTCACGTCGCTACAGACATTGTAATGGTGAAAGACGGAGCTATGGTAGCTCTACGCTCAATTGGCCTTCATCAAGTCACATCTGGTACGAGACTGCAGCATCGCCGCTACAAGTGTAGTTACCATGAGCCGTATACATTTCCTTCTATACTATCGTTGCCAACTATAATGAACCACTAGCAGCGGCTCAGGCTCATATTCACGTCGCTACAGACATTGTAATGGTGAAAGACGGAGCTAGCTCTACGCTCGATTGGCCTTCATCAAGTCGCATACGAGGCTGTAACATCTCCGCTACAAGTGTAGTTACCATGAGCCGTATACATTTCCTTCTATACTATCGTTGCCAACTATAATGAACCACTAGCAGCGGCTCAGGCTCATATTCACGTCGCTGCACAAATCGAGTTGGTGAAAGACGGAGCTAGCTCTACGCTCGATTGGCCTTCATCAAGTCGCATACGAGGCTGTAACATCGTCGCTACAAGTGTAGTTACCATGAGCCGTATACATTTCCTTCTATACTATCGTTGCCAGCTATAATGAACCACTAGCAGCGGCTCAGGCTCATATTCACGTCGCTGCACAAATTGAGTTGGTGAAAGACGGAGCTACCATAGCTCTACGCTCAATTGGCCTTCATCAAGTCGCATACGAGGCTGTAACATCGTCGCTACAAGTGTAGTTACCATGAGCCGTATACATTTCCTTCTATACTATCGTTGCCAGCTATAATGAACCACTAGCAGCGGCTCAGGCTCATATTCACGTCGCTGCACAAATTGAGTTGGTGAAAGACGGAGCTAGCTCTACGCTCAATTGGCCTTCATCAAGTCGCATACGAGGCTGTAACATCGCCGCTACAAGTGTAGTTACCATGAGCCGTGTATATGTCCTTTTGTACTATCATTGCCAGCTATAATGAACCACTAGCAGCGGCTCAGGCTCATATTCACGTCGCTACAGACATTGTAATGGTGAAAGACGGAGCTATGGTAGCTCTACGCTCGATTGGCCTTCATCAAGTCGCATACGAGACTGCAGCATCGCCGCTACAAGTGTAGTCCTCATGAGCCGTATCCATTTCCTTCTATACTATCGTTGCCAGCTATAATGAACCACTAGCAGCGGCTCAGGCTCATATTCACGTCGCTACAGACATTGTAATGGTGAAAGACGGAGCTACCATAGCTCTACGCTCAATTGGCCTTCATCAAGTCGCATACGAGACTGCAGCATCGCCGCTACAAGTGTAGTTACCATGAGCCGTATGCCCCTTCATTTTTATGTAGCATCGTTTACAGAAGGGGGGGAGGTGCAATTCCATCATGCAGCGTGAAATAAATTCATACACATAGCCGAGAAGAACGCCGTTTGAGCAATGACCGATCCAAATATTATTGTTGTGTGAGACTTCCCTACTACGACCGATCCAAATATTATTGTTGTGTGAAACTTAACAACTATGCCACCTACGGTGAGGCCGGACAATGTTACGTAAAACCAACACATGTGCAATTGACGACCGCTAGTGTAGACCCATCAAGTTCCCATCATTCGACCGTATGGACCCGAAGGTAGACCCAAGTTTCGTGTCACTGTCAACCGCGGTTATGGAACCTTGCAGGGATTTCGCTGAACTGCCATCACTGAGACGTGAGGACCCGTAGATTTCCTTCTATACTATCGTTGCCAACTATAATGAACCACTAGCAGCGGCTCAGGCTCATATTCACGTCGCTACAGACATTGTAATGGTGAAAGACGGAGCTACCATAGCTCTACGCTCGATTGGCCTTCATCAAGTCGCATACGAGGCTGTAACATCGTCGCTACAAATGTAGTCCTCATGAGCCGTATACATTTCCTTCTATACTATCGTTGCCAGCTATAATGAACCACTAGCAGCGGCTCAGGCTCATATTCACGTCGCTGCACAAATTGAGTTGGTGAAAGACGGAGCTAGCTCTACGCTCAATTGGCCTTCATCAAGTCGCATACGAGGCTGTAACATCGTCGCCACAAGTGTAGTTACCATGAGCCGTGTATATGTCCTTTCGTACTATCATTGCCAACTATAATGCACCACTAGTAGCGGATATTGCTTGAATTGACGATGCTAGACGCATGAAATGGTGTCAAAATACTGAGCTAACACGTTGCCCAAATCGATCATTATATGGTTGCTGTGTACACTACAGATGACATATCCGAGGTTAGAGTTGATATGTTGTCTATATGCATGCATAGAAGAGGTTTGCTGACTAAAACGTTCACAAGCACAAATATATCACACAATATAGTCAAAATATGTTTTTTTGAAGAGGGCACTGGGCTTGACAAAGATTGAGTAGCATTTTGATATACGAGCTACAGATGACATACCCGAGGTTGGAGTTGATATGTCGTCCACATGGATGCATAGATGAGGCTTGATTATTAAATCCTCTTCCATCACTGATATATCACACAATTGAAGCACTCAATGTGTCCTGATGAGGCATTTATTGATTTGGCCGTGACTGAGTAGCGTAGTGTCATATGTACTACAGATGACATACCCGAGGTTGGAGTTGATATGTCGTCCACATGAATGCATAGAAGAGGTCTGGTGACTTCAATCTGTAAAATCACGTGTGAATGCACAATAGAAGCACTAAATGTGTCCTGACGAGGGCATTAAAATGAGCCAAAATTGAGGAGTATAGTGATTGTACGGACTTTGTAAGATATTTGTTAGGTCTGAGATGATATGTCGTCCACATTGATATATAGAAGAAGTCTGAGCACTTCAACTTGTTGAATCACAAATGCCTTGCACAATAATCTAACGCTATTGCATCCTGACGATCAGGTCTGATTTGATGAAGTTAACTTTGTGTTGAATTGTTGCGTCTGCAGTAGCTTAGAGACCCCAAACACACAACCTCCTCCCGTTAAACCAAATATGGACAGTTTCGCGCAGTTGCTTGATGTGAATAAATGTTATCTCTCAGAAACAAAACTGCCACTTTAAATGCGCTGCATTGTTGTCGTATCTAGGAGCGGTAGCGAGCCGATGGCAAAGTTTTTGTCACGTATATCCGCTGCCATTCAAACAGGACGTTCGTAGTATTTAATCAAATCATTCCTCCAATCAACTTGAGCCGGCTCACACCTCATTACTTTTATATTCAATCATCAAATTGTTCCATTCATCTCTATTGATTTGTATCTTCTCCATCTTCTCACGCTCAGTAGTAACTGGATTGACCGTACAAGTGTATGATACCAGCCCAGTGCAGACAAGGAAAGCATACTAATCGTCCTTCCTAAAGAATCCAAGTCGACGAGCGAGGCTGTACTCGTCTGCGCCTCCGTTGATGGTGTACCAACATGACTCTCCAATCGACAAGAACAACAAAAGTTCCAATAATAAGTTTCGCGCACGCATCATCGTTTCGTTGAGCTGCATTACCGCGTCTGCTTAGGCTTTTTTATGGGATGTCCGACTGCACTTGATGAAGCTACCATGAAAAAAGCCTAAGCATATGCAGTATGTGGAAGCAATGGCAATGGTTCTTCTGAGCATGGTAGGGCGTAGTTATGCAACTTTTTGGAATTTTTGGCCATTGCGCGAGCACGCTGATTCATAGCGCGATTTTAAGTGAAAGTTGTGGTACGGTAAAGTTAGATGATATTAGGACGTATCTACATATACCTACATACTCAATCAACCATTTTTACCGACACTCCACCGCACAAAACAAGCACAAAACACTACAAAACACCACCTCCATGGTGATCATTCGGCGTACTCTAGTACCTTAGGAAGTGCTTGTGACCACGGGTTTACCAGCCTTTTTGTCTTCATAAATATCATAGGAAGCGATTTAGGCCACCAAACCCGTGGTCAGAAGCAATATTGAGAGAGCTAGAGCGCATTTTCAGCACACAGGTGACGACGCCGAATTTCAACAGCCTGTCGGTCCTTTGAAAGGATTTTCGAGGTTCTCTCCAGCGATGACACTCGGCCAATCGATACAATATATTTATTAGAGTATACCGACCGAGTATCATTGCCACAGCCACCCCCAAAGTCTCTCGATGCACTGCCTTGCGGTCAAAATTCGACGCATCATCACAATATTTGACCCCCTATCCGAAGGGCCTCTCGTCGTAATTATTAATGCTCTGACCAAATAATCTTGTTATTATATATTAATAGAAGCGATTCAATCTATCAGACTTAAATAGAGACTTGGTATTAGCTGAGATATAGGCGACGGCGTCTACGCTGTCGGATGCCATGGTGATACATAATGGTTTTTTGATGTACGGTAGCTTGAGTAAGGGTACAGTAGCTAACTTAAGGTAAAAAATAGGAGTAACGCACATAGGAGCTAGAATAAAATCCTTATTTGCTGCTGCTACTGACCATGCTCGCAGGGACGTTGTTCGCGATTATCTACTCCATCGCCCTCTCCTCCAGTACGGCGGAAATCACCCTTGCAACTGATGGAGGAATTGCAAGCGCCAGAAGTCTATCAGATCTACCCTTCGACAAGAATGATCATTTGTCGACTCATATCTTGGCCGTTCCGGCTGGTAGCTGTGGCTCCCTATTGAAAGTTGCTGCCGACTTCAAAGACGTCGTTCATGGGCATAGATGGATTGGTCTAGAGGGAGAAGCGTTTGAATCAGTTTTCGGTCATTACGGAGAATATGCGGATTATTCTGGTGAGGAAGTTACGGACTTCAACACCGACTGTCTAGCTGTGTGTCTTGAGAAGGGCACGCTACGCGAGGTTGTGGCACGTCCTCTCCCACATCGCTACTTTGTGGAAGGAAAAGTGGATCAAGATGGCGATGGTGAGCGAGTTGTTGAAACGAATCTGGAGAATTTTTTCATGAGTGATTCGTGCGCAAAGGTGAGTGATACATATAACCAAGTGAGAGGTTGCATGCTGATGATATGCTCACTAACTGCTGCATACCTACTCCTCTTTGCTAGGTCGAATATGGCTTTGTCAACTATCATGAAAATCCAATTAAAATGTATTGGATCAACCATAGAGGGAATCATGTGTATAATCAAGAGATCGGGATCGGAGAACGCAAAACTTCCTTCATTGATACATTTATTGGACACAAATTCGAATTTTATGACTCTGTACCAAATGAAGATCCATTGCAAAATGAGTTGTTGTTCTCAATTACTATCCCCAACCATGGTATCATTGGTTACAAAAACTATGAATTCCCCAATGTGCGTGTAGAGGAAGTGGAACAACGAGTGCATCAAACTCTGCAGAATGAATGGAGGAGGCACGAGGTTGTGAAGAGAACATTTAGTCCATTGGCATTTGATAAAGGAAGGTTGCCTGATGATTTGTATGCCAGTCTTGGTGCATATTGGTACAACAATCGCGATGTTCCACATAAAATCCACGAGGAATGGGGTCGACACAAAGGAATCTTCGTTAATTATTGGGAGACCGACGTGAATTTCATTCAAATCCCATGGCACCTAAAGAAGAGATGGCAACGTCGTCTAAGAGAGATGGTAGAAGCATGGACGGGTGTCGAACTTGAAACGACTGATATGTATGGGATGAGAGAATATACAAAAGGAGCACGGTTGCTATCTCATGTCGATCGCGAGTCAACTCACGCTGCAAGCTTGATTGTGAATATTGCTCAGCAAAACGTGTCAAAACCGTGGACAATCGAGGTACATGACCATGCTGATCGACTGCACGAGGTTGTAATGGAACCGGGTGATATCGTTTATTACGAGAGTGCCAAGGCACTTCACGGACGCAACACGCCCCTTCAGAGTGGACAATATATCAACTTGTTTACTCACTACCGTCCGCTGAACGATCCAGATTGGTTTCGACGTGATAACCCTGAAGGTACTCCCGAGCCCCTGATAGATGTTGGAGAATGCAACTTGGTTGGAAAGCGCGATGAGTATTCGAAGGGAGCAGTGCAATGTGAAAATAGTGCGATTGGGCCACATTTGAGTCCATCAATGTTCACGGCAACAAGCGCAGAAGACATGTTTCAATGGTGGAAAAGTGTGGGGCCAATCGACGAAGCTGTTGAAAATACGGAAGAAACAGATGATGAAGAAACATACGAGGAAGATGATGATGAGGAGGATTACTCTTCTTCATCTGGGGACGAGGAGGAAGAGGACGAAGAAGACGAAAAGAACGGTTATGACGAATTGTAATGTTACCATTAGAACAAGTCGCAAAAGTAATATTAATAATGTTACATTGAAATGACTCCAGAATCTAACTCAGCGTAGAAATACAGTAAGTAACACTGTATGGAGTTCAATGCGGACGTTTCATTCCACAACACCATCAGCGCAGCCATCACGAGACAACCATGTACCATTGTGAACCTGCGACTCAATGCAAAGAAGAAACGGACATCTTACATCTACACGATATCTCCAAAGGTTTCGACGAGACGTCTATATCTGTGTATAGTACACAATGAACAGCTGTTCCGTCTGTGGCACACTATGTATGTATGATGTACATACTACTGGCGGGAACAAAATCGCACCTCGCCGAGGTGCGATTTTCCAAATTTTACACACAAAACACTAACAAAATGGTGAGAGTCATAAATATGGCCATGATACTCGACAATAATAATATAACAGAAATTTTAAAGTACGTCTGATTAGCCCTCTAGGGGCGAAATTATGATACTCGACAATAATATATAGAGAAGTTATATATTATGATACTCGACAATAATATATAGAGAAGTTTAATCATATCATACCAATCAGTCATAATACATTATTAGCTTCATAGCACCAAGAACTGAAATTTCGAGCTAGATTGACGCATGCCTACGGCATATCTGCATGCCTATTCTTGCTGCTTTGGGAGAGTAATTCTAATGATATTGTCCAGTGGTTCAAAAGCAAAATGAAAAGCACACTGCCTAACCCAGTTTTTTATGTAGATTTCGATTCTGTAAGTGGCGACGGCCGAATCGAGCTCGATGTGATCGTATATGGCTCTAACCGACGCAGACATAAAATCTGCACAGCCTGGCAACATCATGACATACTCATATTTTATAGCTTTCGGTAATTGAATAGCCATGTTGCGTCACAAAGTCCTTCTATATATTATGATGATTGATAATTAATATCAGTTTTATTAATTTCATGCCAATAACACGTATTCATAGAATAGTAGGCCGAATCATCCGCATTTGTTTTGATGCCATCCAGTAGGAAAGGTGTTGTTAGCAGTCACAGGATAGTCTGAAATCAATTTAAAACGCTCAAAACAGACGGCTATTGGTGTTGTGTGATGAAAGGGCCCCTATCTTGCGGAGTAAATAGACTCAATATCTCTTCAAACACTGTTTTATGTGATAGGGTAGGGCTCATCATTTTCCACCAAAATATGCTATATTTCAACCAGTCCAATAATGTTGTAGCCGCAATGAAATAGAGAAACCTGGTCCAGCAGTGTTGATTGTTATATAATAGTCGTCACCACAATGAGTTTTGGCACCTGTTCATTCCATTTTCTATCAGATATGTGCATTCTCCTATACGGTGTGCATGAAGGAAATTATCCATTTTTACCACATGAATCCATTATGCCACCACATGCGTCATAGAACGCTCAGACACACTTTCAAAATGATAAACAGCCGCCTAATAGTATATAGTTGGCACCTGCAACGTTGTTAAGTGGCAGAGCAACTCCAACTATTCATTTCAAGATCATAATGGAAGCGCATCATCAACCTGCCATTTTCCGGCACCTTTTACTTTGGTGTCATAGCATGTAGCGATGGCGTTGGTCTGTGATCAAATGAGGGCATCGCATCACAGAAATAGTGTTGGAGAGAGAGTTGCTGCAGTACGGTCGTCTAAATTTATGTGTAGCTAGTGTTTCTGGTGTCGATACGATAGGGGTCGAGGTGCGCCATGGTCGTCGAATATGATTTTCCGAGGTGCAAATTTTTGTTCCCGCGTGGTTCTAAGGCCTACGTAGGAATTCAAATCTTCGTAGAACGTACATACTACCTGTAAGTCCTACCTAATGCTGCACTTTTTGAAGACTTTTTGACATCAACCATGAAGCTGCCGCTCCTACCGACGGCCCCAACAATGCACACGCTTCAAATATAACGAATATACGCCCTATATCGCTCTCCATTACTATTGGGTATATTATGGAGGCGTTCCTTTGTCGAGGTAGATGCCGTCGTTGAGTTATTGTACTCGCCATCAACGATATGAAAATTGGTCTTCTTCGTCCACCTGTGATATGATCCTTTTGGCAATGATACTCTGCACTACAATGTCCCCTACTTTACATATCTCATCTGCAACATAATATTGACTTCCGAGGTCGTGTCCCACATATGAGAGTGCTCCCTCTATTTATTATTACCCAGGCGCACATGTGATCGGATATGTGATGTTTCACATAATTAATATGCAACAATCAACCATATAAACAGTCCATAACAACAATGCAAACACAATTCTTCAACTCTCAACATAAAGAGGATGTCGGGGGGTAATACATACTTCAGCAGCCGCAATATAGGTGTAGATGTCATATTTATCATGGTGTAGAGGCCTACATTTTTTGTAATTTATTGTACAAAATAATATTTAATATTATCCGATTGAAAACACTATTCCAAACAATACCAATGCATATTTTTACCGCAATGATTTGTTAGTTCTGTTTTGGATGTGTTTTGGAATTATTGGTGGCTGTACACAACAATTGATGGTGGTTATTGTGCCCATTTGAGACGAGTTTTTTGTAATTATTGACTCGTCGCTTCAAGGAGATAATAAAACTCTTTTTATAAGGTTTATGCCCCCCAATCATCGCTCTCTATCATATTATAACTGGGGCATAAGTTTCAGGGCTTCGTTCCTCCTGTGATGCATCCTTTGGTGAGAGTGTCGGTCGCAACAAGGCGACAGGTGGCTTTTGATGATGGTGTGGCTAGATCACTTATTTTCTTGGTGAATACGGTGATTACTGTGGCGATAAGCATAACCTACGAATAATATATGTTTGGTTGTCGATTGGAAGGGGCAGGGCGGAGTGATGGCACACCCTACTGCCTCTCTTTTGGATAAATACGGCAGCGGCAGACTGTGTCGTCGAGGGGAAATTTCTAGCGATAAAATATGTCGACGAGAATTAATTCGACGTTATGGTATACTGGTGAACTTTTTTAATAATGAACTACAATATGGGTTTAGAGTTCGTTGCCAAAAAAGTTCACCAGTATATCAAGATGGGACATTATATCACCATAGGACGCAAACACACCATGGTGTCGGTGCTCCTCATCTTGGTGATGTTGAGTGGAGATGAAAAAGTGTTTGGCGATAGTTAGCCCGTCAAGAAAATATATTGATTTTTGCCTGTTTTGGTTAGTAAGGGTTAACAAATGTCGTAGCGATAGTCATATCACATGTCTTGTACTATTCCTACGTTGATACTCCTACTTTTGAACTTAGACCGGGAGGCTTAGAACCCGTGGCGCGCCGCCAGTAGCATACAACTGGTCTGAAGGAAATTTTGTAAAACTCTCTCTTCTCTCGCTCTCTTCTCGTTTTTCAAAATGAGGTCGACTCGCTAGAAAAATCGCTAAAACTCAATGCCATCTGCCGAACAAAGTGATGAAACGCGTCACCAGATGAGTAACGATGCGACAACAGAGAGGGACCACGAGTCCTGAGTGCCATGGAATCCCGATAAGGATATGTCTGAGGAGGACAGAGTCCTGAAGAACCCCCCATCCCCATCGACGCACCAAGGAGCTGATTCACAGCGATCACAGAACATTCATTGACACCTTTGCTGGTGTTGTCACTGCAGTGGTTTGACTGGTTGAGGAGTTGATTGCAAAAGTACTTCTGCACAAGTGGCCATCACTCATAGCATAATCGTCGTGTCGTCGAGCTATCCTCATCTCGATCTGCAACTTTCATAATATTATCTTAGATACAGCGAGTATCTTTATCATCATCGGATATCTTGCCTGCCGATAAACCAGATCGCCACCATCATGAAGAGGGAAATTGCCAGAATATCAAAACTATTCCGCACAGAAATGAAACTCCTTCGAATACTCCTATCCTCCATCAGGAGACATAAACATAACGCTGCGTCGATACTTACAATATCTTTACTCTTGCTCTTCGCTGGAAGATGCATGACGGAAGCACATCTACCGGTGCCATTCCTCCGAGGTGGATACTCATCATATTCAGTCCCAGCGGCGAAGCCAATGGGCCTAGGCATGAAACCTATGAGGAGAAAGTCATATGGATTGGCAAACTTGAAGCAAACCTTGACAACTATCAGTGATAAGATAAGATTCCAAACGAAACGAAAACCAATAGAAGCTGGTAGTCAGCATCTAGACGAGGTATTGGGGGCGTTCCAAACTGTCCTCAATGGCAACGATATTGACACTGCCCAGCTTCTAAAAGCATGTAGAGAACATCTCAAATTGATGAAAAGCGGAGGTGCCTCTCTGAGACTAGTTGCAAAAGATCTAGAGTCAAATCTTCTAAAAGCAGAAACGCCTTTTAAGAAAGCACCCAAGAAGGGCAAGACGCTCTATTCTCTTCTCGAAAGTGAGAGACTCAGTGGAATACACAAAGAAGGAAACGAGCTAGAAAATGAATCTGCTGCAATGGTATGTTGCTTGTTCAAATTGCATTTTGGATTCGAAATGAAAACACATATAACTCATTATTTCTTCTATTTCTGCACGTAGGGACTTCTTTGGATCAGGCGCTCTCTTGCATTCCAATTAGATCTGTTCGAATCATCACTTGTATTTAGAAATGGAAAGGATCCTGGAGCTGCAGCCATAGACGCCTACGAAACGCATCTGTTACCATATCACGGTTGGATGCTTCAAAAAGTGTTTCCACTCTCACTCTCAGCCATGCCGACGCGTGATGCATTCATTTCTGCATTTGGTGGAAGAGACGAGCCCGTGAGTCCAGCTCAGGAGCAGGAAATAGTGAGAAAGCTTAGCGCATTACTCAAGACGTGGCGTCCAATAATCAAACAATGGAGGAACGACTTTGAGTTACTTAACTTGGAAGATACAAGACCTGCATAAGCAAAATGCATCTTGGTGCTTGTGAGTCTCTTGACTTCGGTGATATTGGAGCTGTTCATATGTACAAATAACAGTTGCGCCTTGCTTAATGGTGCACAAATAAAATTTATTAGAAGATGTTAACCTCGTTATAAAAAACAATGTTCAAATTGAAAGTTACTTATGTCATTACATATCAAAGGACTGACTCGTTCAAAATGAGGATAGTTTAGGCCGAAGAAGATTGTTTTCCAATGTATCGTATCTACTTCAGTCTTGAAGGTTCAAGGGGATTAAATAATGCCACTCTCCTCATTCTTTTATTGATATTGAAATAATGTATTCTATATTGCCAAAATACCATTTTGCAACACCGTGTTTACAGAGAGCTACTAACTGGCTTTGGCACATCTATGTACATATCTGCGTGGTTGGATGAGAAGTGAGAGAATAACTTGGAGGACGGACGTGGGCCTGGGCCGTGGGCAACAACGGAGAGAAAAATGATGTCAAGATCACGGCGCAGCTTACGTGGCTACCTAGCTATCGGGTAAATTACGAAGTCGACTTGGTCAAATTTGAAAAAATACAAAAAGATGGTCTACTTACTTATGCGGAGCCCCAGTAGGATAATACTAATTCCTGTGTCTTATCTTTGTCACATCATCAGGTATCCGGCACTGGAGAAGTCAAGAAAAATGAACAAGCTGAATGAAGTTGAAGAGGAACGAAGAGCAAGCATCAACGCAACCGAGAAGAAGATTGACGATGATCAGCGGTGACCTCTTTGGTTAAACCAGAAGACCGCAGAATACTATTCTGATGATATGGAGGAGTATCATGAAAAGCTTTCTCTAAGAAGCAGCAGTCTAATCAGGAAAATATGTTTGCAAACTTTGAGAGATGGTCCTATTGAGAAGGCTCGCCGTGCCCGCGAGAGGAGGAAGACATATCAACACAATCTGAATTTCTTTGTGACCGCTGGATGGTTGGTTGTTCTCATGAAGGCTTCCAGTGCGGTTGTTGAGCGTGTCTTCAGTCAAGCTTAAGGTTCATGTTGAGGCAATCGGACTTAAGTAGACCCTCTAGAAATCCTCCTCATGCGCGAATCAATGATTATGACTCTTAGATGAGCTTGTTGGGGTGTTTAGGTATTGATATTAGCTTGGGTATGATATTAGCTTGGGTATTGATGTCATTGACCATAAAGTAAGATTGTTATCTATCTCT
>CM074140.1:1296257-1312940 GCA_037178625.1 Skeletonema tropicum | reverse complement strand
AGAGATAGATAACAATCTTACTTTATGGTCAATGACATCAATACCCAAGCTAATATCATACCCAAGCTAATATCAATACCTAAACACCCCAACAAGCTCATCTAAGAGTCATAATCATTGATTCGCGCGCATGAGGAGGATTTCTAGAGGGTCTACTTAAGTCCGATTGCCTCAACATGAACCTTAAGCTTGACTGAAGACACGCTCAACAACCGCACTGGAAGCCTTCATGAGAACAACCAACCATCCAGCGGTCACAAAGAAATTCAGATTGTGTGATATGTCTTCCTCCTCTCGCGGGCACCGGCGAGCCTTCTTCAATAGGACCATCTCTCAAAGTTTGCAAACATATTTTCCTGATTAGACTGCTGCTTCTTAGAGAAAGCTTTTCATGATACTCCTCCATATCATCAGAATAGTATTCTGCGGTCTTCTGGTTTAACCAAAGAGGTCACCGCTGATTCATCGTCAATCTTCTTCTCGGTTGCGTTGATGCTTGCTCTTCGTTCCTCTTCAACTTCATTCAGCTTGTTCATTTTTCTTGACTTCTCCAGTGCCGGATACCTGATGATGTGGACAAAGATAAGACACAGGAATTAGTATTATCCTACTGGGGCTCCGCATAAGTAGTAGACCATCTTTTTGTATTTTTTCAAATTTGACCAAGTCGACTTCGTAATTTACCCGATAGCTAGGTAGCCACGTAAGGCTGCGCCGTGATCTTGACATCATTTTTCTCTCCGTTGTTGCCCACGGCCCAGGCCCACGTCCGTCCTCCAAGTTATTCTCTCACTTCTCATCCAACCACGGCAGATATGTACATAGATGTGCCAAAGCCAGTTAGTAGCTCTCTGTAAACACGGTGTTGCAAAATGGTATTTTGGCAATATAGAATACATTATTTCAATATCAATAAAAGAATGAGGAGAGTGGCATTATTTAATCCCCTTGAACCTTCAAGACTGAAGTAGATACGATACATTGGAAAACAATCTTCTTCGCCTAAACTATCCTCATTTTGAACGAGTCAGTAGTCCTTTGATATGTAATGACATAAGTAACTTTCAATTTGAACATTGTTTTTTATAACGAGGTTAACATCTTCTAATAAATTTTATTTGTGCACCATTAAGCAAGGCGCAACTGTTATTTGTACATATGAACAGCTCCAATATCACCGAAGTCAAGAGACTCACAAGCACCAAGATGCATTTGCTTATGCAGGTCTTGTATCTTCCAAGTTAAGTAACTAACAAAGTCGTTCCTCCATTGTTTGATTATTGGACGCCACGTCTTGAGTAATGGCGCTAAGCTTTCTCACTATTTCCTGCTCCTGAGCTGGACTCACGGCTCGTCTCTTCCACCAAATGCAGAAATGAATGCATCACGCGTCGGCATGGCTGAGAGTGAGAGTGGAAACACTTTTTGAAGCATCCAACCGTGATATGGTAACAGATGCGTTTCGTAGGCGTCTATGGCTGCAGCTCCAGGATCCTTTCCATTTCTAAATACAAGTGATGATTCGAACAGATCTAATTGGAATGCAAGAGAGCGCCTGATCCAAAGAAGTCCCTACGTGCAGAAAAGAAGAAATAATGAGTTATATGTGTTTTCATTTCGAATCCAAAATGCAATTTGAACAAGCAACATACCATTGCAGCAGATTCATTTTCTAGCTCGTTTCCTTCTTTGTGTATTCCACTGAGTCTCTCACTTTCGAGAAGAGAATAGAGCGTCTTGCCCTTCTTGGGTGCTTTCTTAAAAGGCGTTTCTGCTTTTAGAAGATTTGACTCTAGATCTTTTGCAACTAGTCTCAGAGAGGCACCTCCGCTTTTCATCAATTTGAGATGTTCTCTACATGCTTTAGAAGCTGGGCAGTGTCAATATCGTTGCCATTGAGGACAGTTTGGAACGCCCCCAATACCTCGTCTAGATGCTGACTACCAGCTTCTATTGGTTTTCGTTTCGTTTGGAATCTTATCTTATCACTGATAGTTGTCAAGGTTTGCTTCAAGTTTGCCAATCCATATGACTTTCTCCTCATAGGTTTCATGCCTAGGCCCATTGGCTTCGCCGCTGGGACTGAATAATGATGAGTATCCACCTCGGAGGAATGGCACCGGTAGATGTGCTTCCGTCATGCATCTTCCAGCGAAGAGCAAGAGTAAAGATATTGTAAGTATCGACGCAGCGTTATGTTTATGTCTCCTGATGGAGGATAGGAGTATTCGAAGGAGTTTCATTTCTGTGCGGAATAGTTTTGATATTCTGGCAATTTCCCTCTTCATGATGGTGGCGATCTGGTTTATCGGCAGGCAAGATATCCGATGATGATAAAGATACTCGCTGTATCTAAGATAATATATATGAAAGTTGCAGATCGAGATGAGGATAGCTCGACGACACGACGATTATGCTATGAGTGATGGCCACTTGTGCAGAAGTACTTTTGCAATCAACTCCTCAACCAGTCAAACCACTGCAGTGACAAACACCAGCAAAGGTGTCAATGAATGTTCTGTGATCGCTGTGTGAATCAGCTCCTTGGTGCGTCGATGGGGATGGGGGGTTCTTCAGGACTCTGTCCTCCTCAGACATATCCTTATCGGGATTCCATGGCACTCAGGACTCGTGGTCCCTCTCTGTTGTCGCATCGTTACTCATCTGGTGACGCGTTTCATCACTTTGTTCGGCAGATGGCATTGAGTTTTAGCGATTTTTTCTAGCGAGTCGACCTCATTTTGAAAAACGAGAGAAGAGAGCGAGAGAAGAGAGAGTTTTACAAAATTTCCTTCAGACCAGTTGTATGCTACTGGCGGCGCGCCACGGGTTCTAAGCCTCCCGGTCTAAGTTCAAAAGTAGGAGTATCAACGTAGGAATAGTACAAGACATGTGATATGACTATCGCTACGACATTTGTTAACCCTTACTAACCAAAACAGGCAAAAATCAATATATTTTCTTGACGGGCTAACTATCGCCAAACACTTTTTCATCTCCACTCAACATCACCAAGATGAGGAGCACCGACACCATGGTGTGTTTGCGTCCTATGGTGATATAATGTCCCATCTTGATATACTGGTGAACTTTTTGGCAATAATGAACTAAAACCCATATGTTTTAGAGTTCGTTGCCAAAAAAGTTCACCAGTATATCAAGATGGGACATTATACACATAGGACGCAAACACACCATGGTGCGGTGCTCCTCATCTTGGTGAATGTTGAGTGGAGATGAAAAAAAAAGTGTTTGGCGATAGTTAGCCCGTCAAGAAAATATATTGATTTTTGCCTGTTTTGGTTAGTAAGGTTAACAAATGTCGTAGCGATAGTCATATCACATGTCTTGTACTATTCCTACGTTGATACTCCTACTTTTGAACTTAGACCGGGAGGCTTAGAACCCGTGGCGCGCCGCCAGTAGCATACAACTGGTCTGAAGGAAATTTTGTAAAACTCTCTCTTCTCTCGCTCTCTTCTCGTTTTTCAAAATGAGGTCGACTCGCTAGAAAAAATCGCTAAAACTCAATGCCATCTGCCGAACAAAGTGATGAAACGCGTCACCAGATGAGTAACGATGCGACAACAGAGAGGGACCACGAGTCCTGAGTGCCATGGAATCCCGATAAGGATATGTCTGAGGAGGACAGAGTCCTGAAGAACCCCCCATCCCCATCGACGCACCAAGGAGCTGATTCACAGCGATCACAGAACATTCATTGACACCTTTGCTGGTGTTGTCACTGCAGTGGTTTGACTGGTTGAGGAGTTGATTGCAAAAGTACTTCTGCACAAGTGGCCATCACTCATAGCATAATCGTCGTGTCGTCGAGCTATCCTCATCTCGATCTGCAACTTTCATAATATTATCTTAGATACAGCGAGTATCTTTATCATCATCGGATATCTTGCCTGCCGATAAACCAGATCGCCACCATCATGAAGAGGGAAATTGCCAGAATATCAAAACTATTCCGCACAGAAATGAAACTCCTTCGAATACTCCTATCCTCCATCAGGAGACATAAACATAACGCTGCGTCGATACTTACAATATCTTTACTCTTGCTCTTCGCTGGAAGATGCATGACGGAAGCACATCTACCGGTGCCATTCCTCCGAGGTGGATACTCATCATATTCAGTCCCAGCGGCGAAGCCAATGGGCCTAGGCATGAAACCTATGAGGAGAAAGTCATATGGATTGGCAAACTTGAAGCAAACCTTGACAACTATCAGTGATAAGATAAGATTCCAAACGAAACGAAAACCAATAGAAGCTGGTAGTCAGCATCTAGACGAGGTATTGGGGGCGTTCCAAACTGTCCTCAATGGCAACGATATTGACACTGCCCAGCTTCTAAAAGCATGTAGAGAACATCTCAAATTGATGAAAAGCGGAGGTGCCTCTCTGAGACTAGTTGCAAAAGATCTAGAGTCAAATCTTCTAAAAGCAGAAACGCCTTTTAAGAAAGCACCCAAGAAGGGCAAGACGCTCTATTCTCTTCTCGAAAGTGAGAGACTCAGTGGAATACACAAAGAAGGAAACGAGCTAGAAAATGAATCTGCTGCAATGGTATGTTGCTTGTTCAAATTGCATTTTGGATTCGAAATGAAAACACATATAACTCATTATTTCTTCTATTTCTGCACGTAGGGACTTCTTTGGATCAGGCGCTCTCTTGCATTCCAATTAGATCTGTTCGAATCATCACTTGTATTTAGAAATGGAAAGGATCCTGGAGCTGCAGCCATAGACGCCTACGAAACGCATCTGTTACCATATCACGGTTGGATGCTTCAAAAAGTGTTTCCACTCTCACTCTCAGCCATGCCGACGCGTGATGCATTCATTTCTGCATTTGGTGGAAGAGACGAGCCCGTGAGTCCAGCTCAGGAGCAGGAAATAGTGAGAAAGCTTAGCGCATTACTCAAGACGTGGCGTCCAATAATCAAACAATGGAGGAACGACTTTGAGTTACTTAACTTGGAAGATACAAGACCTGCATAAGCAAAATGCATCTTGGTGCTTGTGAGTCTCTTGACTTCGGTGATATTGGAGCTGTTCATATGTACAAATAACAGTTGCGCCTTGCTTAATGGTGCACAAATAAAATTTATTAGAAGATGTTAACCTCGTTATAAAAAACAATGTTCAAATTGAAAGTTACTTATGTCATTACATATCAAAGGACTGACTCGTTCAAAATGAGGATAGTTTAGGCCGAAGAAGATTGTTTTCCAATGTATCGTATCTACTTCAGTCTTGAAGGTTCAAGGGGATTAAATAATGCCACTCTCCTCATTCTTTTATTGATATTGAAATAATGTATTCTATATTGCCAAAATACCATTTTGCAACACCGTGTTTACAGAGAGCTACTAACTGGCTTTGGCACATCTATGTACATATCTGCGTGGTTGGATGAGAAGTGAGAGAATAACTTGGAGGACGGACGTGGGCCTGGGCCGTGGGCAACAACGGAGAGAAAAATGATGTCAAGATCACGGCGCAGCTTACGTGGCTACCTAGCTATCGGGTAAATTACGAAGTCGACTTGGTCAAATTTGAAAAAATACAAAAAGATGGTCTACTTACTTATGCGGAGCCCCAGTAGGATAATACTAATTCCTGTGTCTTATCTTTGTCACATCATCAGGTATCCGGCACTGGAGAAGTCAAGAAAAATGAACAAGCTGAATGAAGTTGAAGAGGAACGAAGAGCAAGCATCAACGCAACCGAGAAGAAGATTGACGATGATCAGCGGTGACCTCTTTGGTTAAACCAGAAGACCGCAGAATACTATTCTGATGATATGGAGGAGTATCATGAAAAGCTTTCTCTAAGAAGCAGCAGTCTAATCAGGAAAATATGTTTGCAAACTTTGAGAGATGGTCCTATTGAGAAGGCTCGCCGTGCCCGCGAGAGGAGGAAGACATATCAACACAATCTGAATTTCTTTGTGACCGCTGGATGGTTGGTTGTTCTCATGAAGGCTTCCAGTGCGGTTGTTGAGCGTGTCTTCAGTCAAGCTTAAGGTTCATGTTGAGGCAATCGGACTTAAGTAGACCCTCTAGAAATCCTCCTCATGCGCGAATCAATGATAATGACTCTTAGATGAGCTTGTTGGGGTGTTTAGGTATTGATAGTTAGCTTGGGTATGATATTAGCTTGGGTATTGATGTCATTGACCATAAAGTAAGATTGTTATCTATCTCTTGGTTGTCCATGTCGTTTTCTTTGTACCTCTCTGTGTGTATACAATTCCCGTTCCCGAATTGGCCAAAAATACAAGAAAGGAATTTACCCGATAGCTATGCGTTGAGTCCTTCGCCGATTTCTTTGGCACCTCTTCACCTCTTTGGCACCAAGAATTTTCACTCCGCCTCCTTCCTTTTCACTTCTGCATCACGGCTGAACGGCCTCAACGCCGCCCTTACATTCATGTCGAAGTATCACCATACTTCTCCGACGAAAGTAAACCCCATCAAAACGGACAAGTGCATTTGATGATAGGTTGCGCTAGAAAAGGATAGCATATCCAAGATTACCGACCTTGTTTCATCACTAGAGATCTCCGATCACTACATCAAAAACCGCACTGATAGATAAAAGCCGACGCAGATCATGATCGCAGAGCCAGCTTTACATTACTCAAGCACTCATCTAAATGAGCTTGAGATGGAGGCAGCAGTTCCCTACGACTATATAATCGTTGAGGGCCTCGCCCTACCACGCGTTGCATCTTCCAAATTAAACTTGCGTTCAAGCAAGTTAGATGAAGTCATACGTGCATTTGTCAGAGTGTTTCACGGAGACAAAATTGACACAGTCCGCTTATTGAAAGCTTGCCGAGCTCACATTGAGTTATTGACAGTAGGTGGCGCTGCTTTGTGCCTTGTATCCAAGGACATGCAGTGCAACATTGAAAAAGTTGAAGCGTTTTTCAAGAAAGCACCCGAGAACTGTCAGAACCTGACTTCCTTGCTTGAGCACGAGAAGAGCACTGGTATTCATAATGGAACCATCTTAGACGACTCGTCAGCTGCAGTTGGGCTACTGTGGATACGCCGTTCATTAGCTTTCCAAATTCAACTGTTTGAATCTGTCGTTCGGGAAGTAAGAGCCCAAAGATGCAGCATTCGAGGCTTATGAAAAGCAGCTGTCTCCGTACCACGGCTGGATGCTGAGAACAATATTCCCAGCATCGTTTGCACAGTTCCCCAATCGCGAGGAGTTTCTGTCCTGGTTCCCTGAGTCAGATGATGAGAGTATCTCCATAATCGTCAAGAAGATTAGAGCTCTTGTTGCGACGCTGAACCCTTTGCTCCAGTCTTGGACTGAAGCCTTTCATGACATGGGATTAGAAGATACCAGGAGAGTATAGTATTGTAAGCAGAGTATTCTTGTGATAACTAGGACCACCCAATCGCTACTTTTGTATAAATAGAATCCAGGAAGATTGAAAAGTTATAATTGCACTCTTATCACACACTCAGAGTATCGTAAGAGTAATTACATACATCTATATTGCATTAATGTTCTTCTTCTTCATCTAGGTTGTCATATTTTTGCCGCAGTGCCCTTTCAAGCCTATTGCTGCTCTGCATCAGCGCACGCTCTAAACGATCTCCACTTGTTATATCGCGCATGGCTTCAGCCACAGCGAGAAGACGATCCCTCTTCTGCTGGCGCTGGTGATCGAACCAATTCGCTACATCTTCTCTTGGGATTCTCAGCATCCCTTTGCTGCCTGGTAATGCTGATGCACCAAGAGAAGGAACAAATTGTCCTTGCAGCATCTTCTGCACTTCTGCAGTCAAAACTGGGCGGAATCTCTCACCAGATCTCCGACCTGTTCCTGTGAGGATGAAAACATCTTTGTCCCACCCACTACCGTCGGATGATCTCGCTGTTTCTTTCTGTAGAGATACGCAAATGGCAGAGTGCGCCACTGCAATACTCATACCATGCAAATCTAGCTTCAGAGTTGATACATCGTTATCTTCAATAACCGCCCAGGGTAAATGACCATTAGCTGCGCCTTCTGCGTACAGCTGATCTGCTTCTTCGTACAATCCATGTTTGTACAGCGCATTGATTGCCTCTGTATACAGCGCCTTTTCATAAGTGTAGTCAAGATCATCGTCTGGGACATCGTCATCGGTGTTTTCCATTCTTGGAATGCTCATGACCCTTGCTACCAAGTTGATTACCTCCTGCCCACGATAACGCTTTGCTAGTACACGACAAGCAGATGCGACTGCTTCTTTTCGAGGCCTTCTACCGCTCCACTCAATCCAGTCATCTATCGCCCTAATTGCCCATGCATATTGACTCCTTGCCTCAAAACAGAGGATAGCAGCAGTAAGAGCTCTTGCGATTCGATCATACTTGCGATTTAATCTTGCCAGTGAAGGTCTAGAACGAATACGATTGCTTTCTGTTGGGGACAGCTCACGAGCATACATTGGATGCGTCTCTTTCACGTAAGGCCTGATGAAAGGTAATGTGCCTACACACACTTTCCAGTGCCCACCTCTTGATGCAGCAATCAAAATAAGTTTCCAATCCTGTCCTGTAAGTCCGATGGGGCGTTCGAGGATGCTAGACAAAGCGCCTGCATCACTGAAGTCAGTTTCTGGTACATTATCTGGAGTTTCGATGTCCATTGAAAGCCGTGATGATAATAAAACCACTTCCGACTCATCTTCTCTGGTCTTTAAACCTCTTAATGACTTTCCATGTTGGCGTATCTTACTCGCAAGGAACTGAATATCATCGGCAAAGTTGAGTGCAGGAGTTATGTTCCCACCTTTAGCACAGTATTTCAGAAGCGATCGGTGCAATTTAGGAAGCTCCGTAAGGAACTCGCCCTTTACTAACCATCGATTGGGACCCTGTATCTTGCTGCAGTTCTCGAATCGCAGCACGATGCATCCGTCTTACGATTGACCGTGCTTCCTGCCACAGGCCTGCAGCACAGCAAGCCTTTGCAACTGGTGAGAGCAAGCTGGGTGACGGCTCCTCTATTCCTTTCAGCATTGTCAGAGCTGCTTTTGCTCGAGCAAGCGATGTAATGTATATAGGCTCAATAATACCATGCACTGAGGTATCAGGTTTCTGTCGTTTCATTAGTCTTGCTATCTTGAATTCCTCCTTGGACGAATCAATTGCCATTCTACAATACTCCAGGATGATCTCCTTCAATGAATTTTGGTTCAGAGTCAAACCATTTTTCTTCATCGAGAGCAAAACCTGATCAGCAACTCCAAGCTGGTCGTGTCTCAAAGACGACGTAATGGCTGCTGAATATATTTCTTCCTCAATCATTGGGATGGATTCCTTAGAGAGATTAGAGAGAACATCAATGGAGTATCTCTCTTTCATCAAATCATTTGCAAAATCTTGGCCTCTTAGACAAATCAGTAGAGCCAATATCATCTCGCAGTCCCCAATATTTCCAAGCGCTCGAACAATGTGTCGAACTGATTCTGAATTCAATTTTGCACCTGTGCTAGAGAGATCTATAACAATTTCTGAAACAACAGACATATCTCCCGTCAATGAAGCGATAGACAGAGCGGCATTAGCAACAAAAACAACACCGCTCGCAGCTCTCCCTTTGAGATGAAACTGGGTCTCTTTGATTGAGGCGTCAATGAATTGTTTGTCATAAATGCACAATCGAAATATCTCCAGAGCATCCTGAGCGTCAAGTCCACAAGCCATGATTGCATTGTAGTAAGTGATTGCATCGCGGGAAATACCATGTTCTCTCATCGAATCCAAGAGGTCAATCACAACATCAGCGAACCTATCATGCCGTTTCAACCGGCTCATCTCATCAGTATTACCATCATCGTTCATCTCCTTAAGTGCATTGAACGAAGTAGTGTCCAGCAACGAAAATACTGTATTGTAGCTAACAGTGTCCGGGCCACCATTACCTCCATTAGAAGTTAAGTTCTCCATCTTTTCCAAAATTTTGAGAGCAGTCAAAAGGTTGGCAGTCTTAGCTTTCGAACGATTTTGCTGATTGGTTTCAGAGCAGGCTGCAATAGCCGCATTATATACCCAAGTATTTGGCTCTACCATTGTTTCATCCCCACTGGATGCATTTGTTTCCATTTGATCCAAGATGGACAGGGCAAGTTCTCCCTTGTTGCAACGCGCACATGCAGATATAGCCAAAGCATACGTGAATGTGTTTGGTAATGGTAGTGACCACTTTGTTGGATCATCAAGATCGTTCACTTTAGAGGATGATGCTTCCATTGCATTCAATAGTGTGACAGCTGCCTTCCAGTGTTGGCCTTTGTCAAATGTTGTCATGAGTGTGGAACACGTTATGACATCTGGAGAGATGTTGTCGACCTATTGTCAAGGGACAAAAGAAGTGAATGCAAGTCATTTTGAGAAACCAATACACAACGTACACACGTCACTCAAACAGATAGAGACATATGAACTAACCTTCATCCTCTCCAATACCGACATTGCACACTGAACACCATTATGTCGCATCCCTGCCTCACAATAAACTTCAGTAGCTTGCTCATTCACTTTCAACAGGGCAGCATATGCAAAATTATTGAGTGTCACATTGGATGATGAAAAGGTGTCAAGAAGACGAAGAGCTTCATTCCACTGCCAACAAGGGGAAACAACAATATCCCCATCTGCCATCACGTCAACAGCTCCATATCTGTCCACTCTATCGTGAATGTTGCTTCGAACGCCACCACCATTGCGAATAGACTCAGCTAACATTCCAAACAATATACTGGCAGTATACGCATCTCCTTCAATGCTCACACCATTCTCATTATTATCCACCACCGTTTGACGATACAACGTTAATGCCGCTGAAACCTTATTCCTCTCACTCAAACTATTCAACATGGCATTTAATTCATATGACGATGGTGCCGATGACAATATCTTTGGAGATTCATCCTCACTTCTTGTGCTTGCGCTTGCGACGTCATTGACGAATAAGTTCCATAGAGACTTGACCTTAGAATGAGATGCTTTGGTTTTGGACATGGATGTGATAGCCTCACCAAACATACGTGGTGTTAGCAATGGTGAAGGATGATGATGATTGTTATTCTTGTGTGCTACTGCAGTAGCATACCCCACTGCTGCATGAATGAGTTTTTGAATCAAGACAAAGTCTCCTACCTCGGATGCTGCCCGTACTGCTTGGACTAAGACCATTTCCAAGACTTGACGGATGGATTCGATGATTTCGGTAGAAAGGTGCAATTGTTGATGGCTGTCTCGCATATTCAATGTATCGGCCTCGTTATTGAGGAAATAGACCAGGGAAGTGCATGCATTAATCAATGCATCATTGACTTTAGTATGACTCTTTGTTTCACCTCCACTCGCATTGTTGCTTGGATCTTCTATCAATCGTTGTTTCTTGGCCATGCGATTTCTACTAATATTGGGTATAAACGACTCCAACTTTTGAAGTAATTTGTCTGGCTGTATTGTCAGAGGATGACCAGGTGCTGCTGCATCTTGTTTGCGCCGGTGAACATTGTCGTCATTCATGTTATGTGATCCCTCTCCACTTCCAAGTGCAGATGGATGTTGTAGCGTGACAAATAATGACGCTCTCCTACCACTTATTATGGAAGGTGATTCATTATTTTGGTTGCGGCGTCGTCTCTGGTTGTTGATGATTGTTGACGGTGGGACGAATGTTGTTGTTGTTGTTGTGTACATGTTGGATCCTAGATAGGTGGCTGCGCAGAGCACTGATAGCGTAGCTTGCAGCGTAAACAATATACATAATGATATTGATGAGGAGGAACTTTGGAACCGACGTTGATTATTTCGGAACGAAGCAAATCGATATGATGATGCGTTGCACTGGCATGGTTTGATGTGTCGATTGTTTTGACAGTGCTCCTGTCGCCGCCGCCGGGATCGATGATGATGATGTGAGATTTTTTGGCAGATCATGGTTGTATTTTGTTGCAAGTAACGAGTTGGACGCTGCACAATAGTTGCCACACAGCCAAAGCACACGCACATGCCGATGGCATGGATGGATGATGATGAGTTGGTTTTGTTGCTTGCTTTGATTTTTGCTTGATGTGATGTTGATTGATGGATGGTTGTGACGATGTCACATCATTCGGTACTCACTGTTCTCTTCTTGTTTCGAATTTTTTTTGTTGGAGTTGACACCAAAAGACTTGCCACCACTCAAAGTACAGCAGCACCAGCCATCTTTGTGACAACAATGATGCCATAATTCGGCTCGCTATATCTTCCAATAAAATTCTTGCGGGCCCATCAAAAGCGTTTCTTCTGCTGGTGTCAATATCTGAGCAACAATAAGATAAGGCAGCAGCAGCAGCCCTCTTTGTCAAATTCAGCTCTATCCGAACTCATATTAATCACATTACAGAATATTGGCGAAGGTGCACCTTCAAATCTCAACAATGCGACGAAACATTCGAATAAACAACTGCATCCTACTATCGATAGTGGCCTTGATATCAATCAGTCATCATCCACCGCCACTTGCCGATGGATCTCCATTGGGCTTCCCGCCACTACCATTCATTCGCGGTGGATCCGCTACAACCACGGCAACTAAAACGCGAACTGCGACCAAGCAACAACAACGGCAAAGGCGTCAACGCGCATCAGGTCCACTTCAAGGTCCAATCAAACTAATAGTCAATGTCAAGCAAGGCCTCGACAAGATCGGCAATAACCTCCAAAACGACTGGAAACACTTGAGCAAGGGCATGCAAACGGCACAAACCAACATTGGAAACTTCATTGTCAACATTCCCCGAGCATTACCATTCGTACCACCCCGACGAAAACGTCCATTAAAGTGTAGCAAGCTAGATGAAGTCTGCAAGACCTTCTCCTCCTGTCTAAAGGGAACTGGTGAGGTCGATACCGCCCAACTAATCAAGGCCTGTCGAGCTCACTTGATCTTCATGAAGAGTGGCGGCAGTTCCTTACGATTAGTCGCCAAAGATTTGGAATCCAATCTCCAAAAGGCCGAACGACCATTCAAGAAGTTGTCACCCAAACAGGGCAAGACTCTCTCGTCCCTCCTCGAAAGTGAACGTGAGAGTGGAATACACAATGGGAATATCCTCAAAGAGCAATCGGCTGCAATGGGATTATTATGGATACGACGCTCACTCGCATTCCAATTAGACTTGTATTCCTCCTTCCTTACCAAGGATGGACCTCATCCACGGGATGCAGCCTATCTCGCCTACTCGAAGCATCTGTCTCCATACCATGGATGGGCATTGAGGAAAGTTTTCCCGGCCTCGCTGTCGCAGATGCCGGAACGGCAGGCGTTCATTGCCAAGTTTGGTGGAGTGAGTTTGGAAGAGTTGAATGAGGAGTATGATAGAGAGATTGTGAAGAAGTTGAAGTCTCTTGTGGCTGCTTGGGATCCGCTGATTAGTACTTGGGAGAAAGATTTTGAGAGGTTGGATCTTGAAGATACAAGGAAGGTGTAGGATGCTTGCATGATTCATATATATTTGGAAGTGGAAAGATTGATGTGATGATGTACAATAGATTTCTTGTTTGAGAAAAAGACGGTGAACAGTACCCTAAGAAGTCGTACGGGAAAGAATAGAAGATGTGTAGATTTAGCGAAAATGAACATACTTTAACATGTTGTGAGAATCATAATATTGTTTATTTTATCTGTTGCATCAGCAGATACATCATATTCGCTTATGGTTGCTGCATTGTTTTAGTTGACAATTTCAATGTGTCGATTTTTGTTGAAGATCTATTTCACCTAATCCACAATCAATTGCTTGCTCACTACTTCAGCAGCGCTGAAAGCTCATCTATATGCATATTTCGGATCGTCCAAAAACCTCTCTAAAGTTCACCAGAGTCAACAATTGTCACAGTTGTTGTCGTGGCTCCAGAGTTGGATCCAACAGCTTCAATACGCTTTACGACATCTTCTCCCTCAACAACCATTCCAAATACAACATGACGTCCGTCCAACTGATGGATAGATTATTAGGAGATGTGAGTGAAAAAATGATGAGCATTGTCAATGAACGAATTGCAAGATATAAGGTGATGTAAAAAGAACTGTAATCACTTACCCAGGGAGTCTTGACAGTAGTGATAAAGAACTGTGATCCGTTGGTATTGGGCCCAGCATTGGCCATGGAAAGATAAAGGGGTCCCTCGTGCTTGAGCTCAAAGTTCTCGTCGGCAAACTTCTCTCCGTAGATACTTTCGCCTCCACGTCCATTGCTGTTGTTGGTGCACGCATTGCAATGATTCGTTCATAGAGAAGCAACTCAAATGAGTCAGTTGTGCAAAAAAACACATTGTCATATGTCATCATTTTTCCAATGTTGAACTACTACTTACCCATCCGTAAAGTCTCCACCCTGAAGCATAAAATTAGGAATCACACGGTGAAAGATGGATCCCTTGTAATG
Organism: Skeletonema tropicum; assembly: GCA_037178625.1. NCBI lineage: Eukaryota > Bacillariophyta > Thalassiosirophyceae > Thalassiosirales > Thalassiosiraceae > Skeletonema > Skeletonema tropicum. The sequence goes on along the minus strand of CM074140.1, from coordinate 1,298,463 downwards.
AAGAGGCTTTCCTCTCTTTCCAACACCCTTTTCACCTGTGCAAAGGGGATAATAGATATGCACCGCACATATTTTTTTCGCACAAATCAATGTCAGCTGTTCTTTGATATTACACTTTCAATGTTTATCAAGTCATAGGACTCACCTGTGCAAAGAGCACGAAAGTTCTCAGTGGTTTTTGGGACGACATCACCGAACAAGCCGAGGACGATGCGTCCACCTTCGCCTCCAGCGATGTCAACATCGAAGAATACTTTGTTTGTTACTTTTGGGCCGTCACTGTTTTGTGAAGAATTGGAAAATGTTTGTGAGGCTGCGGTTGTGTCATATTAGGATAGATGCCTTATTGTGTTTATATTAGTCGAACGACCATGGCTGCGCTGAGCTTCATCATACACTGCAATTTCCACGTCAAAGTTCATCGCGGCGTCTCAAAATATTATATCCGCAAAAAAACAGCAACTGTACTTACCTGCTAGCGGTGGTGCCCTGGAATAGGGCGAGGCAGACAAGAGAGAGGAGTGCGATGATAGTCTTCATTTTGGTAGTAAAGCTGAGCGAACGATAGAATCTTTTAGTAGCGGCGATCACCATGGAGTTATGGTATATTGTGCGGCGGATCAGCCTCGAAAGATCAAAGATCTAAAAAAAAGATCGCAGTCGCGCGCGGTCTGTCTGCGTTTTGTACGTAGGAACTAGTAGTAAAAAGTGCACTCGCTCCCTCTACTATTACTCCTTTCTCTCGACTCTCGACTCTCTTTCTCGCCCGCCAGCGTTGCAATCTGTTGCAACCTACTTATCTGTTGCAGTGCAAGGAATTCAAGCTATGCAATGTAGGTAGTGGAGCTTCTTCTCAGCTATTCACGATAATAATAGATAGCTGTAGACGCGAGGATCGATAGAGAGAAAGGAAGTCTCGGGTTGTGTGTACAAATTTTAATAGGAACGGAAACAAACAAACATGTCCGCAAGCCACATACTCTCCAAGCCAGCAATGCGCTGGGCAGCAGGAGGCTGGACCTTCTTCATTGCCGAAAACTTCATCCTCTCCGAAAATAGAACCTATCTTATCGAAAATTACGGTGACGACGCCTATCATTACGCCTATGGGACACTGTCCACAGCTGCCATGTCGTCAGTTTTTTATGGTTACTTTAAAAAAGTAAAAGATGCTCCACCGCTATTGTTCAAGGGACCAACAATCCCACTGGGTGCCAAGGTGGCAAGTTTTCTTTGTCTTTCGTTAGGGTTGGGCATGGCGTCTCAGATCCCACCAAAAATTCAAATACCAGTGGAATTTGTTGTGAACAAAAGTAGTGCAGGAAATGAAAATAATACAATTGCCACCTCGGCCGCAGCAACATCAGAAGTAATGGGGCCTGCTCCACCAACAATGGAAGGAGAAGGAGGATGGAAAGTACGTTGCCCATTCGATTTTACAGATAACAAAGATACAAATAGTCCAGTGCATGGTCTCGAAAGAATATCTCGTCATCCAGGATTGTGGTCCTTTGGCCTACTAGGACTCGGTAGTGCATTCCTCGTACCATCATTACCACAAAGGGTATGGCTAGCCATGCCATCCATGGTCGCCTTAATTGGAGGAGCGCATACTGATTCACGTTTCCGACGGGGTATGGGTGGAGAACTTTCGGAAGAATATGATAAAGTGACGAGTAATGTACCTCTTGTTGCAATGCTTTCTGGAGCACAGGGGAATGTGATAGATGTTATGAATGATTTTAGTTCAGAGATCAAGCCATTGAATGCAGCTATTGCTGTGGGTACTGCTGGTTTGTGGGTGATGAGTAGGGGGAGAGTAGTTCCAAGGAGATGATATTTTTGATTTGACTTTAGTTTAAATGCCTTTTCCATTGTAGGCTTCTTCCATCATGATGATGCGGTGCACACATGATAAGCATGTTTTACCATTTTTTGACAAATATCTTTCCTTCCGAGAACATACATCTTGATGTGCAATGCGCAAGTAGCTGTGACAAGTTCATCGAACAATGGCAGAGTACCATATCTTCATAATTGTATGATTGTGTTTGATTCTTTTGCACCCAACCATCATTCAAACACGTCACCATTGTACAGCTTCATTCACTGCTTCTATCCATTCCATTCAATCCCTACGGCTTCAAGTCCAAAATGTCAATAATCGTCCCCAAACTATCCCTACTCGCAATCACATTCTTCTTCG
>CM074140.1:1242517-1295757 GCA_037178625.1 Skeletonema tropicum | reverse complement strand
GTGCTTGTTTTGTGCGGTGGAGTGTCGGTAAAAATGGTTGATTGAGTATGTAGGTACAATATATGTAGATACGTCCTAATATCATCTAACTTTACCGTACCACAACTTTCACTTAAAATCGCGCTATGAATCAGCGTGCTCGCGCAATGGCCAAAAATTCCAAAAAGTTGCATAACTACGCCCTACCATGCTCAGAAGAACCATTGCCATTGCTTCCACATACTGCATATGCTTAGGCTTTTTTCATGGTAGCTTCATCAAGTGCAGTCGGACATCCCATAAAAAAGCCTAAGCAGACTCGGTAATGCAGCTCAACGAAACGATGATGCGTGCGCGAAACTTATTATTGGAACTTTTGTTGTTCTTGTCGATTGGAGAGTCATGTTGGTACACCATCAACGGAGGCGCAGACGAGTACAGCCTCGCTCGTCGACTTGGATTCTTTAGGAAGGACGATTAGTATGCTTTCCTTGTCTGCACTGGGCTGGTATCATACACTTGTACGGTCAATCCAGTTACTACTGAGCGTGAGAAGATGGAGAAGATACAAATCAATAGAGATGAATGGAACAATTTGATGATTGAATATAAAAGTAATGAGGTGTGAGCCGGCTCAAGTTGATTGGAGGAATGATTTGATTAAATACTACGAACGTCCTGTTTGAATGGCAGCGGATATACGTGACAAAAACTTTGCCATCGGCTCGCTCTACCGCTCCTAGATATGACAACAATGCAGCGCATTTAAAGTGGCAGTTTTGTTTCTGAGAGATAACATTTATTCACATCAAGCAACTGCGCGAAACTGTCCATATTTGGTTTAACGGGAGGAGGTTGTGTGTTTGGGGTCTCTAAGCTACTGCAGACGCAACAATTCAACACAAAGTTAACTTCATCAAATCAGACCTGATCGTCAGGCTATCGTCAGGATGCAATAGCGTTAGATTATTGTGCAAGGCATTTGTGATTCAACAAGTTGAAGTGCTCAGACTTCTTCTATATATCAATGTGGACGACATATCAACTCAGACCTAACAAATATCTTACAAAGTCCGTACAATCACTATACTACTCAATTTTGGCTCATTTTAATGCCCTCGTCAGGACACATTTAGTGCTTCTATTGTGCATTCACACGTGATTTTACAGATTGAAGTCACCAGACCTCTTCTATGCATTCATGTGGACGACATATCAACTCCAACCTCGGGTATGTCATCTGTAGTACATATGACACTACGCTACTCAGTCACGGCCAAATCAATAAATGCCTCATCAGAACACATTGAGTGCTTCTATTGTGTGATATATCAGTGATGGAAGAGGATTTAATAATCAAGCCTCATCTATGCATCCATGTGGACGACATATCAACTCCAACCTCGGGTATGTCATCTGTAGCTCGTATATCAATATGCTACTCAATCTTTGTCAAGCCCAGTGCCCTCTTCAAAAAACCATATTTTGACTATATTTTGTGATATATTTGTGCTTGTGAACGTTTTAGTCAGCAAACCTCTTCTATGCATGTATATAGACAACATATCAACTCTAACCTCGGATATGCCATCTGTAGTGTACACAGCAACCTTATAATGATCGATTTGGGCAACGTGTTAGCTCAGTATTTTGACACCATTTTATGCGTCTAGCATCGTAAATTCAAGCAATATCCGCTACTAGTGGTGCATTATAGTTGGCAACGATAGTACGAAAGGACATATACACGGCTCATGGTAACTACACTTGTAGCGACGATGTTACAGCCTCGTATGCGACTTGATGAAGGCCAATTGAGCGTAGAGCTAGCTCCGTCTTTCACCAACTCGATTTGTGCAGCGACGTGAATATGAGCCTGAGCCGCTGCTAGTGGTTCATAATAGTTGGCAACGATAGTATAGAAGGAAATGTATACGGCTCATGGTAACTACACTTGTAGCGGCGATGCTGCAGTCTCGTATGCGACTTGATGAAGGCCAATCGAGCGTAGAGCTACCATAGCTCCGTCTTTCACCATTACAATGTCTGTAGCGACGTGAATTTGAGCCTGAGCCGCTGCTAGTGGTTCATTATAGCTGGCAACGATAGTATAGAAGGAAATGTATGCGGCTCATGGTAACTACACTTGTAGCGGCGATGCTGCAGTCTCGTATGCGACTTGATGAAGGCCAATCGAGCGAAGAGCTACCATAGCTCCGTCTTTCACCATTACAATGTCTGTAGCGACGTGAATATGAGCCTGAGCCGCTGCTAGTGGTTCATTATAGCTGGCAACGATAGTACGAAAGGACATATACACGGCTCATGGTAACTACACTTGTAGCGACGATGTTACAGCCTCGTATGCGACTTGATGAAGGCCAATTGAGCGTAGAGCTAGCTCCGTCTTTCACCAACTCAATTTGTGCAGCGACGTGAATATGAGCCTGAGCCGCTGCTAGTGGTTCATTATAGCTGGCAACGATAGTATAGAAGGACATATACACGGCTCATGGTAACTACACTTGTAGCGACGATGTTACAGCCTCGTATGCGACTTGATGAAGGCCAATTGAGCGTAGAGCTAGCTCCGTCTTTCACCAAATCGATTTGTGCAGCGACGTGAATATGAGCCTGAGCCGCTGCTAGTGGTTCATAATAGTTGGCAACGATAGTATAGAAGGAAATGTATACGGCTCATGGTAACTACACTTGTAGCGGCGATGCTGCAGTCTCGTATGCGACTTGATGAAGGCACAGTAGAATTCAGCCACGGATCAACCCGTGACTGACTTACAGTTTCTGGCGGGAAAGAGGTTGGTAAGGCCGTGTTGCTGCATCGTTCGGTCTCATCATCGCATCATGTAGATAATAAGCCCTCACTTCTTGTGGAATCACAATAGCACACTCATTCCTTGTCATCATTGCCATCATTGACGTCTTGCTGAGATACTTTTCCTCCAAAAACTTGCCGCCAACGTGTAAAACTTGCTGCCACCGCCACGAGTGACATGCTGCTTTGCACAATGATGGATCGGAAGACACTCAGCGTAAGTACATGCCCTTGAAAGCCAAGCGTTTATTTTAACTACACAAAAAGATAAAATAATCTTAGATGTATCTCAAAAGAATACTCTTGTTGAGACCTTAGGTGATATGATGAATGAAAGGATGCTAAGCCGAGTTGCGCCGAAAAGTTGCAACTCAGCGTAGGATCGTGTTGAATAGTAGATGATAGTAGATGATGCAGAAACTAAACTGCAGTCACATTCCATCAACCTGCATGACATAATCTAGAGTAACGTCCTGAGTGACCTATTCACTTCGATTCATGTCCATGTTCAATGCCTCATTCTTCTCCTTACCGCCAGATTGAGCGTGTTTGTCGCAACCTTCCACACTGCAGCGAGTGCCACCTCCATGCTTGCAGCACTTACCGCCAGATTTAGCGTATGTGTCGCAACCTTCCACACTGCAGCGAGTGATCCTCGCCCTTTTTGTCAAACCCCACCTCGTGCCGAGTGCCGAGGCTTCAAAAAAAATTGCCTTCGTCACCATTTTTGGCGTGTGTTGTCAATTGTCCCTACATAATTGGGAGTATTTTTCTGAAGAGACTATCATTCCCGCTTCCCGGGGGCGGTATGGTACTCGGGGACATTTAAGAGCGGACATAGGTATGGAAGTTCAGGAACTAAGACTAGAGAACGTTCGCAAATGACGGCATTAGAGTGCAGTCATGCCGAAGCAGAGATGGGGGGAGATACATCGATATTGCCCCCTAAATAGTAGGTAGTCATCAATTAAATCGATGTTTCTATTTCTAAAGAGGGGAAATGGGGCCTTCTCCCCCCTCGTTATTGAGTAAAATGACTTCATCTGGATTCTTCCGCTTAGGTCACTGATGTCCGTGAAACACAAACAAACGGGAACGGGATTTTGTGTGATGTCTTTGCCAGCAAGCAGGCTACCAGAGGTAGCTGGCATGCAGCATGTTGTAGATCACCCTCGCATAAAACAACAAACAAAGAACACCCAAACATACCATGATCGATATCCACGAACTCATCAGCCGCATCAACGCTATGCGTGAACAGGAAGACCGGACAGAAAGATGCCAAAACTATTTCGCTTACCGTAGCAATAGCAGCGACGTTGATATGTCCTGCCGTAAAGCGATGGTAGACTGGTGCTTTCAAGTTGCTGATACGCTTAAATTCAGTCATCAGACAGTAGGCATGACCATGTCATACTTTGACCGATACCTAAGCTCAAGGCGTGGCCGTTCCCAGGAAGCACTCGATAGCCGCAACGTGTTTCAACTTGCAGTAATCACATGCTTTTACACCGCCGTCAAGACATGCGAGCCCGTAGAGCTCGGTGTCGACTTGCTCGCCAAGATGTGCCGCGGTTTCTACTCCGAGGCCGAAATCCTCGCTATGGAGAGAGATATTCTATTTGCGCTAGATTGGCGTGTCTCTGGACCTACACCGATGGACTTCGTGAGGCACTTGATTGAGCTTCTTCCATCGTGCGAATCCAGCTGTTCTCTCACAGAGAATGCTGAAAAGTTGATGGACCAAATCACTTCCGATGTGCAATTTTCAATCTTCAAGCCTTCTTCCGTTGGAGCAAGCTGTCTGGTCAGCTCTATTGCACAAACAAACTGCTTCGATTTAGATGAACTTGAATCATTTAGGGATAGATTGCCAAGAATAGTGGACTTTTCTGAAGTCATGGAAGTACAGAAGAAGCTCAATGTAGATACACCGATATGTCTACCCAAGATGAGCAGCAGTAAAACAAACGAAGTTCCAACCATGAGCAGGCGAAGAAGTGTTAGTGTTTCATCCACTTCTTCACCAGTTTGTGTCAGTATCATCCGTAATTCAGCAGCATGATAATAAATTATCATTTATCACATCCAACCGAATAGTACTTTCACTTAGCCTCAATTAATGCGCGACCTACAGCTGTCTTTCACGGTAGCTCTTGGTGCTTGTCTCTGTACAAACTACCAATAGCATCAGTCGACTACTACTTCTTCTTGTTCAATCATGTTATTATGGCTGTCTTAAAGGAGTCTATGGGTCGTGGCCCCTACCATTTTTTGGAAGCCGGATTTTTTTCATCCCACAACTCACAAATCGGCAGCCCATCACGACCATCATGTTGGGCCGCCAAGCCATAACACGATCAATTAGAATTCTAACACATCATCAAACAATGATTCAAATCAGTTTTTAACGTAGAAAACGCTCATGTAGTCGGCAAGTTACGAATATGAGAACCTACAGACGTATCGGCAGCTATATCTGAAGCATCGATTTTTTTTCAATTTTGGTGGAGGTGGTTAATATCGTCGATGAGGACATGCAATATTCGAGTCACAAGCCCCCCGCGGCCCTCTCTGATTTATGTTGATATTGATGACCGGTATGGGTGGTCATAACGCCATGTTATCTGCTTCAGAGCCACTCGTGGGCGATGTCTTTTGGGTATTGTATTTGTGAACAGATTCGTGTGTGGACATAGCATCTCATTACTTCTAGGATGGTATTAATAGACACAACAACACATTTTATTGCAATTACTCTCCTGAAGTATCAATATATGAATTACGTGCTCAAGAGCAAGCTGCCGTGCTGTTTATTATCCAGTGCTACAGCCTTGAATCAACAACCAACATAAGTAATCTCTGAAGAAGACAATACAAGTGCTTATGTGAAGGTTGCGACTACGAAGATAATGTTATCAATAATACTAGAATTATTATTCTCTTAAAATGATGTTTTATATTCCTTATTCTTATGTGGATTGTTGCATGGGTTGGCAAGAAGACACATCCATGCATCACGGCTGCATCAAATAGGCTATCTTTTCTCCTACCTGACAAACTTTCTTTGATAATGTTGCCCCACCCTCCAGTACAGTGCTTCTAAAGAAACATTTACCCACCCTAGTTCCAGCTGAGGGCTTCTATCGGCGGTTGCATGTATTTTTGTTGTTCGTTCGTCACCCTATTCATCTCTTATTTCGTAGCAGATTCGTTACAGGTTGATGCTTAATGTAGTACTGAATGCCGCCTATAAGTACTTGCATCTTGCATCGATGATAACAATGGCAATCACTGACTCCTTCCGAAGAGATGAAATAGTTACCAACATTCACGTTGCCGCTGCTACTGAAGCTGAGTAGTAAGTCACCCGATATCTCAGATTGATTGTAAGCTATTGTTGGCTTCAGTAGTATACGTATTGCGAGTGAGGATGGAAGGAGTACCAGCTGAAGACATCATAAACAATAGTCCATTGAAAGCATAATTCACCTCTGGAGTTCATCATATTGTTGCATGCAATAGCCTCAGGATCATTATCCCCTCCTTCAAGGTGCAATGCCTTCCCTCATAGTGTTGTTAAATATTGACTTAACGCAAGCTATCACAAATAGGCCAAATTGTCACCTGAACCGCACCAACCGGAGACGAGACGCCGCTATATCCATCAACACGCTATATTGTCGTGTTATAACCATAATCTCACTATATTTCTTGTTGTGTCCCTGCACATCTACTCTTGTCAGTTGTGCCATAATTGTGCGCAAGCCACGCGCTGCATCGCTGGATAGTCAAGGGGTCTCATATCGGCGGTTCCTCACCGAATAAAACGTAGCCGGCTCGTCAACTATTGTCGCATAATCACTTCTATCGAATAGGCTACTAATGGAAGAGTTTTCACGGCCGAAAGGGTCTCTGTTCATGAGGGGGGCGGGGCTGTTGTTGTGTTAGTTTCAAATAACGGTCACTTTGTGTAGGCGACACCCAAAATAAAGGCTACGAGCGCTTTTGTCGAAATTCCTTCACATCAAGAGGTCATATCGGTCCACTGAGGGCATCGCTGCCGGATTATAGTGATGCCGGCAGCCGTTCCGCTTCATACCATAGCAGCCGCCTCCGCCATGGTTATTGTGTGCAAAGTGATGGAAGTTTGAAAAGTGTGTGCAACGGCTAGAAAAATGATGGATGGGGCGCCCCGTTCCCCGCTGGAGTGACCCCTGCAAAAAATCCGGCTTCCAAAAAATGGAAAGGGGCCACGACCCATTAGTAATACAGTCGCAGCACCAGTATTGTCCGATGGTGTTACGCCGATTCTAGTCGGACAATACCTGTGATCGGACAGTTTGCGTACAGGGTGGTGTATGTAGGTATAGCATGTACTAGTACTGATTATTTGGGCCAAAGCTAGCGAGGGAAGATTGTCTTTCGCTTCCTGTACACGTGTTAGAATGCTTTTTATGGAATGATCCACCAATTAGACCGCTGAGGAAATGTCTCTAGAGAGACCTGCACCTGCAGCTTCATCAATGCAAAAGACACCGTGTGCAAACTTCTTACACTCACAGCAGCGGTGATTCCCAAGCAATACATCAATTGCGTTGCAAAGAAAGCCGGTGGCACTTGGGAGTGTTGGATCAATGTCAATTACTCGTTATGCAATGTATTAGAAATGATATTGTCATGCAAGTAAATTTTTAAGGTTCAACTCATCACTTTGCCGCCTACTACGTATGTACTTATAGGTACTGGTAAGTAGGTGTTTACCCAATTTCACTCGGACAATAACTGCGTGATCGGACAATTTGCGAACAGGACAATACTGGTGCTGCGACTGTACATATGTATTATTTATTAGGGTTCTTTCCATAGGTACGTGATTTTTCTACTGGTATTGACAATATTGAAACTGTAAACTGTACCATAAGAATGAACGCAACGATGTTGTAATAGCTTATGATGGTTGTGATACTATGCTTTATCATTATCATCGTTGCCTGTGCTCAATTAAACTGCATGATCGAAAGAAGGCGAGAAGAAAGACGTCGCAGAGAGTCAGATGAATCTGAGTGAAAAATGTAATCGCAATAATAGAAGATATAACTCAAGCGATCATCATTATGATAGCAGTTCCGAAGATCGTTTTTCACAGGCAACTGTTAATCCTAAGCAGTCAACGGCATCACACCTGACGCTCAATTCTGCCATAGCACAAGAAAACTGTGTCGCAGATATTGTAGTGGTAGTTCTCGCAGCTCCAAGTCGCCAAGAAGCGCCGATAACTAAATTTGGTTCAAAGACCCTAAAGTACAATATTCTCATTGGAGATTCTACATTACCTCATGGAAAATGCGCCCGTATGGCGGTGTCAGTGACATCTCAAAGTTTGGCCTCATTGCTTGGTGTGGATGGGAAGGAAGGAATAGGAATGATGACTCCAATGAAAATTGAAACCAATGATGGTAGTGAGCACGCATTCGATTTGGGTAGGTTGCAGCCAGGAGATATTGTTCGCTTCAATAATGTTGAAATTCACAAACATCATGAAAATGAGTCCACAACCATTTCTAGCCTTAGAAAGCGGAAGCGAGAATTCATGTCAAATGATGAGAATGACCAAACAACACAACTGCTCAAGTCAATTATGTGCGACTTGCGCACATCTTACAAGATTCCATGTGCGGGTCCTCCTTTGGCTAGAATATGTCGAATCATACCAGAAGCTGCAACGCTGGAGTCATCAGAATATCAATTACAATGGGAACGAAATATTCCGAGGAGCTTTGAAACGAGTAAGGATGTTGTAGCAGATCTTGCACGATATTACTGCAAGTGCATGAGACCTGGTGACTTGTCAAGTACTTTCGTTTTACCTACTTCGCAAACTTGTCAACGGCGGAGAATAAGAGATATCAATACTGACAATATCGTCAGCCATGTTTTAGTGAAGGTATTACGTTGCGAAAGAGCCAAATCACTGTTTATGACTCCTACAAAATCGCCGACTGAGCCAAGGATAACACACGCAACACTGGCAGACGGACAAGGTAATGATGATATGATTGGGATAGCAGCTTCTGTGAGTCTAGAACGGGTGGCAGGTGCCACTCCATTGCTGCCAAAGGGAATCTCGACAACCTTGCTTCAAGCCATGGCAGAGGGAAAATTTGTACTGTTAACCAACGTGACAAGTCAAAGTGTGAATCCCGTAGCAGCAGGAAGAGAATATTTGGGACTAGTCCCAACAGCTGACACAACCGCGACTATTATCACGCCTGACCATCCGTACTATGTCAAGTCTGAAATGTCTCAAAGGCGACACATAGATTCATACGCATTTCAACCACTGACACTGGAGAGAGCATCGCAACTACTTAGCCTAACTCAGCATGATTCGCAAGAGAACAGAGACGCTAGGTGCTTAATGGCAATCGAAGCACCATTGAAAGATATATTTGTAGACGGGGTTAGCGCTTCATTAGTAGAGGGAGCATATTGGGATAAACCACGTTCTCTGTCCAACTTCCTCATCAACAGACCAAGTATATCGACAGGTCTCGAAGCAATCAAATTGCAACCATCGTACCGTTCCGCTACATTCTTACTGGATCCCAAATTTGTCTCGAGGGAAATCATTGTGAACGCAGATGCCAATGCACTCAAGCTTCTATGCATGGATGTACCAATCGAAGACATGATCATCGAAGATGATTGCATCGATGCTTCTACTCATCCATACCTTCTTCACGTTGGACGGGTGTTGAAGTCACTTTGTGAAGAAGATGTGCGCATCAGATGGGTATTGGAGCAAGAGGATGAGTGCAATTGGTTTGTAATCAATGCAACTTTACTGGAGATCTAGAGAGAGAGAGATATACTTGCTATGTCGCTTCCGCTTTTATTCGAGACTGATAAAATTAGAAATGTCGTACCGGTAACCGCGAGTCGCATCATCCCACCCTTTCATTTTTGCTTTTCATTCTACACGATATATACTTAAAAGTACACGAAGGCCCATCAAAAGTAAAAGAAGTGATGTCGGCCAACTCATCCGTCCGCTAACCTCGTCTATTCATTACTCCTATTGTGTAAGATGGTGTCGTCAATAATATCTGTACGCTACTTCATTCTGTTATTGACGGCTGCCTATGTTGTTGACCGCACGTATTCGTTTGTACCAACATCTGTCACGCCATCAACATCATCGGCCAACTCCTTCATCTCGCCACGACCCTACAAAGGCGCTTGCACATCATTACAGCAATCATCATCTCCATCATCATCTAGAAGTCGGCCGTATTCTTCCAACAAAGGATATAAAAAGAAGCAACAAACTCGGAATAGAGGGGCAAATCAGGCAAACCACAATCGACGAGGACATGAATTTCGTTTAAACAAGGATAGTGGTGGCGGTCGAGGTAGTGGTGGTGGAAGGCAGAGAGTGCGAAAGACAAACACAAAGCGGCCGCCGCGATGGGAACGAGAGGGAGATAATTTGTATCAGGAAGTGTCAAAACAACACGAGCACTTGCAATTGTTGGCAAAGAAACGAGTTGCAACTGTGCAAGATGTATGTGATGTATTAGCGCCATGGATGTCAGCAAACAGCATTGATGAAAGTAGTGAAGGTAATCTTGATGATAAACAAAAGCCTGAACAACCAAAGGAAGAGAAGAAGACTCCTCCATTTTTGTGGGGATCTCTTCCTGTAGGACCCGTTATCGCAACACGTCTCCGTTCCAGTGACAGACCATCACCTACATCTGTCCAATGTGCTGCCTTTACTATGCTCACTGCCACCCAAAGCAAGAACAACAAAAAAGTCCCAACCAAACGAACAAATGCAATTATTGCATCGCCTACTGGTACTGGCAAAACGTTGGCATATTTGCTTCCTCTTCTATGCACTTCTCCTGGAGGACAGAAGGGTGAGGGCACTGGAGGTGTATTGATTGTAACACCAACAATTGAATTGGCATGTCAGATTCAAAGAGAAGCTGATACCTTGTGGCCTCCGAGTGAAGATGGGCAGTCATCATTGTTTGTTGTAGGTGCAAATGATATGAATTCGTCGGGTGATGATGAAGACAAAGAAGAAGATGTTTGGTCGCAGGGCAGAACCATTCTTCGGTCGATATCTGGCAACTCACCTCTGATTGCCGGTACGCCGAAAATGCTTCGTATGCTTTACAAAGAGGCCGAGAACATCGTGAAACGTCCTGATGACGTTCATCCTTTCACCAAAGAAGAGCGTGAGACATCAGTTGCACTTCTCTCTAATCTTCGTGCAATCGTGCTAGATGAAGCGGATAGGCTTCTACGCACGGAAGCTGTCGCTCGTGAAACTGCGGAGAGGAAGCAACGAAAGATTGACCAGCAGAAACGAGCTGAGGCTGAGGAATTTGCGCTTAGTAATAATGTTCGTCCGCCACCGCCTCCAAAGAAGAAGAGATTGATCGTTGCACGTCAGACACAAACAGAACTTTTGCTTCGAGATCTTCCTGTTCCTTCATTAGATGATGTGCAAATCATTTGTGCCTCGGCAACTATCGGTCGTACAATGAGAAGACAACTTATGCAAATTTTAGGGGCGCCAAGTGCTGATGCAGCTGCAGCGTTGATAACGGGCGACGAAGATGCAAGAGTCAAGAGCAAGGACGCGGAAAAGAGGAAGAGTGTGCTGCTTCCCGAAAAACTGCAACATGCATTCAAAGTGGTAGACATCAGTAACATTGACGCTGGAAATGCAGATGTGGATACTGATGACAATGATCTCTCTGTGGCAGAAAGGAATGAAGAGAGAAGAATTGCTGCAACAATACATGGTATGTGGGACACAATGGTCAAGATGGAAGTTGCTAAACCAACAATTATCTTTCCAGGGAGGGTAGGTGTAGAGCGTGTTGAGGATGAATTGAAAGCTCTTGGTCTCGAAGACGTCCGCACCTTACGGAATCTCAGCGGTGACTCGCACGAAGCTAACAGTGGTAATGCTGAAGATGATGCTACAGAGACAAACAAATGGAAAAATATACCAGTCTATATCATTGGAGAGCGTTTCGCTCGAGGACTGGATTTATCTGAAGTCGGCAACGTAATACTCCTCGCGCCACCTTCCAGTGCAGCAGGATACGCTCATATGGCTGGACGAACAGGACGAAGTGGGAGAGAAGGTACAGCAATAACATTGGTCCGACCGCGGAATACTGAAGTGCAGCGGCTAGCAGCAATTGCAGAAACTTTGGGGTTGAAGTTCAAAGAAGAATTATCTGGCATTGCGGGAACTCAGTAACTGTGATAATAGTGTGATTGATTTAATTTTTTGTTTTTCTTTTCATCTCGCCCCATCTTCTCTTAGCTCTTGACTTGCTTCTCCGTCTACTGCCTCGTTACCGGCTACTAAAACTGGGATATCAAATTCCTACGTTGGACACGTAGCTCCACAAATCCACCTCCAACCAAACCCCGCGCCCATGACCCCTCATATTTACTGGAGCATTACGCAGAGAAAGAGATATCATCTACCAACCAACTATCAACCATGGCACCATCAAAGAAGAGTGTAAGTACGACGCCGGAGGGGGCATCAGCATATGCTAGATGATTGCTTGCCCGCCCGAGATGGCTGTCGTTTGTGGATTTGGATAGGGACGCTGCCGCATCAAAAGTTACCGAGCCTGGATGAATGACTACGGAACTGTTTTGTGCAATCAAAACACTTCGTGTTGACGTTCAAATGATGGACTCTTTACACTCGATCAGAGCCAACCGGTTTTTACCACACGACATTCCATCGGAGGCGGGATGATTTTCCATCCCAATTCCAAACTGTCTTATCTCACCTTTTTTTCAAAATCCTCTTTTTGATTCACGAAATGAGCAGAAGAAGAACGTTGAGTCTATGAACTCTCGTCTTAAGCTTGTTATGAAGTCCGGAAAGGCTATCCTCGGTTACAAGTCTGGATTGAAGGGACTCCGCACTGGAAAGTCCAAGATGGTTCTCATCGCCTCCAACTGCCCTCCTCTTCGTAAGTCTGAGGTTGAGTACCTTGCCATGCTTGCCAAGGTTCAGGTCCACCACTACAGCGGTGACAACACTGATCTTGGAACTGCCTGCGGAAAGATGTTCAACTGCTCCGTTGTCTCTATTATTGATGCAGGAGACTCTGATATCTTGGTCAGCAAAGAGTAAACATTAAATGGTTAAACTCAACTAATGGAAAACAATGATCCACACTCAAATACTTTTATATGTACTCCAATAGAAACAATTGCATTTTTAAGTGTTCTGTTTAGACTTCATATTTCTCTGCACAGGTTCTATTAGTAGTCTGTGCATGAGCTAAGGCTGTCCCTCCTTACGGTACAGTGAATGAACTTCATCTCCTTTTATGCCGCCTCTTCCGCGAGCTTGTGTGCATCTTCGAAAGCCTTCAAGATGTTGCTAATAATTTCATCCACTCCATCTCCATTCTTCACTGAAGCAAATACGGTAGGACCAGACTCACCACCCATCTCCATGCCCTTCCTCATTTTGCTTGCATCTCGATCCATCACTTCTAAACTTGCACCAACCGCCTCTGCCAAATCTATTTTGTTGATCACAAGTAAATCCGATTGAGTGATTCCAGGACCGCCTTTTCGAGGAACCTTGTCTCCTCCTGCAACATCAATAACATAAATGGTATAATCAGCAAGTTCGGAGCTGAAATTGGCTGCCAGATTATCTCCACCACTCTCACATAGCATCAGTGGTGGATTTTGTTCCGATGAGTTACCCTTCTCTTCTTCTTCCCAAGCAATTCGCTTCGTTAACACTTCCAGCGCTCCAAGATTGGCACTGACGTCTTCTCTAATCGCCGCGTGAGGACACCCACCCGTCTCCACGGGCATGATTCTACTACTCTCCAATGCCTCATTTCGAACCAAGAACTCGGCATCTTCTTGTGTAAAAATATCATTGGTTACCACTGCCATGGGTAATTTATCACGGAGC
Source organism: Skeletonema tropicum (assembly GCA_037178625.1). Taxonomy (NCBI): domain Eukaryota; phylum Bacillariophyta; class Thalassiosirophyceae; order Thalassiosirales; family Thalassiosiraceae; genus Skeletonema; species Skeletonema tropicum. The sequence continues at coordinate 1,281,952 of CM074140.1, read as the reverse complement.
CTTCGACATAACGCAAGTGTAAGTGCTGTCTTTCCAGATCCGACTGGTCCTCCGATACCGATGGTGTAGCCGCGATGAGAGTACGATCCAGAACGACGTTTGTACCGTGCTTGTAAGATATCACGTAATTGTTGCTTCTTATCATCGCTGATGTTGTCGTGTGAATGATCATGACCATGTGAATGTTCATGATCATGTGATCCAAAGTTAGAACCAGTCTCTCGTTCATCATACTTGCCGGGTCCATCGTAGTCGGTGCGGTGGAATCTCACTTGAGACAAAGAGTTGAGATGAGTCAGTGATGGCACAACTTTAGGGGTGGAATAAGATGACGACACAACAGATGCTACATTTTGGACGCCACAAGCGCCCATGGCTGCAGTAGAGGAGGGTAGCAACCTTGCTGCCTGCCTGATGGGGCGGATACAACGCATTGGTAACGACATCTCTCTAGTGGATGATAATGGTGGTGTGGTGTGAGAGGGTGTGAGCTGTGAGCTGTGAGCTGTGGTGGATCAAAAAGATCAAAGCCAAGATTTTGCTGAACTCGTACAGCTGTTAGCAAATCTTGGCGGATAATCGCAGAATTTTTATTCCTACGTACAAACGTACTGAAAGCCCCTTAACTGGGGAGCTACTCTACCTCCGTCTTTCTCAATTGCGAACAACAACCGGACCATGGTAAATAATGCCTCGTATGCCATATTCCACCAAGAGACATAAATGAACATTGTCCTATGTTTATTTCTTCTTTGCCGTCGCTTCCACCTTCGTATTCTCTCGTTTTACTCTGAGACTAAAGTTGAGCTTCTCTTCCTTCTTGAGCAAATCATTCTTGAAATCAAAGTCTTTTGCGTAGACAGTTTTCATAATGAAAGATTTGTCAAAGTCAATAGCAGCACGATGACATTTCAAAACCTTCTTCAGCGTTTCAATTCTCTTGTGCGGAATGGGTGCATCCTCACTTGAATTACCTTCTGTCTCCTTGGTATTCTTTGCCTCAATCTCCAACATCTTATATGTCTCCATGTAACCTCTTGCCCTGGCACTGAACTTACGAATGAGATCCACAGTGAGAACCTCTCTTGAAATACACTTGTCGACCAATGCAAGGAAATCAGCAGTCGTTTTCTTTTGAGCTAATGGATGTCTTCGGTAGAGAGCTTTGGAGAACCCCCAAGAGTATTCGACACCCTCACCAGCGTATTCAGCATGATACTTTGTTGTAATCAAGGCTCTTACTCCCAAAGATTCACAAACATATTCGAGTTGGCTTTGTTCAGACAAAAAATCTGTGCAGTTTGCAAGCAAATGCCGGAGGGAAAGCTCAGGAACCAAGTTACCCTCATCATCATACTTCATCACTTGGTAGCTGCCCTTTCTGAAGGTTGCTATATCGATCCAGCCACGTTCATACGCAATCTGCAGAAGTCCCTTACCCTTGCCCTCCCATCCATATATCATTTTGGTGGTAGGTGTTATTTTGATATCAATACTAGACGCTGATGGTGGATTTTTGAGATATCTGTCAACCAGTTGAAATTCTTCTGAGTCTTCGGTAAAGTTGATGTTGGTTTTCACCTCTTCATTTAGTTGCTTTATCATTGTTGTGTTAAAATGTTCCCTCAGCAATTCAACGCTGAAATGTTCCAGATGGTCAAGTATGAAGTTTGACACATCTACTGCTGCTGTCGGAAATACCTCAAATAGTGTAGGCTTTCGTTTGATACCATTGGCGACGTAGGGGTTGGGGTTTGGAAATTGATGATTAACGCGGAAGATACGGTTCCAATTCATGATTGTCCTACCAGTTGCTGCATTGAGCAGTGTTAAATCATTGAGCAGCCTTGCCGCTTTGTCGCAACAAGCTTGGAATGGAAACCCAACTCGATACTCGGCAAGTGCTATTGAATACGCAACCCTGAGGTATAAACATTTATTGCGTAAGTCAAATAAGGCATGCTTTGTCAATTTACTATCTTCGTGCAAGTCAATGACGCCTGCTTCTTCGTATCCATTTGCTGATTGCCCCACCAGTGTAAGTGATTCAACCAATTGCACTAGTCCGTTGTACACATCGGCACCTTCTTCAAATCCGAAGAGAGCTGCTGCTTCAGGTGACTGCCATATAATATTCGGAGTCTGGTTGTTGCTGCTGTTATCGCCGTCTATATCGCCACTGCTGTTGTTATTGTCGTCGTCTTCGTCTTCATCTTCGTCGTCAACTTGATTATTCTCATCCTCTAATCTACCCACGTTGGTGACGAATGGCACGAGAGGGCTCTGCTGCTGCTCAACTAGTCGTTGCGAGCGCCTTGTTCTTTTTTGTGGAGTAGGAGTAATTGGTGCAGCCGCTGATGATTTTGTTGCTTCTTTACGTTTGTTCTCATTATTTTTGTTCTTCTTCTTACCAGCGCATCCATCGTCGGGAAATGATACTTGCTCCGGCTTGTTGCAAGATCGCTGCCGATTATTAGTTGCACTGTAACTCTGTATATGTTCTATTTCTGTGCACAATAACTCTGCTGCGCGTATTGGTTCGTTGGGCAATTTCTCTCCCTTTCCAAAGTAGTAATAGTGCACCATCCGGCGTAATGACGAATTGAATGGACATGATGTTGTGAAATTTTTGTGGTATATCTTGTGTACATTGCTGCTGTTGAAAGGTCCGGCTGCCTTGTTCAGACGCTGCACGAGTTTGTTCCGTAAGGTATTGTCTTTATCTACATTCGTATAGTGTCTGTGCAATATCTCTACCAACGACTGGTCGCAAATCCACCTGCCGCGATAAGTGTCACTTTTACTGATGAGCCGTGTGAAAAGGTATTCAAAAAGTGTATTACCATCGTTCATGATTACAATCTTTAGTCAACCTAATTGGCTATTTTGGATCTAGACATGCAAGAGAGGTTAATTTATCCTTTTGGTTGAGTAAATATTCAACTTGTTGTGCGTAGTACGCTCCGGCATTTGGCCATGGTTGGCATCTTTTTGCGCGGAGTGGCTCTTGTTGAGGGGTGAGTTGGGAGAAATCGGCCCAATGGGTTTTTATAAGACTCACTACGTCATTTGTACCTAACATACGTAGGAATTCGAAACTTGAACGGCTATCCGAAAATCCGTGAAAACAGCTGTAACCGGTACTCGCGTCTTACCTTTACGCGAAAACCCACAGCAAAAGATACAAGATACTCTACAATTCCGAATCCACTATTCAGCGCGAAGACGCCTATATGTACGATATTTTATGTCTGGGACGATGTGATGCATACTTTGGGAACACAACAAAGCTTGCTTGATTTTGCTCTTTGAAGCCCTTCACAAGAAGCACAATGGAGTGAAGCTAGCTGGAACTGATATCTCCCCAGGACTTTACCAACAGGCAGTGAGCTTGGCAACATCGCTGGCTTCTTCTTTGCCAACTTTGCCTGGGTTGACAATGAGTGCAATTTTCAAGTTGCGGACTTGTTCTTTGTTGATATTGATTTGGACACAAAGAGATTCGTCAAAGCGAAGCTGGATGATATCAATTTCAATGCAAAGGAAACATTGATTCTTTTATGGTTCAACACGATTGCAGCCCAGCATCAGCATGCCAAGCTTCATGCCATGGCTGACTGGGGCGTGGATGTTGACGAAGCTGTGGCCGATGTGAATCCTTTCTCTAGCTCTAGGTAGAGCAGTGTTGTCACGTTATGTACAACTACTTTGGTTACACCTTCTTCAATGGATTCTTTCAGACTTGGGTGGATGAAGGTCTTGATTGTTTGAAGCCCGAGAAGCCACTCGCCCAAGCCTTCAATCACGGCATTAAGAGCAATGTGTGTCAACATGCACAAATCGCTGATCGGTGAAGTATTCTCAGTTTGTCAACTTTGTCATGCAAGTACGTTCTATCTTCTTTGCTGAGTTTGAGAAATACAAGAACAAGAAGTTTTTCCGGGTACGGATGCAATGTTCGTCTGCACTATCCTTCATTCCCTTGACCTTGATCACAGCCTCATGGATTGGAATTTGAAAGATCCATTGTGGTTGGACGTAGACAATCCACGATTCGGTAAGATGGCGGAAGTTGGACGTGTCGTCAATGATGGCTTTGTTTCGGATGTTCCTGCTTTGTACTTTCTCAAAAGGAAAAGGTACAAGGGAAGAGGTCATCCGTTCTATGAAGCTGTGTACCGAAGGCAGCCAAGATCAACAAGAAGTTTGCTGATAACATTGACACTTGCATCATTAAATAATTGCGCTGCATTCATGCTTGGATGCCAAAATCTCAAAGATCAATACGGTCTGAGGCAACTCAAAGAACATTCTTTGTTGATCAGGCTCTGTTCGTAAGTGAATTACTCTTTTCATGCATACGAAATAAATATCACTTGATTCTACTAACTATACTGACGTGTCCAGCTAAGTATTGATGCATGCAATGACTTTCACACCTGCTGCTTTTGTGATGTGACGTAAGAGGCATGCTACTCCTGTTAGGATTGTTTGTCTGCAGCTATGGGTGGTGACGCTAGTAGCGCGCCTAAGAAAACCTTAAAATGGCTATTTTTTTGGAAATAGATAGAGTAAGCGAATAGTAACTCTACGATGAAACCAAGACTACCAATGGAAAGCTTATCTCCTCTAGTTTATGATTCATGTGTTGTTCGTGTGATTTGGTCGACTGTGAGACGAGTTGGAATCGTCCAAAGTTTTGCACTTGTCTGACTTTGGAACGGCTCTCTCACACTCTGGGGGGTCGAATGCTGTCGTACAGGTATGCATTCGACTCGTGAGGTGTTCAGGAATCCAGTGCATATCTGTACGACAGCATTCGACCCCTCAGAGCAATAGAATCGACGACTCCCTGAGACATCATTTCAACCCATTTTCAAATTTTTTTCGTTCGTTTTACTAGCGATTTGTTAGCAATTTTAGAATTGCAGAGAAAATCCGACCTCCGACAGTCAGGCTGTTCATTCTCGGCAACTAAGCGGTCGATTCAACCCGTTCCACTTGCAGAGCTCTTCTAGAAGACCTATTGGAGCGATCCGATCGCTGTGTTAGGTTGGAATAGCTCTTTTTGCTGCGTAATACTGCGTCTAAACTGGGCAATGCCATAGAGAGATCGCTTTTCACACGTCGGCGATGCATTTGGTTCATATTTGCTAACAATAACAAGATATTCGTCCATAAAAGCATGCCTTGTCTATTCATTAGGTAGATAATAGATGATTGAGTAGAATAATTGTAGCAAAGCGTGCCAGATTCCGATGGTGTCATTCCTACAAGTGGCGAAAGCCGTCATCACTCTCGAGACATCCACCTACTGGATACATGAATCAGCTTTCGCCAAGCTTTTAGGAGTGACCGACGCTGACTTGGAAGGATGGGTTAAGTGCGTGAGAGAAGGGGGCTCCGGTGCTAAATCCAAGAATACATTCCAGCCTAACCCTGCTCCCTACAATGTCAAAATCGATCTTGCGGATCTGTCTACAGATAACGTTCTAAATCTTCACTACCAAGAAAACAGGTGCAACACCATTCCAAAAGTAGACGGAGAACTCTTGTCTTTGTGCAGGTTTTCCAGATACTACTTCATTGGTACGTCGGCGAGTTGTCGGTCAACATCGTTAAAGACTGAGATTGACATTGCACGATACGTTGTAGGTGATCACGAAAGATGTCCCATCGAATTGTTTCTTTGAAGAACTCGAAAAAGTCCTTCCGCGCTTTTACAACCGTGCAGTGAGTGGTATGACCAAGACTTTTGTGCTGCGGACAGCAACTGAGGCCCGTTCTGTCAAGAGTTTTTGGAGCCTATTCTGGAGGAGCCTATTCTTCCCTCTTTTCTTTTCTATCCGCTTCTTTCGGCAAAATAGGAAATAGGGCTTTTGTTGACAGAATGGCGAAATGGCCCGTCCTATTTTTGAACGCCGAGTTTCGCCGTAGATTCGGTGATTTCCGAGAATGGCCACCCAATGTAAACCACCATGTCGGCACGATGACATCCTACACAGACGGCCCTTCAAATACGTCCATAAAGATTATCGGTGTATTATCGATAGCGTCGCTAATAGATATGGCTTATGACAAAATATTCTCACCAGGGCGTCGTTGTAGATGACCTAGTTATTTAATTAATGAGGCGCCATTCCAAGTGATCAAGATCGACACAACATGTGGATGCAAACCAGTGCGTTAGGGGTAGTTAGACAATGAATGAAACCACTTCGCCTTGGCATATTAATGATATTATTACGAACCGATAATTCGTCCTCCCGGAACAGCTATCAATATCACTACCCCTCAAGTAGGCATTTAATTATGATGTGCACACAAAAAAGGCATAAATTACTAGATACACAACTCAGCACAGCAATAAGCTTATGCGGTGGATTAAATAGTGGCGAGCGATAAAACTTTGTCTCTCGATAATATATGCGATAGGTTCGGTTATTTCAACGCCAATAGTATCAAAGGGGTGAAGAATAAGGGGGGGGATTTAGGTAGTCATTAAAACATATATGTAATTAATATTTTATATTATTATTGAACTGTATGTAAAACCCTGCGGCTCTACCACTCATGGCATTATTATGTTCGGTTTAGACCACTCGAATCATTTTTAATGGAGTGGCTGAGCGGACATAGCTACTAACAGCGGCTATCATGGTGCCGTTGCCAGATTAGACCAGTGTGGATGATAGAGGTGGTGTTTCCGATATTCCTGATCTTCGTTTGAAAATAGGTTTGAAAATAGGATCGAAAACCTCCTCAAAAAGGGTCTGATTTTGAGGGGGTTTTGAGCCTATTTTCCATCCTATTCTTGAGGTGAGAAAATAGGGACAAGAATAGGCTCCAAAATAGGCTCAAAAAACTCTTGACAGAACGGGCCTGAAACTTGCACTGAAGAGAATAATCTCGGTCAATTCATTAAACTTGTCCGAAATATTGCAGATGGAAAGACTCCAAACACCCTCAGCACCAAGCGTCGGGCAGACCAGTTGAAGAAGGCGAAAGCAACCAAGATGGATATTTTGGCTGAGTTCACTAAAGTGGAAGACTCTATTTACTTAAGTGTTGTTGAAGAGAAGGATTTTCAGAAGCATGCACCTATGCGAGCAATAATTGAATCATTTGGCACTGAGATCGCTGGACATGCTAGATATCAATTGGCAGATAAGAAGGATTTGACGACCACTTTTGTAACCAGTTACATCCCCCCAAGTGATGATGACGATGGCGATGGCGATGACGATGGGATGATCTCTTGAAAGAGAATGTAAATATTGTAAATATTCTGTATAAAAGTCACCTGCACCCCACAATAGTTGTTTGTTCATCGGTACGGCGTAGAGGTGATGGTGTGTGAGTTCATATACCAAAGAATGGACTGTACTGTTGATTAGCAAATTGGACCACGATGCAAAACCGACCCACCCAATCTTTATATAACTCCAGCGGATGTATTCACTGCATTAGAACGTTCGTAATGTTGTGATATTGACCATGATGGGTAAGATAGCCGAAAGATGGCAATTTTCCATGCCCACATTTCAAATTGCATTACGACCACGTAGACCTATTTCGAGCCAAATAATGACTGTAGACATTGAATATATAGACAATAAGCTGTACATGGAGCCATCGTTCGGCCTCCGACGACATCCGTAACATGGTGCATGGTGCCGTCGAACATGGTGGTTTTGGTGATGTCTTTGTTCTGTGTGATTTTGAGGCCGGATAGCGAGGCGCGCCAATTTTTTTTGAGTGATTTTGGCCCGATCTCCCGTTCGACCCATCCGACCCCCTACGACCACCAACATCGCCGATGAAGACGAATCCAACGATAGGAATGGCAAGACATGACCCCAATGGACCCATGTTGGAGAGATCAGAAGGTGATTCGATGATCAACATTTTATGTCTGGGACGATGTGTTGCACACTTTGGGAACACAACAAAGCTTGCTTGATTTTGCTCTTTGAAGCCCTTCACAAGAAGCACAATGGAGTGAAGCTAGCTGGAATTGATATCTCCCCAGGACTTTACCAACAGACAGTGAGCTTGGCAACATCGCTGGCTTCTTCTTTGCCAACTTTGCCTGGGTTGACAATGAGTGCAATTTTCAAGTTGCGGACTTGTTCTTTGTTGACATTGATTTGGACACAAAGAGATTCGTCAAAGCGAAGATGGATGATATCAATCTCAATGCAAAGGAAACATTGATTCTTTTATGGTTCAACACGATTGCAGCCCAGCATCAGCATGCCAAGCTTCATGCCATGGCTGACTGGGGCGTGGATGTTGACGAAGCTGTGGCCGATGTGAATCCTTTCTCTAGGCAGAGCAGTGTTGTCACGTTATGTACAACTACTTTGGTTACACCTTCTTCAATGGATTCTTTCAGACTTGGGTGGATGAAGGTCTTGATTGTTTGAAGCCCGAGAAGCCACTCGTCCAAGCCTTCAATCACGGCATTAAGAGCAATGTGTGCCAACATGCACAAATCGCTGATCGCGTGAAGTATTCTCAGTTTGTCAACTTTGTCGTGCAAGTACGTTCCATCTTCTTTGCTGAGTTTGAGAAATACAAGAACAAGAAGTTTTTCCGGGTACGGATGGTGAGGCAATGTTCGTCTGCACTATCCTTCATTCCCTTGACCTTGATCACAGCCTCATGGATTGGAATTTGAAAGATCCATTGTGGTTGGACGTAGACAATCCACGATTCGGTAAGATGGCGGAAGTTGGACGTGTCGTCAATGATGGCTTTGTTTCGGATGTTCCTGCTTTGTACTTTCACACTTTCACAAAAGGTACAAGGGAAGAGGTCATCCGTTCTATGAAGCTGTGTACCGAAGGCAGCCAAGATCAACAAGAAGTTTGCTGATAACATTGACACTTGCATCATTAAATAATTGCGCTGCATTCATGCTTGGATGCCAAAATCTCAAAGATCAATACGGTCTGAGGCAACTCAAAGAACATTCTTTGTTGATCAGGCTCTGTTCGTAAGTGAATTACTCTTTTCATGCATACGAAATAAATATCACTTGCTTCTATTAACTATACTGACGTGTCCAGCTAAGTATTGATGCATAGAATGACTTTCACACCTGCTGCTTTTGTGATGTGACGTAAGAGGCATGCTACTCCTGTTAGGATTGTTTGTCTGCAGCTCTCTGGGCTCTGGGCTTGCAATTTCAACACAATGCCAATCAACGCATTTCCAAATTGCATATCAGCAAGTCACGTTTAAATTGATACCTTTCACATCAAGTCCACTATGTCTTCTAGTTCATCAATAGCATCCTTCTCTCCGTCCCATGTACGATCGTCGCCAGAGTTTTCTTCCCCCTTTGCGTTGTTTCCATTCACGCCTTCTCTTTCTTTTTCGTCTTCATGTCCATGATCGACTTCCACCTCGAGAGAAGCAGCTCCACTCTCCCCATCCTCTACAATTCTCCCATCACTGACATGTGTTTCTATATTTGTCTGGGATTTCGGCTTCTTCGGAACATTGTTGTTGGAAACATTGTTTTTGGAAGACGAAAATAACTTTCTCTTCCATGATTGAATAAGAGTACCCTTTTCGAAATAGCGTAGGATGCGTGGAAACATGTAGACTACCAGGGTAAAGAGGCCTTGGAGTGGAAAAAAGGTGACGAAGAGTACAGCAAGAAATGTTGGGGGTGTCTTCTCTGCAAATTGCATGACACGAAAGACCTGGATAGTGAAGCCAAGATTGGAGCCATCAACGACGAGTGAGGAAGAAGATGAAAATTAAGATGATGAAGAGATACCAAATGAATCAGTTGACATGTCAAATCGTACCGTTGCGAATATCCATGTCATGTACAAGCATCCAACATATAGAAACGCTTGATTGCGAATCTTCTTACTTTGCTTTCGCTTCTTCTGTTTATAGCTCTTATTATAGGAGTACTTGTCAAGCTTCTTTTCTTGTTTGAGCACACGAAAATAAATTATAGACATGCTTATGGCAAGGAAGACAATGGCAAACCAGCCAATACCATATAAGAAGGCAAGACGGTATACATCGTAGTTGGGGTTGTTTCGTTCGGGATTGTTGGGGTTAGGAGCAATCCAGCAAATCCACCCAGCGTTGTTATAAAGCTTCAGCCCAAGAGCTGCAAACCCAGTTCCGAACCCGACAAGGATAGGTAGAGCATGTAAATACTTCTCAATCTTCAACACCCGGGTTTCTGCCCATCCTTTCACAATAACGAGCATATAATAGATTACCAATGAAATATTGTATACTGTGGCGCATGCATATCCTGTCTGACCGAAGAAACCTTGGGGTGTGCACGTCGCTGTTGTACCAGCCGCCAAACATGCTTCCCCACGAGGAATCGGCCATGTTCCTAAGAAGCAACAGATCGATACAACGCAGTCAGCTGTGCTCATACCCAGTAATAGACGATGGTAAATGTGCCTGCGTCGCTTGGGACTGCGAAGGATGTGTTGAATTATAAAAGTTGAACAGATGAGGGAGATTAGACCCGTGAATTTCGGAACAAGGGCCATTGCCCTTAGCTGTGTGTTTTGGCATAGCGGATCTGATAAAGAGACCATTTGAACTATGCGTTTTCTGATAATGAGTAATATGATTATGACCTTGCGTTGCTCTCTGGATTAATGTCGTGGCCAGGCTCCACTGCTTCTCTCTTCGCTCAATCTCCTCAATACTTAGTATTTGCTTTTGAGAGACAGGCGGGTGGCGTTGATAATATGAAATCAATTTAATAAGGTTTTTTAGCGGACCAAATCGAGCGTAGCGGTAGCTCCATTCTTCTCACAGGTTGGTGCGTTGATGCTGGCTCTGAGTCAAATCAAAAGTCTTGTGTAGGTCTTGTGTCCATGCTACAAAAACAAAATGTCTTCGAGAAGCGATCTAGAGAAATTCCGACCTTTCTCACTCCTTTCTCATTTCTCAACGTCACATCGAATACCGAATTGTCTAATAGCAAAACCAAGTGGCTTTGCATAACTTTCATTCTAATTCCTACTTATGTGAATCACAAAGTGAAGTGGAAGATAAGTCAAGATGACAAAGGAGCATGACGCCCCAAGATGATGTGTCTGTGACTCGTGACTGATCTCCCCGCCCTCCTCATACACACTACACACTTGCCTTTGGTTGCATCTCTTGCAAGATGACATAATGACTCTAGCTTCTGTTCGTTGGTGATTGTCCTACGCTTCAAAAGTAGTACACCTCCTCTTCCAAATAACCTCCTACGCGCATAATGCAAGATCACGGTGGCCCTGTGAGCGATGCTGCAATCGGACGTGCATTAGGTACTCTAACAACATATCGTGATGATCCGACCAAATCTGAACGCAACAACAATTCGGTAGGGCCGCTCCAGCAGAAGGATTTAGAGATGGTCGCAAATGTCAGTGCTCGTCCAGTAGAGAATGGTCACTCTGAAGAGAATGCTGCAGACGAAGGCACAAGCAGTAATGCATTGTCAGGCTACGAACCTGCACCACCGCAGACGTCATCGTCGTCCCAGTGGGGTGGTCCAAAAATTCACAAGGAGAAATTACGAAAGCTCCCTCCAGCAATCACCAATGCCTATGATAATTGGATGTGTGACAATGAAAATGTCTCTACTGCAAATCACAGCAATATCCGAAATAATAATCCTAATGACAGTACTGGTGATGAGATAGCATGGAAGATCATCAAGGGAATATTATCCGGTTGGTGTGCCATCTGGATTTTATTTGCCATTATCATAATCGTCGCAGAACTGACATCATCACCCATTAATCGTTCTAATGTATATACATTAATGGTGACAGAAAAAGATGAACAATCATTCCTCGAGATATCGGAACATGTTGTGAGCAAATGTGCCTATTCCAAACTGGGAACTGAAACTGGCAGAGAAGAATGTCAATTGTTATGTCGAAGTCACATGTGCTGTTTTAACGATGAGGATAATTTCGGTTGTGCTGAGAATCCGGAGAAAATGTGTGCTGCGTATGCTGGTTGTGAATCATTGATTGTTTCGGAAGATGATGCGATAATATATGATGCTGATGGTGTGGATGTATTTGGTATAGGTGATGCTACTTCTGATTCGCAAGCCAGTGATCAAGGTGATGAACAGCAGTCGCAGTCTCAGAATGTAAATGAGACGTCGTATACAACATCTGAGCTTCAATTAATATCCGAGGTCATCACTACTGTTTGTTCAACTAGCAGCTTGGGCACTAAACACGGCTTGAATGAATGTGCTAGTCTATGCAACGATGGTATGTGTTGTTTTGATCGTGAACAAATCGAGCTCATGAATCCTAACGTGGACCTTATTCTTGAGCTGGAGGGCATTACATCTGACAGATTAGATACAAGTACAATGGGCACTTGTATAGAAGGGGATAACCACAAAGAGCATTTCTGCCAAGTACATGCTTCGTGCAAAAATATGTTGCTACTTGGATCACATTATTCTGGAACGTATGATCTCAATGATGGATTGGGAGACAGTGCTTCAGGTGGAAATTACATTGTATTCACAATACTCTTCGCCATGATTATTGCGTTGACGTTTTACATGCTAGTATTCCAGCGAGTTCCCCGTGTTGACGTTTCAAAAATTCCTAGTGTGATTAATGCAGCGAGAGAAGGCAATACTAATACCAAGGCTGAAATGATTGAATTTGTTTGACAAGCAAACACATATGTTTGACAAGCAAACATATAATTTACTTAACATTCATTACATTGCAAGTATCATGTTTATACAAAACGCTGGCTGGAGATCTCACTCAATTTTATCCTCAATCTTCTTATAACTTCTTGCAGCACCTAAGCGTAAGGGTGAAAGGAAATCGGGAGATCCAAATTTCAATACATTAAAACGCTTTGGGATTGATCTCTCTTCTGATTCTATATCTTGATCGCCTCGATCTTGTGGAGTCATCAATTGCTCCAGCTCATCTTGATCATTTGAGATGGTTTGTGATTTCAATTGTGGCGTAAAACGAGTGCGAATTGAGCCGACCTGAGATAATGGACTGTCTCTGCGCGTAGACGAATCTGGGGATTGGCGTGTTTCTTCGAAGGAGTTTGTGACAGATTTGTCATTCGGCGTTCGTCCCATGTTGTTCTTACTCCAGCTTGGAGGTGGCTGCCTTTCACTTTCTGTTGGTGAGACTAACAATGAATCGTCACGTCCCTCTAAGTTGTTGACTTCATCACTCATAGCTGGACTGTTCAAAGGAGATGAGACGGAAAGTGACTCTGGAGATGCAGTGTCAGTGTCTTCGTCCAAACTCATGGAAGGTATTTCATCTACATTTTCACCATCATCTTGCCAAAGATTTGCATTTTTCTTCTTCTTATGAACTGAATCAGGAGCCGGCAGTCCAAGCACCGCGCCCATTAATCCCACCGCTAGAAGAGAGTCAGCGACTTCACTAGAATCTGGTTTCACAAAATCGTCGGTTTCGTTGACATTCTTACCAGAACAAAGAGACGGGATGGAGTCTTTTGATACTACACTCGACGGAGTTGTTACGTTGGGATGTTCCACCAGCTCATTACCAATCCAACTAATGTCAGGGGTTTCCGGTGATAGCGGCTTTTTCTCGTCGTCGATTGTGCCTGGAGCGGGGGAAAGCGCCATTCTTCCTTGATTTGATCCTAGACTCAATGGAGATGACCCAATGAAGCGATTATTTGCTGTGTTGCCCCAACAATAAGCAGGTGTTTCCGGTGAAAGAGGCTGTTCTTCGTCGCATGCGTCTGTTGTAATCTGAGACGACGGGCTCAAAATCGAACTATTCGAGCTCAATGGTGAATGTAGATTGAAGTAATTTCTTTCAGAAGCTCTATTGGCAGGCGAAAACATGAGTGATGATGGCCTCGCACGAGGTGTCTTTGCGTTGTGGGGACCCACCTCACCATTGTCAGAGCTTGGGCTCAACAGAAAAGATGCAGGTCGGAAGACATTGTCTTTCCAGCTGATCCCAGGTGAAAGAGGCTTCTCTTCTTCACTCTTTGACTCATCAATGCTTCCGCTCCAAGTCCCTGCTGCAGTTGGTTCCGATGAGTCATCGCCTTCTTTTCCCTTCCATATGTTGACAAACTCAGACATGTAACCTAAATAAGTCTTGTATTCATCGTGTTCGGATATCTTTTCGTCCTGATCTAGATAGGGATTTCTTCTAACGCTCTTGTAAGGATGCATGGCCGATCTGAGCATAATAAGGACCATACCGATCGCGGCAAGCGTAATTGTTACCATGAACATTAATGTGAGCCCACTAGCACTCTCTTCGCAAGCATTTGCATTGAATGTCTGTTTGTAGATTGGGCTCACTCTGGAGCAACTTGACACTTCAAAAGTGGATCGTAATGCTGCATAGTTGCAAGAAAGAATATGCTAAAGTTCAGTCTTGTGTTCAATGTGAGACAAGATAATCAACGACTTGGACACAAAAACTCACCACCCAGCAGGATTCCCAGGTTATCTCTCAGAATACTAATTACTTCAACTAACGGCCTCACATTAGCACCACATTTCTCATTCATCTCCTCATATCCAATTTCGTTGAACCGTTCTAGGAAGCTACTTGCAGAGGTAATACCATCTTGCAAAAAGTCTTCGTATTTGTACAAGAGAGCTATCGGGTCTCTTGTTTTGCATCCTGTCTGATAGTATTCAAAAGTATCGAAAATCATACTGCCTCGTCTCAGACCCAGCTCAAAGAGGATATTTGTTGTCGTCGTTTCAGGTCCAACAGCGCAGAAGTCTGAGTTGGCTGTGCCCATAATAGCAATCAATACGGTAGCGATCACAGCTAACACCACACAGACTACAAACACTGGAAAGATGAAGACAGACACCATCATTTGCAACGCAGGGCTAATTTTCGCGTCCTTGTCTACTATCTCGGTAGCAGCAAGTAACATGAAAAATACCATCACTGTCAGCACTAGAGTGTACATCTTTACCATCCAATCATTGTCCTGCGCGAATGTGGCTCCTGTATTAATATGTCTAATGCCGGCGTTCACAAAGTCGATACCACCTCTTACACTTTCAAAGTCAAATCCTTCCAACAAGTTGTTGAGGTCGTCAAATTCATCGTTGAGCAATTGAAGAGAATCTTTCAATGATTCATCTGACGCTAAGAACGTCTTATAGTCAGGACACAAATTCTCCACCTGCAATATGGTCCGAACATCCAATGCATTAATGTTCTTCTTGACACGAGACAAGTCGGCAACGATGAGCAGTCCTTGATCAGTCAGAGCTTTTATCTCTCTATGTATTTTCTGACTGGATTTGGAAGCGTTAATTACCGATCTTGTCGCAGGCATGGCAAGCATGAGTCCACAGCCTATAATCGCACAACCTAGAAATATAAACGTATAGCGCAGCTTCCAAAGGTAAAGCGGTGGGCGAAAACGTCCCTTCTTATCAGGCTGGAGGTGCATCCTACCAGAAAGAAATCCGATGCGGCGTCTTCCCATAGATTTGCAAGATACAATCGCGGCAGCCCAAAATATGAATACAGATAAAATGAAAAACGCCGCTGCCAAGATTCCCACCACGTAATCCACTTGTTCCTCCTGGTTGCTGGAAACGAGCTTGGCAAAGTTGGAGTTGTGGCCAAATCGAGGTAGACTGTGCATCAGAATAACACGAGATGGCTGCTCGTAGTCTTCGGCGGAGAGAAACTCCTCTGAAAAGGCTGGGGCTCCCAACACCACTGGCATGGTTGTGTATATGTAACAGAAATTTTTAAAGTACGTCTGGTGGGCCCTCTTCAGCCTCTTTTGCTACCAATCTGGATTTTATAGGGCTGGCTCAATAAGCAATGGTCGTCCGTCTACTGTTAGTTTGATTGATTGATGCCCATAGCCCATCACATTGACATCATCAACAGATTGAATCGCTTCTGGATTGGAGGTTGGAGGGGGAAGATGGAGGAGTGCATCAACCAGAAATAAACGGCCAATTTCAAATCACTTTCTCATCAAAGCTCCTTTTGAATGGGCGAGAATCCTTCGACAAAGAAAATGGATCCAGGTACAGGTATCATACGGCACTCGCCCTCAAACTCAAACAAAAATCTTTCCAATGAAGAATGGGTTCCCTCCTGGGGCCACTAATTAGCGGAAAAACCACTAATTAGTAGTCAGTTTACGATCTCCTACGACCCCCTTATAATCACTCAAACGTTATCAAATTCAGGTGGCACCCTCTTCAATGTCTTGACAAGGCGTACACCTATTATCTCACGTGTTCCCTGGAGAGGGCCCAACCTATTAACGTTCAAACACTAGCCTACTGACAAATTTGGCGAACAGCCGACGAGTTTTTTTCGGAAGTTTTGCAACTTCAACTTGGGGGTACGTAGGAATTGATATCAAAAATGTTGCCACCCGTAGAACTCACATTTCATCACACCATCACCATGGCGAAAGAGGCCCAGCATACGAGCCGTCGTATCTGCATTTAGTAGATGCTTTTACCCATCAGAAAGCATACCACAACAGTCACAATATGAGTGGCTAACCAGGTGGTCGAAGAAGAGCATCGAGATGGCCTGGATCCTACAACAATCATGCACAAACTTCACCGGCAACCGGATGATGTCCCAACCACCATGCAAAGTTATTTGCAGTCGACATACGACGGTATTCTACTCGAAAACAACGATCCCTACCCAAAGCGGCCAACCTATCTACAGATGGGGACATGGAAAGCGGCCCATCTACCCAAGAGAGTTCGTTTTGGTTAGCATCTCACATGAATTGAAGCGACGGGGATGCGATGATGACGATTTATCGACACAAATATAATGGCAATATTCAATAATTATTCGACAAATCAACCGCTTTAAATGGAATAAAAACAAAGACAGCATCATATGATATTAATTATAGGAATATTGTTGGTGGAATGGTCCAAATTAATGACAGGGCGGCTGCAGGTGATGCCAGGTTGTGGTGTAGCGCATTTTTTCCAAAAAAAAATTGGCATCCATCAGCACCAAATCACCACTCTATGATGTATGTTTGGCCAATAAGTAATGCAAATCCGATGGTGATCTCTTGCACAGCGACCACAACGACATTAATGTACACGACGATATCCTTTGATTGGCTGTTATCTCCGCTAAACCTGCGCCTACACCTCATTTCAGCAGAATTTGCGTTAATTTGCGCCCTTCTCGTGTCAAGATATCGCATACTAGAGTTGAGAATTCTCCACCCCAACGTGATTTTCGTCGTCAATCAGCCAAGTAAATGTTAGAACAACATCATATGCAGTGCAGGAAAGCTTCCTGCTCTCCTATTCGCCCCAACAGGCGAGCTAGACGGTCAAGCCCGTGCTTGAATTCAAGCCAGATTTTACAAAATGTCGGCAGAAGGTTGGCACACAGTACATCAAGGATAGGCGTGCCACATGCCGCATAGAGGTCAAAACCTACTCCACATATCATAAGAAGGTTCCCATGTGCACTGTTTGTTGGGGGAAGCATAAACAATTACACAACAACACATAATTCTCGACCACTAATTAGTGGTCACTAAAATAGCGATTTTATGGTGTGTATATAGCTATCTCTACTTCTATTTGGGCGTTTTCATTGCGGATTTTTGGGCTTGGACTCTGTTGTAGAGGTCTTTGGTGGTGTATTCCTTGAATGTTAGGGTTTGGGAGGTGTTAGAATGTCCTCTAACTACCCCCTACGTATGACCACTAATTAGTGGTTTTGGCCAGGAGGGAACCCAAGAATGAAGATGATGAAGAATGAAGAATGAAGATAATCAATGAGCAGAACGGCATATTATATTATTTGACGGCAATCAAATCTACTACCGACTTATTGAACATCGTTGCCTACTGATTTGGCCCAGCCTTGCTTTCTAATGCGGCGGCTCCTTCTGTTACTCTGTTGCTTGCTAATTGCCGTCGATAGCACGTGTGCCATGATTTGCACACGTCGTCAAGTGCACTTCAATAATGCAGGAGCCTCACCGTCTCCTCCACAAGTGCTTGATGCAACAATTGAACACATGAGGCTCGAATCTGAGATGGGAGCATATCGAGCTGCAGAATTGGCTTGCGACAAAGTTGATAGGGTGTATAAATCAGTAGCCCAATTGATAGGTGCTGACAACAATAGTGACGGCTCTGAATACAATGCAAGAAATGAAATCGCCCTAACTGAAAGTGCAACAGTATCATGGACACGTGTCTTCTACTCCATGCTTGAGACAAAGGAACGTGAGTTGATATCATCTCAACATAATCGCCAGCGAGAAGAGATGATTATTCTTGTTAGTGAAGCTGAATATGCTGCCAATGTTGTGGCTGCTGTCAAGTTTGCAAGAGATCATACACAACTTTCCGGTGTCAAGTGGCGTGTTCTTGGCATTCCATCTTCAGTCACTACTCATGGAACAACTAGAATCAGTACAGGGATTGTTGACTTGGATTCATTGCGGTCCATCTTGGACGGGAAAGTAGATGATATCAATCCTACATCGATTGCAATGATATGCATCACACACATTCCTACGAACTGCCACATTGTTAATCCTGTGGATGAAATTGGCATCATGATTCATGATTTCAATACAAAAGAACAGCGAAATGGAGTACTTCCGGGCATATTCTACCTAGTCGATGCATGTCAATCAGTTGGGCAACTTGTGATCAATGTGAAAGACATGAAATGTCACGCCTTGGCCGCAACTGGGAGAAAGTACCTTCGTGGTCCACGCGGTACAGGATTTTTATATGTTCAAAAGGACATAGCAAATGCTTTGCAACCAAGTCATATTGACCATGCAGCTGCACCAGTGGTGAGAGTAATGTCACAACCGCCGAATCAAGGAGTTTGTGTAGGTCTTGAAGAAGAAAACGAGTATGGCTTACTCCACTCATATCAGCCTGGAGCTGCACGGTTTGAGTTCTGGGAGGCAAATATTGCAAATAGGCTAGGATTAGGTGCAGCAATAGATGTTTCACTTGAGATTGGGATGGATAAGATTGAAAACTTGTGTTCTGTTAATGGACAAATGCTGCGAAAAAGACTTGCAGCAATAGATCGCGTAAATGTACATCACTACAACAATGATCATGACCAAAAGATGTGCGGAATTGTCACGTTTTGGTGCGATGGTGTAGAAGCTTCGACAATCAAAGAAAAGTTGCAAAATGATCAGGGAGATGGGTGTTGCTTTCATTTGAGTATTGTGCCGGCAACTTCGACACCGCTGGACTCATCTCGCACAGGATTGGGAATGAAACAGTTGCTGCGTGCATCATTGTCATACTTCAATACAGAAGATGAAATTGATCTATTTTGTAAAGCTTTGCAATCCATATTGCATTCTGCTGCATGGAGCTAGATCAGATGGATGCCTGGCTGTGCATAGATATGCAAGCAAGATCAGGTGGATGTCTGTCTGTGCATAAATGAGTGAAGACAATGTAGTAAATGTCAAATTATGATTGTTTTGCTAATGCATCCATAGCTTGCTTCATAGCCTTTGCAAATGCAGCTCTGTCTTCCATTGGAATCAACACTTTTCTCTTTGATAATGATTTTGCCACTGCATCTAATGCATGCGTTGCTATTTGAACTAGGGCAATTTCAGGCTCTGGTGCGTCATCATCACCATCATCATCATGTCTACCTATGCAAACCCTTTTTTTGTCGCTCGTAGATTGTGCAGCAGATGCAATGGGCTGATGACGTTG
The DNA here is from genome assembly GCA_037178625.1 of Skeletonema tropicum. Lineage (NCBI taxonomy): Eukaryota > Bacillariophyta > Thalassiosirophyceae > Thalassiosirales > Thalassiosiraceae > Skeletonema > Skeletonema tropicum. The sequence goes on along the minus strand of CM074140.1, from coordinate 1,262,193 downwards.
TTTCAATGATTGATCCGATTTTTTCGCAAACACCCCCATTTGTTTCGCCTGCAGTTCTTTTTCTATTTGTCGACTCTCCCAAAAGTCTGGCACACTGCTATTATTATTATTCTTTCCCGTCATCTGACTATTATTAGATTCATCTCCCTGTCTTTGAGATTCATTCAAGTAAAACTCACGAACTTGGTCGCTATTATTGTAGGATCCACCACTAGCAGCGACTGTGGAGTTGTTACTGTAAGAGTTTTTTGCACTGAATTTCGTTGCTGCCATCCCGCCCAGTTTCATGTCGTGTTCACTCATTTTGTTGTGTCTGTCGCCCCATCCGGGCGGAAGATTGTTATTGGCCATAGTTTAAGATTGTGATATGAGGACTTGTTTTGATGTTCCTTTTGCGTGGTTAGATACAACTTGTATTTGTATGCTGTGTGGTGCTTACTTATGAATGCTGAATACACAACATCTGCATCATAGAGCCATGAACATAAATGAAAAGCATTGGATGGATGGATGGAGATGGAGATGGATGGAGCGCGGCGAGGTGGTGCAGAGTGGATTATTTGGAGCTAGCAGAGCAGTGAGTGACAAAAGTGCGTGATGTGACGTCATCATTGTCACTGAGAAAGTCTCATTCTCATGTAGTCAGGGGAAACTTCAAGAGTGAAAGAAAAGAAAGAAAGAAAATCCACAACTTCATCACTCAACTCGGCACGCACATCGGAACACAAAAGCCGACATGATGCCGATAGCGCTTGCAACACAAGACTGAAATGAACCTACGTACGCAGATAAACTCATTCGCAGAGCAGCGCAGCGCAATACCAATGCAAACCAGACATTACTGTCAAGACCAATTGTATCATTCGATCAACAACCAACACACCACCAACGACAATGTCCTCCAGCAATCCCCACCGCACGTCTCTCCAGTAGTCAAATTATCAAGTGAATAATAATGACATCGTTCCTCTCCCGCATCGCCATAGACGCCACCTCGGCCCTCACAGATGCCTACAGTCATGTCATGCACGGAGATGACGCCGGTTCCTCTGCCAAGGTGGTTTGGGTGGTGCATCCGACGAGAGTGCCGTCAGAGGTTGGCATGGGGAGCGATGGTGTTGGTAGATTTACACACAAGTTTGGTAAGTAGTTTATATTCTTTAGATCAATATATTCGACAAGTTTTAGGATGTGTGTTCCTGCAGCAATCATGATAGCATTCACCATTTACTGTAATTTCTAAACTCCTAACCTGAATGTCGTCTACTTACATAATCATCAAAAAACAATTATATAGATTTGGGATTAACATTCCTAGAAATCAACGATCGCGCCTACGTCCGAACAGTCGAACCCAACTCAGCCGCCGAAAGAGCAGGAATACAACCAGAAGACTGTATCCAATTCGCATGTGTGGTCGGTGGACCGAAATTTGATGATTTGCAACACTCGTCATCTTCGCCACTGGGAGGGAATAACCACCGGCGTAGTAATGGAATGGACAATACTATGGAAAGTGACACGGATCGATTGGATGCACGAGCCAGAAAGTATGTATTGGAATGTGAAAAACGGGGATTACGAACAAGTTATGAACAAATACGAGAATTATTCGCTGGGTGTACATTACCACCGAAAGGAGGAGCAGGAACTGACCCATTACGAACACCGCCGAGGAATACGAATGATATGGCTTCTCCACGTACTGCATTTGATGATGAAATGACAATTGGTTCCAATAGTATCATGTTGGCGGATTCTATGGGGGGGATGTTTGAACGTGCCAAACGGAACAATGCCACTGGATCGAGGCGTGTACCGTCGTTGTCCAAGGGGACTGCCAAGAATGTAACACAAAATGTCACAAATGTTGCAAGGAGTGCGGCGGGTCGGTGTTTAATGAATGATGACGATGATGGGGAAGGGAGCCAAGTGAGTGGAGGTCGACGTCGATCCTCCAATACTTCTCAGTTGGATACACCGATTACTCCATTAAAGAGTGATAATGTCATATCCACGGCATCTCCACGACATTTTGGTATGGATGGTGTTTTGGAGCAGGAGCTGTATCCAGTTGTGATGGTACTGAGACGAACTGTGCAACGGAAGATTGTTAGTCCTGGTGGTAGTACACTTTGGACAAGTCCAGGGTTATCATTGAAGGGGTCAATGCTTGGCATTCCTACATTTCGAATGGATGATGAATGTGATCGTGCCGCTGCGTTGGTGCGACAGTTGGCACCTTCCAATGCAGAGGCTGTCACTTCAGAGCAAGATAAGGATATTGAAGCATCGATTATTCGAGGTATGATCAAAAATGCTATCGGGTTAGGGTTTGTGAGGTTATCTAAGGTTGTGGTTGGTTTTTCACTACAAGGAGGATCGGGTATTTTGGTATCACGCCTTCCCGACGGTTCATGGTCTGCTCCCTCGGCTATTGGAGTCTACGGTTTTGGTCTCGGGCTACAATTTGGCTTGGAAGTGGCAGACTTTATATTCATTATTCAAACACAAGAGGGAATGGAGCACTTCAAACGCGGTGGAAACTTTGCAGTTGGTGGTAATATTGGAGCAACAGTAGTATCGTGTGGACGAGAAGCCTATGGAGCTGCTAGTATTGGAGCATGCACCGGAAATCTCAGTTTAGAAGATCAGGTACATCATGAGGAAGATATCACTGTGACTGGTAGCTCCGTGTTGGATGATCGCTCAGTGCATTCTCGTGGAATGTCAAGTGTCCGACCGTTTGGGGAGAGTAAGAAAAAAGACAGTGATGGTGCTCCCATTGTAGCGTATGCCAAGTCACAAGGGCTGTATTTTGGAGTTAGTGTGGATGGATTGAAGTTTTTCACGCGGAATGATATCAATGCTCGCACTTACAAATTTTCAATGTTAAGCGAGATTGCGTCGCATGACATTTTGAATGGTGCAGTTGCACCTCCTCCAGAGGCTGAAGATTTGTATGCTGCGCTAAATGGTGTTGAGATCATTAATGAGGCTCCCATTCTTCCTCAGTCTCCTAAGATGTTTAAGAATGATGCAATGAATGATTGGCGCTATGACCGCTCTATTGCGGCACACAGGAGGGAGATAATTGATGATAGCAACAAAAGGTCCAAATCTTACCCACTGTTCTCGTTTCACTCGACGCTTAATAGAGAAGAAGCGGATGAATGCGCAATGTTCGAGACAAAGTTCAAAAGGTTTTTGTATGAAGGCGTCACTGTTCAGTATCTGATGCCAAATTTAAGCCCCACACTGAGTGGAATGACACGGAGAGAGAAGCGGACACTGTGGTTAATGCTTCCAGAAGTTGGCTCCTTACGACTTGGTTTGGTGTCGAGACAAAAGCAGCACCGCAGTGATGCTTCTACCATAGTAGATGACGCTACAGCTGAGGGCAGTGTTGCACACACCGTCGATGAAGATTTTCACCGAATGGATGGCAAAAGTGTCAATTTGTCAAAGAGGGATTCGATGTCATTAACCGACATTACGTTATTATCCCAAGACCCTAACACTGCTGTTCGGCTTAGTCGTGACGATGCAACAGAACACCTTCGCCTCTTATCAGTTGAAGATGTGTCTGGAAAATCTCTTATTTTCATTGCTGACTCGGACACTGAAGCGGAACTTCTTTTTTGTGGATTAAAATTGCTCCTCGAGTGCGAAACTGCACGTCTTGGTGTAAGAGGTGGTGTACCTATCAACGAGATTGGTGGCAAGCTGCGAAAAGATTCGCTCACGCCTGCGGCTGCACGTGGGGGTTCTTTGCGCAGTTCGAATACTTCTGGGCGTCATGATGCGACAAAACGATTGAAGGACGTAAAGGATGTTTCGAAGTATTCTTCCTTTGGTGAGATTGGGTCCAGTAGCGATGGTGATGAAATTCTTGCCAACGAAGATCAAGTTCCCGATGAAGAAAGGAAATGGTCGCAGGCATTGCCATCCCCAAATCGCAAAGAATCTGTAGAGAAAAATGTTAGTCCGCGCGCTCATGTTCAGGTGCAAACTGATGAAAGTCCAACATACGTCCTCGGAAAAGAAATCAGCAACGATGTGGCTTCCAACATGACTTTGCCTCTTCCTTTTGATCTGTGTAGGTTACTCCTTCTAGATTCGGCCTCGCCGCTGAATCAGACCTGGGAAAGGGAACGCGGGGATGCAGATTATCAGCACGGTGAGTGGGCTTTCCCGTCGAGTTCTCCCCGGGTACATGAGAGGGGATTGACTGAAGAACAGCTCGTGTCAAGTGGGTCGATGTTAGATGCCCAACGCGTCAATAGTTATACCAGATCGCGTGGTAGGGAAAAGGTCGGACTCTCGGAAGTAGTTTTTGTTGAAAAGGATGACAACCAAGGATTAGTATTTGTGATCGCAGATAGAGCTCCCCGTAGAGGATTCTCCGCCAAAGCGAGAATACAAGTACGGCCGTACAGTCCTCACAATTGTGGAATCAAAATCATCTCAGAGATACGTCCCGTTGGTAAAAACTTGAGCAACCAAACTGCTGTGCACAAAGCTTTTGTCCTCGTGCTTGATGAAATGAATTATAGGTATGGAGTAGAAGGAACTGGTTTGTTGGCAGTATTTCTGAAAGTTTGTAAGAGTTTCTCAGCGAGTTCGAGCCAATCCCGAGCACCAGCTAATTCATCTCAAACGTTAGCAACTCAACGGAATCCAGCCGTCACATCACCTACGTCTTCGATAACTTCTTTCAAAGACATGATGCAGACCAGAGGCTCGCCAGCACCTAAATCACAATATTCTGGTGATACTTCTTCGGCGCCAAGGACTTCTTCTTCGCAACAAGCTGTGCCGAGGAGCCCAGCTCATAAGAAATGGTCATCTGCTAACGCGATGCCACTCAAGGAGAAGCCGTCAAAGCACAAGAAGATTGATTCTAAGGCACTAAATGCGCTCCATGTCGACGAGGTTCCTCAACGGCGGGATGATAACTTGCAGTTAGATGAAATGGACGACTTTGCACACTTTTCCAACTTTGACAACACCCCCAGGAATCCAGTAACAGTTGAAGTGAAACCATTACCCAAAATTCGACTAGATTTATGCCCAGTTCCACGAGAGGAGGATGAAGATGAAGACTCGGAGGCGGACGAGAATAAGCACAAGAAGAAGTCTAAGTCATCGAGGAAACATCGACGCAAGTCAACTCGCGCTAAATAGACATGATAATATGGAATGTACATGTAATTTTATAGTATTTCTCAACGATAAAAATATCTATTTCAGGCGGTGGGTGCTCTCATAAATTGCATCAAGTTCCTCCTCCCATCCAATCATCCGGCAAAGTTGACGTACACTATCATCACAATCGCCCTCCATAAAGACATCATTGGCTTTGCCGAATGTCCCTACAAGATCTCTATTTAACAACAAGCGTGGCACATTAGATTTCACCCAATCTGGTATGAAGCAGACAGGCGCAACCATCAACGATGACCCCAGCACTATCACTAGATCAGATGAGGCGACATCGTAATGAACTAAGTCAGAGAAGCGTGACGGCATCACCTCTCCAAAAAATACAATGTCAGGTTTGACTGAGCTTCCACAGGAATTGCATTTGGGGGCTTCTCCTTGTTCAATCATTGCCTTCTGGCACACTTCCGCATCAAACTTGGTCCGACATTTAACACAGGCCGAGGAACGAAAGTGGCCATGACATTCCACAAGTTTTTCCTCAGTAACACCTGCAACAGCCTCTAAACCATCTATGTTTTGCGTGTATACCCTCCTCAGTATTCCCTTCTTATCCAGTAAGCTGAAGAAACAATGAGTGAGAGTAGGACGATAGTTTACACCAGGCCATATTTCCTTTGCTAGCGTGACAAATGGTTTTGGATTTTGAATATAAAAGTCCACATCAAAGATGGCTTCAGGATAGGGTAGATCGTATTTGTGCAAATTATCGTAGAGGCCAGAGCCTGGAGACCGAAAGTCAGGAATTCCCGCTGCTACTGAAACTCCTGCCCCGGATACAACTAGCACTTTCGTGAATGCATTCGTTCGAAAAGACTCTGCGATCGTTTCTATTGTCGTGTTTTCATGTGATGATGAGTCACTTGCGTTCCTGCATTTGAGCCTACTATTATTATGCCAGTGTGGAGATCTTGAATTGAATGCTGATGTGCAAGTGGTGAATGCAAGAGCGACACCATAACTACTTGATGCGTAGGTGCACAAGAATGAGGTTGATGAAGCCAATATGCGGAAATTCATATTGATATGATGCGCTGCTATAACAAAAACAACGCTTTTGTTTTCTTTGTGACAAATCTTTCACGATCACTGTGCTCAATCCCCAATTCTTCGATACGAGTAATGATCTCTCTAAGCGCCCGAATCGTCGTCTATGCATGTATTATTATGATTACGGCATCGGGTCCATAATATTATCATCATATTATGTATGGAGTTGCGGCTCAGTATTGTATTACATGGTATATGGTATTATCCGTGCGTGGATAAGGTTTTGGGTATTATTCGGCAGTCAAAATCCGAGATTCGGCAGTCATTCGGCAGTGAGGTGTAAAAAGTCCCATTTGATAGCCATTCCCAGTTGGAGATGGTTAGCCGAAAAATATTTTCTTCTAGAGATGATCACAAAATCATCCTTTTTATTGCAGTTTTGGATAGATCTATTAGAGTAGAGTATGTAAAAATTTTTAATAATGAAAAAATACCCAATATTGACCAAGATATAAGGAAAACAGCTGAGTAAGTGCCGACGAGTGCCCGGAGTGCCGAATATGGCCACCGAAAAACGGCAAATCCGGCAGTGCCGAATACCCAAAACCTTATGCGTGGAAGTGTTTTGTGGCTACTCGTGACTCAACCTGACGACTCGTGACTACACCTGCAGGTGTAGTCACGAGTCGCAACAGGTGAAGTCACGAGTCGCAAAAGGACCAGAGTTTGAATGTGTACGACAGAGGACATGATGTATGGCACCGATGAGACGGCTCAAACAGTTATCGCTACAATACCACAAGCTACCATAGCAGTGGGAGTGGCCATTGGCAGGCTCGTTTGCTTCATCCGCTACCTGCGATCAGGGCAGTTGTAGCGACTCGAGTCCTCAACTCGAGTCATGAGTCACCACAAAACCCAGTTGTATCATGCGACAGGGAAGTTCTAGAGCACATATGACGGGAGTTGTACCGAGAAGTAATAGTACACTTTGCCTACTGCTTTGCAAATAATAAAGATGGGTGCAGACACTTGGCAGACAACATCATCATGATATTATTATTTGAATTTGTGCGTAGATACTGAGACAGTAGTGAGACCCCCGATTGCCCGTGATCCGTGGTAGTAGAGTCAGCGCTGTCGCTGTTGTGCAAATAGAAAATAGACAATTACACCAGAGACGCGATCGCACTGTGCTCGAAAGCCGCCCTGCACTATGGTGATGTGTTACGGTATTTACTTGGCGGGGCTGATTTTCTGTTGGAGTTGATGAATCATTCGGCTGGTGATGGTTCATCATCATCGAGACCGAGGAATCTTCATCGTCATCAGCTGCATGCTGCTTCTCTTGGTGATTATTCGGCAGCAGCGTGTCCACCATACCCATCATCATGATCCGTCGGCTCCAGCGGCGATGCGATGTACTACAGCACAACATCAAATGGATAGACTTCGTAGATTACGAACTGAAGCTGATTATTGCGGGCGGCACCAACTTGTTCATGATTCATTCATGATATTGATCCATCACGATTGGTTCCAAGATTGTTTTTGAGGAAGATTGTTGGGGTAGAGTGGGCCAATATTATATTGCTGTGGAGAATGGAGGCGTGAACAGTAACAACAACAATCATGGGGCAAATAGTCATCATCATGCTGGTGTGAACAACAATACAATCAAGACAATTTTGGACAGTAGCAGGCCAATGAAGAAAACAACGCACCACATCAGCAGCAGCAGCAGCAAAAACAACAACAAGATGCCGATTTGCGGGGACTCTTAGAAGGAGCAGCAAAGATCCGGAGCCACGCCGTTCCAAGGTTTCAACAGGCTCCTTACGAAGTAGCATTGGTTCGAACTGATTGGTTGAAAACTGACAATAAATACAGGGGCCTCATCAAGCGAAAGAATGGCGTCGGGCAAGTTTATTCCTTCATCGAGGAACTAGCTGCGTTCAATGTCTATGGGAACTTGAATAACTGTACTGAGGTTAAAAAAGGTGACTGGAGGAGTGCTGATTGGCAGATTGATACATCTGATTTACCCGAAATGATTCCCAAGTTTTCGAAAGAGAAAACTTGTTTTGCCGATGACGGAGAGACTGTTGGCAGTAGATATTCGAAGGAGTTGGGCTGGGATGGAAATACCTTGAAGTATGCCGCCATCTCGGCAGAGAGCGATAAGCTGGACTTTTTGGCCAAGATTCGGAGTTTCTCACCAGGAAGGAATATGATCAGTTCATACTACTTGCGGAAGAGGCTGACGAGCTTGTTTCGGTTCATTGCTCTGGAAGCGTTTCAAAATACCACACCTATCTATTACGTCAATGACAAACCTCACATTGGATAGCCTACACCTCCCTCGCAGGGGACGCATCGCCCGATACATGTGACACTCTTGTGGTGTGACTTTTTCTTGAGTGGAACCGATGACATGGACAAAAAAAAAGGTGGAAACAACTGCAAAAATGCTCCTGACGAAGTAGCAATGATGCCTCCTGATGCCGTGGCTGAGGAGAACAACCCGCCACCTCTAGAAGTTCCGAAACCATGCCGTCCCAATATTTTGAACCAGGCTCCTGACGAAGTAGCCCTAGTTCTTCCTTCACCTGGAGTAGATGGAAGTGTGAGTAGAGAGAATAGTGCATTGTTTGGTAAAAGAGTTGTCGTCAAAGGGGCCTTTGCCAATGTAGAAGGAGGCATCGATGCAGTGAATGATATGGTAACAAACTTCGGAGGCGATCTGAAATTGAAATTTCTTCAGAGGTATAGTTCGCAATGTGAGTATCTTTATACAATGGATTGTGTGGTGTATTATCCACTTCTCTAACGTTCAGCGATCAAAACTATTTGTCACCTTCTTGCTTCATGATTACATAGACATCCATATTTATGATACTGTCGGTGCGGATAGAAGTGCCACAAATGCCCTCACAAGAGCCCGTCAATTAGACATTCCGTGTTTTACAATTGGCGAACTTGTAAAAGAGCTGACTATCGATAATGTTCAAGTTCAAGAAGGCCAGCATCATCAAGCACTTATTAATGAGGAAAATGTAGATGACAACGACGTCGGCGTCGAAGAAGACGACGTCGAAGACGACGAAGACAACCAAGAAGAACGACAAAGGCTTCAAGACCGGGGATATTGTCCGCGATGTATTGATCATGCGATGGCACAAGAGAATGCCCAGCCCTATTGGTGGGTTGAAGGATGTCCAAGTTGTGATCGTTAGGGAAGAGACCATACACTTACGACCGTTGTGCCTTGTCGTGGGGTGCCCAAGAGGACATTATTTGTCGATGTTTAAGAATCATAGTCATGTGAAATTGTGCTCAAGATATCGCCTTCCAAGCAAAGGAGCCCCTATATACAGTTCATGTAAAATAAATGTTGTGGTGTTCGCATGTAAGCTCATTCGCCTCAGCGCCTCTTGCTGCCACTCTCAATTCGCACGTAGAAATCATCCAAATACGCTGTCCCACGGTATTTATGCAAAGACACACATTACACGGTTGATTTCAGTAGCATCTTCGTCGGCTACACCCAGTCCCACCAATTCAAAAAGAAAGTTTGCACGACCACTTCACCCGGGCTCTCCACCTTCAGCATCACCGGTAACCATCAGCGGAAGTATTCATGCCCAGTTGAGTCAGTATTTTTTTCATCGGAAGGCACCATAACCATGTGCATTCAAAGAAGCAGCATCTAAGAGCATCCGTACCGATCGACTGATGATTGCAATCAACTACAAGTGCCTGCCCGCCCCCAGATTTCACACGGACGATTTTCCGTACCTTCTCATTCCCATGTTTGTTCTTGGCTTGTGATGGTGTAACGCCAGCCAGGAAGAGCCATGAGATAACGTTTACGTATTTCAACACTTCCTCTTCAGCGATTGCTGCCATCCTTCTCTTCGTCTCCATAATCGTCTACAATCCGTTTTCAATCTCAGTTTCAAAGATTGCACCCACCTCGAATGGCTATGACACACTACTATTCCGACAATCGGAGACGTAATAAAGCGGCCGCGGCTGATCTACTATCATATCGCCCAATATAGTTTTGCACTCTACTCTTTGTGACAAGTCTTTCACGATCACTGTGCTCAATCCCCAATTCTTCGATACGAGTAATGATCTCTCTAAGCGCCCGATTCGTCGTCTATGCATGTATTATTATGATTACGGCATCGGGTCCATAATATTATCATCATATTATGTATGGAGTTGCGGCTCAGTATTGTATTACATGGTATTATCCGTGCGTGGAAGTGTTTTGTGGCGACTCGTGACGCAACCTGACGACTCGTGACTACACCTGCAGATGTAGTCACGAGTCGCAACAGGTGTAGTCACGAGTCGCAAAAGAACCAGTTTGAATGTGTACGACAGAGCACCGATGAGACGGCTCAAACAGTTATCGCTACCACAAGCTACCATAGCAGTGGGAGTGGCCATTGGCAGGCTCGTTTGCTTCATCCGCTACCTGCGATCAGGGCAGTTGTAGCGACTCGAGTCCTCAACTCGAGTCATGAGTCACCACAAAACCCAGTTGTATCATGCGACAGGGAAGTTCTAGAGCACATACGACGGGAGTTGTACCGAGAAGTAATAGTACACTTTGCCTACTGCTTTGCAAATAATAAAGATGGGTGCAGACACTTGGCAGACAACATCATCATGATATTATTATTTGAATTTGTGCGTAGATACTGAGACAGTAGTGAGACCCCCGATATGCCCGTGATCCGTGGTAGTAGAGTCAGCGCTGTCGCTGTTGTGCAAATAGAAAATAGACAATTACACCAGAGACGCGATCGCACTGTGCTCGAAAGCCGCCCTGCACTATGGTGATGTGTTACGGTATTTACGTGGCGGGGCTGATTTTCTGTTGGAGTTGATGAATCATTCGGCTGGTGATGGTTCATCATCATCGAGACCGAGGAATCTTCATCGTCATCAGCTGCATGCTGCTTCTCTTGGTGATTATTCGGCAGCAGCGTGTCCACCATACCCATCATCATGATCCGTCGGCTCCAGCGGCGATGCGATGTACTACAGCACAACATCAAATGGATAGACTTCGTAGATTACGAACTGAAGCTGATTATTGCGGGCGGCACCAACTTGTTCATGATTCATTCATGATATTGATCCATCACGATTGGTTCCAAGATTGTTTTTGAGGAAGATTGTTGGGGTAGAGTGGGCCAATATTATATTGCTGTGGAGAATGGAGGCGTGAACAGTAACAACAACAATCATGGGGCAAATAGTCATCATCATGCTGGTGTGAACAACAATACAATCAAGACAATTTTGGACAGTAGCAGGCCAATGAAGAAAACAACGCACCACATCAGCAGCAGCAGCAGCAGCAAAAACAACAACAAGATGCCGATTTGCGGGGACTCTTAGAAGGAGCAGCAAAGATCCGGAGCCACGCCGTTCCAAGGTTTCAACAGGCTCCTTACGAAGTAGCATTGGTTCGAACTGATTGGTTGAAAACTGACAATAAATACAGGGGCCTCATCAAGCGAAAGAATGGCGTCGGGCAAGTTTATTCCTTCATCGAGGAACTAGCTGCGTTCAATGTCTATGGGAACTTGAATAACTGTACTGAGGTTAAAAAAGGTGACTGGAGGAGTGCTGATTGGCAGATTGATACATCTGATTTACCCGAAATGATTCCCAAGTTTTCGAAAGAGAAAACTTGTTTTGCCGATGACGGAGAGACTGTTGGCAGTAGATATTCGAAGGAGTTGGGCTGGGATGGAAATACCTTGAAGTATGCCGCCATCTCGGCAGAGAGCGATAAACTGGACTTTTTGGCCAAGATTTGGAGTTTCTCACCAGGAAGGAATATGATCAGCTCATACTACTTGCGGAAGAGGCTGACGAGCTTGTTTCGGTTCATTGCTCTGGAAGCGTTTCAAAATACCACACCTATCTATTACGTCAATGACAAACCTCACATTGGATAGCCTCCACCTCCCTCGCAGGGGACGCATCGCCCGATACATGTGACACTCTTGTGGTGTGACTTTTTCTTGAGTGGAACCGATGACATGGACAAAAAAAAAGGTGGAAACAACTGCAAAAATGCTCCTGACGAAGTATCAATGATGCCTCCTGATGCCGTGGCTGAGGAGGACAACCCGCCACCTCTAGAAGTTCCGGAACCATGCCGTCCCAATATTTTGAACCAGGCTCCTGACGAAGTAGCCCTAGTTCTTCCTTCACCTGGAGTAGATGGAAGTGTGAGTAGAGAGAATAGTGCATTGTTTGGTAAAAGAGTTGTCGTCAAAGGGGCCTTTGCCAATGTAGAAGGAGGCATCGATGCAGTGAATGATATGGTAACAAACTTCGGAGGCGATCTGAAATTGAAATTTCTTCAGAGGTATAGTTCGCAATGTGAGTATCTTTATACAATGGATTGCGTGGTGTATTATCCACTTCTCTAACGTTCAGCGATCAAAACTATTTGTCACCTTCTTGCTTCATGATTACATAGACATCCATATTTATGATACTGTCGGTGCGGATAGAAGTGCCACAAATGCCCTCACAAGAGCCCGTCAATTAGACATTCCGTGTTTTACAATTGGCGAACTTGTAAAAGAGCTGACTATCGATAATGTTCAAGTTCAAGAAGGCCAGCATCATCAAGCACTTATTAATGAGGAAAATGTAGATGACAACGACGTCGGCGTCGAAGAAGACGACGTCGAAGACGACGAAGACAACCAAGAAGAACGACAAAGGCTTCAAGACCGGGGATATTGTCCGCGATGTATTGATCATGCGATGGCACAAGAGAATGCCCAGCCCTATTGGTGGGTTGAAGGATGTCCAAGTTGTGATCGTTAGGGAAGAGACCATACACTTACGACCGTTGTGCCTTGTCGTGGGGTGCCCAAGAGGACATTATTTGTCGATGTTTAAGAATCATAGTCATGTGAAATTGTGCTCAAGCTAGTTGCTCAAGTCGATGCGGCACAGTGCTATGACAGGGTGGCCCTTCCAGCCGCTAGTCTCACCCTCCAAGCGTTCAAAGTTCCAAACTGTGCAGTACTGTCGATGCTACGTCCCCTTCACAACATGGAGTTCTTCCTGCGTACAGGCTACGGGCAATCTGAATCTTACTTCGGCGGGAAAGAGGACGGCAAGCAGGGGCTCGCTCAAGGTAATGGCGCGGCTCCTGCCACTTGGCAACAGACGAGTACCACGATAGTAAATGTGCAACGTCGGAGCGGACACGGTGTCACGATAGAATGCCCGATAACTAGGAAATCTGTCCGGCAGGTGGGGATCCTGTACGTTGACGACACCAACCTTTGGGCTGGTTTGGACGAAGATGATGACCTGTTCTCGACAGCAGCTAAAGGCCAAGCCTCAATCTCGGATTGGGGGGGATTACTCGGAGCGACAGGGGGTGCTTTAAAAGGCGAGAAGTGTGGGGTAACTATCCATCATCAATCAGCGGACGGCAAAGGGGGATGGGTGTATACTGATCAGCAACAGCGACGGCAGGGAGAGACAGACGGAGCCGAGATGGAGGACAATGATCTGTCCTCGCTAGCCTTCCATGTCCCGACAACCTCAGGAGCTACGGAACCAATCGACAAACTCCCTACCAATAAGGCAGACAACAACCTCGGATTATTTGCCAGACCAGATGGAAAGGCGGATCAGCATTTCGAACAGATGAAAGAAAGAGTGACAACGTGGACCGCTCAGATTAAAAGTGGGCACATCCCGGTTAGGTCGGTCTGGATGAGCTACTCCTGCCAACTGTGGTCAGGATTGCGCTATGGTCTTGGGGCATGCTCGGCACCAATTGCTGAGCTAAAAAAGGGATTGTCTTCTGCGGATTTCTATCTTCTCAGCAGCCTCGGGGTTACCCGTTCTATCACCAGAGAATGGAGGTATCTTCCACCAGCATTTGGAGGCATGGGCCTCAATGATCTGACAATCGAGACAACGGCCGCTACACTCGCGTCTTTCCTTCAGCATTACGATGACAAACCCCATCCAGCGGTGAAGGACCGTCATCTTGGATTTACGTTGAGTGTGGTCATTCGTCATCTGCAAATTGAATTGGGGGTACCGGACTGTCCTTTTAGCTATGACTTCCGTACGTGGGGGCATCTTGCAACCGACTCGTGGATCAAATCATTTTGGGAAAAACTTGACGAGCTGGGGATTACTCTTGACTTGCGGTGTGACGATATCCCACTCCCTCGGAGAGGGGAAAAGGTCATCATGCACATGATGGTTGAAATGGGCTTACGAGGGAAAGATCTGTTGCGTGTTAACAGAGTCAGAAAGGCACAAGAGGCTCTCTTCCTCTCTGACATCACTTCGGCCAATGGAAAATACCTGGAGAAGCACTTACTGGACGGGCACTGGATGGACTCTGAAGAAGGACTGTTAGGGAAGCATAGGTCTGGACTGCTCTTCGGCCCAGAATTTCCAACTGCGGCAGATTTCAAACTATGGAAAAAATATCTGCTCCAGATCGCACCGCTCAATCTGATGCTGGAGGAGCCGTTGAGGGAATGGCTACATCCTTCACATAGGAAATGGAGGCATTTCTGGAACACCGAAACCTTCGCAGTGGAGATACATACTGACAGCACGATCCAGGAATACGTGCACGACAGGGACTCCGGAGATAGATCACATGTGCTCCACCCGTCAAGACAGCTAGATAGACCCTCCACCACCTTGGCTCCAGCTACCATCCTTGAATACGACAATGGTTCAGTTAGACTGATGCAGAGAGGCCCACCTCTCGTGGCAGCACCAGGTCATACAGTCTTTGCTTCATTCTGGGAGAGGCTATTTAGCAAAGGAGGCACGTGGATGTGGCAGGAGTTGGCGTGTCAGGAAGATCCAGCATGGATAGTGGAGGCCATCCACAGAGGATCTCTCTTCTGTTGCACGGATGGTTCTTATATCAAAGAGCTTTCAGTGGACGTCTGCGGGGCGGCCTGGATTATGTACTGCGAGGAGACGGGGAAGTCTTTGCAAGGTGATTTTACGGAGAGATCCAAATGGGCAGGCAGCTATAGAGGGGAGCAGCTGGGAATGTTAGCCATCCACATCTTACTGCTGACGGCCGAGGAGCATTACGAGATTCTTTCCAACGCCAACATTTTCTGCGACAATCTAGGGACAATCCACACCTTTTCGACGAAGTATGCCAGGATCGCAGCTGCGGCCAAGAACAACGATATTCTACGGGTACTGCGGAAGATACAGTCTCGCTCCAAACTGGTTCACAGACTGTCTCACGTTAAGGCACATCAGGACGACATAGTGGGCTACGATGCATTGTCGATAGAGGCACAGCTCAATGTTATCTGTGATGACAGAGCCAAACGGGCTTTGCGGCGGGCAGTGAATACGACGGCAGCCCACCCTGCAACGCTATCGCTACCTCTCGAGTCAGCGGTGGTAATTATCGGCAATGAGAAGCAAACCGCGGATATGGCCAAAGAACTCCGTTACTACATTGGCAAAGAAAGAGCAAAACAGTTCTACTCCGATGAAGGACTCATGTCACCCTCTATCTTCGACACCGTGGCATGGGAGCCCCTGCGGGATCTTCTAGGGCGTCGGCCTCAGATGTTCAGACTTTGGTACGCCAAGCAGTGTTCTGGTTTCTGCGGCACTGGCCAAATGATTACTAGATGGGACAAGGAAGCCTCAGCGTTGTGTCCCAACTGCGGGTGTTACGAAACGGCTGACCACCTGAATCGGTGTACAAGTGACATTAGACGGGGATTACTCAGCGACTGCATTGAGAATTTATTGGACTGGATGAGAGACCACCACACCCACCCCGACCTAATGATTTGGATCCCAAGGTTTATTGCAGCCCAAGGCAAGCGATTGTTTGTGGACCTGCCGGACAAGTATGGCGACAGTATGTCCCAGGAAACGAGACAAGTTGGTAATAGTTTGGATAGAATCGGATGGAGACATTTCACGGAGGGAAAAGTGTCCGTCGGGCTTCTACAACTGCAACAAAATTATCTTCTGGGCATGCGGCTCCGGCTGACCATCGACAGTTGGACGAAGGGCTTCCTGGACCAGCTACTCTCCCTCACGCACACCCAATGGATTTGCAGGAACCTCACCAAACACCACAAAACCAAAGGCACGAAGGTCCTGGCTTCGAGAGAACAAATCCAGAAAGAGATAGAGCACCAACTTAGTTTAGGAACTGACGGCCTGCCGGAAGAAGCTAGATGTCTGCTGGAAATCCAACCGGAGGAACTTTTTGCCAAGAGCACTGAGCAACAACAGTATTGGTTGAATGCGGCGGTGGCGAGTAGAGAAGCGGCCGGAGACCTCACGGGAGGTAGACTGGACAATGAAAATCCGTCGATGGCTCAACCAAGGACCGCTCCACATGAAACAGACGTGACAGCAGCCACTAGCACCGACAAGACGACTGCCACGAAGGCTCCTTTGCGTTTTGCCCCTATCTTTCAGCAGCAACTTCGGGCAGAAGCTCGGGCCTCCTCCACCCGGCAGAGGCCAAGGCTACCGCCAGACCTAGGGACGCAACGCACCGATTGTCTGGAGCTGCTACGACGTAATACGGATGAAGAGACAAGGACATTCTCCCCAAGGGACCTCTTCAGAGCGGTCCCCGAGACTTTCACCCTTGACATGGCAGGAGGAGATAAGGTTCACCGGGAAGCAATGCTCTCACTGCGACCACCACAATGGCTAAACGACGAAATCATCAACAGTTTCCTCCGCAGGGTTCTCTTTCCAAAGGTGAACTCCCAACGGGTCTACTTCTTCACCTCCTTCTTCATGTCAGCACTCCTTCAGACTGGGACAGACGGGCAATCAATACCCATCTACAACTACAACAATGTGCGCTCCTGGGGCAATACGTTGAGACGGAAGAACGGGATCTTGGGGGTGCGGGAGATATACGTGCCGATTAACCGGGGTAATCGCCATTGGTTGCTCCTCAGAGCCGACACCGTCCTCAAGGAGATTAAACTGTGGGATTCCCAGGGCAGGAAGGAGTATAACCAGCGGTACCTAAGGGCTATGCTGCAGTATCTCAAGGATAAGTATCGAGAAATACATGGGGAGGCGAACGCTGATTGGGACAACTCTTGGCGACTCATCGATGACTCAATGAACTCTCCACGGCAGACCAACGGATATGATTGTGGTCTCTTTGTCCTCGTCAACGCAACCCTACTGGCACAAAACATCCCTCTGTGCGAGAATTCCTACAACCAGGCGGACTTCCTCCTCAAAGAGACTAGGATGAGGATCGCAATGTTGCTGTGGTCTAGCAGCAGGAATCAACCAAGAGCTCCTGCCGCAGCAAGACTGCCTAGCCGATCGAATTCAACGGGTGGCAAGCGCAAGAGTGGTCACCTCGCAGCGGGCAAGCCTATCCCCAAGCCGGTCAGGGTAAAGACGGCTGGCTCAGGTTCATCGTGCAAGGAGCGCAATAAACGACGGAGAAAGGACAAGCGGATTATCCCAGGCGGCCCCAAAACTAGAGGTAAAGTCCACGGGGACGACCCAACTCCAATGCAGCAGACAGAGTCCCTCCTTAATCAGAAAAGGAGCGCTGCATCGCTCGTTGTTGGGGATTCAACACTTCAGGCCACTACCCAAAGACACGCACCTCCCAAGCGGAAGAAACGGAAGCTGCCAACCTGAGGCCACATGCAGGCTATTTCCCTTCGTGTTAGCAGATGCACTCTCACCTGGTTTCGAACGCTCCGGCGTTTAAGAGGAGCACCCGGCTCCTACGGGGGCACCCGTCTTGCTGTCTGGTAAGCCTTTCGGCAGTAAAAGACCGTACATTGTACCTAAGCAGGTCCAGATTATACTCGTGTAGATATCTAATCTGATTAATTTTGTATTTATTTATTGAATAACTGTACTGAGGTTAAAAAAGGTGACTGGAGGAGTGCTGATTGGCAGATTGATACATCTGATTTACCCGAAATGATTCCCAAGTTTTCGAAAGAGAAAACTTGTTTTGCCGATGACGGAGAGACTGTTGGCAGTAGATATTCGAAGGAGTTGGGCTGGGATGGAAATACCTTGAAGTATGCCGCCATCTCGGCAGAGAGCGATAAGCTGGACTTTTTGGCCAAGATTCGGAGTTTCTCACCAGGAAGGAATATGATCAGCTCATACTACTTGCGGAAGAGGCTGACGAGCTTGTTTCGGTTCATTGCTCTGGAAGCGTTTCAAAATACCACACCTATCTATTACGTCAATGACAAACCTCACATTGGATAGCCTACACCTCCCTCGCAGGGGACGATCGCCCGATACATGTGACACTCTTGTGGTGTGACTTTTTCTTGAGTGGAACCGATGACATGGACAAAAAAAAAAGGTGGAAACAACTGCAAAAATGCTCCTGACGAAGTAGCAATGATGCCTCCTGATGCCGTGGCTGAGGAGGACAACCCGCCACCTCTAGAAGTTCCGAAACCATGCCGTCCCAATATTTTGAACCAGGCTCCTGACGAAGTAGCCCTAGTTCTTCCTTCACCTGGAGTAGATGGAAGTGTGAGTAGAGAGAATAGTGCATTGTTTGGTAAAAGAGTTGTCGTCAAAGGGGCCTTTGCCAATGTAGAAGGAGGCATCGATGCAGTGAATGATATGGTAACAAACTTCGGAGGCGATCTGAAATTGAAATTTCTTCAGAGGTATAGTTCGCAATGTGAGTATCTTTATACAATGGATTGTGTGGTGTATTATCCACTTCTCTAACGTTCAGCGATCAAAACTATTTGTCACCTTCTTGCTTCATGATTACATAGACATCCATATTTATGATACTGTCGGTGCGGATAGAAGTGCCACAAATGCCCTCACAAGAGCCCGTCAATTAGACATTCCGTGTTTTACAATTGGCGAACTTGTAAAAGAGCTGACTATCGATAATGTTCAAGTTCAAGAAGGCCAGCATCATCAAGCACTTATTAATGAGGAAAATGTAGATGACAACGACGTCGGCGTCGAAGAAGACGACGTCGAAGACGACGAAGACAACCAAGAAGAACGACAAAGGCTTCAAGACCGGGGATATTGTCCGCGATGTATTGATCATGCGATGGCACAAGAGAATGCCCAGCCCTATTGGTGGGTTGAAGGATGTCCAAGTTGTGATCGTTAGGGAAGAGACCATACACTTACGACCGTTGTGCCTTGTCGTGGGGTGCCCAAGAGGACATTATTTGTCGATGTTTAAGAATCATAGTCATGTGAAATTGTGCTCAAGATATCGCCTTCCAAGCAAAGGAGCCCCTATATACAGTTCATGTAAAATAAATGTTGTGGTGTTCGCATGTAAGCTCATTCGCCTCAGCGCCTCTTGCTGCCACTCTCAATTCGCACGTAGAAATCATCCAAATACGCTGTCCCACGGTATTTATGCAAAGACACAC
>CM074140.1:984870-1242017 GCA_037178625.1 Skeletonema tropicum | reverse complement strand
CCCCTATATACAGTTCATGTAAAATAAATGTTGTGGTGTTCGCATCTAAGCTCATTCGCCTCAGCGCCTCTTGCTGCCACTCTCAATTCGCACGTAGAAATCATCCAAATACGCTGTCCCACGGTATTTATGCAAAGACACACATTACACGGTTGATTTCAGTAGCATCTTCGTCGGCTACACCCAGTCCCACCAATTCAAAAAGAAAGTTTGCACGACCACTTCACCCGGGCTCTCCACCTTCAGCATCACCGGTAACCATCAGCGGAAGTATTCATGCCCAGTTGAGTCAGTATTTTTTTCATCGGAAGGCACCATAACCATGTGCATTCAAAGAAGCAGCATCTAAGAGCATCCGTACCGATCGACTGATGATTGCAATCAACTACAAGTGCCTGCCCGCCCCCAGATTTCACACGGACGATTTTCCGTACCTTCTCATTCCCATGTTTGTTCTTGGCTTGTGATGGTGTAACGCCAGCCAGGAAGAGCCATGAGATAACGTTTACGTATTTCAACACTTCCTCTTCAGCGATTGCTGCCATCCTTCTCTTCGTCTCCATAATCGTCTACAATCCGTTTTCAATCTCAGTTTCAAAGATTGCACCCACCTCGAATGGCTATGACACACTACTATTCCGACAATCGGAGACGTAATAAAGCGGCCGCGGCTGATCTACTATCATATCGCCCAATATAGTTTTGCACTCTACTCTTTGTGACAAGTCTTTCACGATCACTGTGCTCAATCCCAATTCTTCGATACGAGTAATGATCTCTCTAAGCGCCCGATTCGTCGTCTATGCATGTATTATTATGATTACGGCATCGGGTCCATAATATTATCATCATATTATGTATGGAGTTGCGGCTCAGTATTGTATTACATGGTATTATCCAGTATTATCCGTGCGTGGAAGTGTTTTGTGGCGACTCGTGACTCAACCTGACGACTCGTGACTACACCTGCAGATGTAGTCACGAGTCGCAACAGGTGTAGTCACGAGTCGCAAAAGAACCAGTTTGAATGTGTACGACAGATAGCACCGATGAGACGGCTCAAACAGTTATCGCTACCACAGCTACCATAGCAGTGGGAGTGGCCATTGGCAGGCTCGTTTGCTTCATCCGCTACCTGCGATCAGGGCAGTTGTAGCGACTCGAGTCCTCAACTCGAGTCATGAGTCACCACAAAACCCAGTTGTATCATGCGACAGGGAAGTTCTAGAGCACATATGACGGGAGTTGTACCGAGAAGTAATAGTACACTTTGCCTACTGCTTTGCAAATAATAAAGATGGGTGCAGACACTTGGCAGACAACATCATCATGATATTATTATTTGAATTTGTGCGTAGATACTGAGACAGTAGTGAGACCCCCGATATTGCCCGTGATCCGTGGTAGTAGAGTCAGCGCTGTCGCTGTTGTGCAAATAGAAAATAGACAATTACACCAGAGACGCGATCGCACTGTGCTCGAAAGCCGCCCTGCACTATGGTGATGTGTTACGGTATTTACGTGGCGGGGCTGATTTTCTGTTGGAGTTGATGAATCATTCGGCTGGTGATGGTTCATCATCATCGAGACCGAGGAATCTTCATCGTCATCAGCTGCATGCTGCTTCTCTTGGTGATTATTCGGCAGCAGCGTGTCCACCATACCCATCATCATGATCCGTCGGCTCCAGCGGCGATGCGATGTACTACAGCACAACATCAAATGGATAGACTTCGTAGATTACGAACTGAAGCTGATTATTGCGGGCGGCACCAACTTGTTCATGATTCATTCATGATATTGATCCATCACGATTGGTTCCAAGATTGTTTTTGAGGAAGATTGTTGGGGTAGAGTGGGCCAATATTATATTGCTGTGGAGAATGGAGGCGTGAACAGTAACAACAACAATCATGGGGCAAATAGTCATCATCATGCTGGTGTGAACAACAATACAATCAAGACAATTTTGGACAGTAGCAGGCCAATGAAGAAAACAACGCACCACATCAGCAGCAGCAGCAGCAGCAAAAACAACAACAAGATGCCGATTTGCGGGGACTCTTAGAAGGGAGCAGCAAAGATCCGGAGCCACGCCGTTCCAAGGTTTCAACAGGCTCCTTACGAAGTAGCATTGGTTCGAACTGATTGGTTGAAAACTGACAATAAATACAGGGGCCTCATCAAGCGAAAGAATGGCGTCGGGCAAGTTTATTCCTTCATCGAGGAACTAGCTGCGTTCAATGTCTATGGGAACTTGAATAACTGTACTGAGGTTAAAAAAGGTGACTGGAGGAGTGCTGATTGGCAGATTGATACATCTGATTTACCCGAAATGATTCCCAAGTTTTCGAAAGAGAAAACTTGTTTTGCCGATGACGGAGAGACTGTTGGCAGTAGATATTCGAAGGAGTTGGGCTGGGATGGAAATACCTTGAAGTATGCCGCCATCTCGGCAGAGAGCGATAAGCTGGACTTTTTGGCCAAGATTCGGAGTTTCTCACCAGGAAGGAATATGATCAGTTCATACTACTTGCGGAAGAGGCTGACGAGCTTGTTTCGGTTCATTGCTCTGCAAGCGTTTCAAAATACCACACCTATCTATTACGTCAATGACAAACCTCACATTGGATAGCCTACACCTCCCTCGCAGGGGACGCATCGCCCGATACATGTGACACTCTTGTGGTGTGACTTTTTCTTGAGTGGAACCGATGACATGGACAAAAAAAAAGGTGGAAACAACTGCAAAAATGCTCCTGACGAAGTAGCAATGATGCCTCCTGATGCCGTGGCTGAGGAGGACAACCCGCCACCTCTAGAAGTTCCGGAACCATGCCGTCCCAATATTTTGAACCAGGCTCCTGACGAAGTAGCCCTAGTTCTTCCTTCACCTGGAGTAGATGGAAGTGTGAGTAGAGAGAATAGTGCATTGTTTGGTAAAAGAGTTGTCGTCAAGGGGCCTTTGCCAATGTAGAAGGAGGCATCGATGCAGTGAATGATATGGTAACAAACTTCGGAGGCGATCTGAAATTGAAATTTCTTCAGAGGTATAGTTCGCAATGTGAGTATCTTTATACAATGGATTGTGTGGTGTATTATCCACTTCTCTAACGTTCAGCGATCAAAACTATTTGTCACCTTCTTGCTTCATGATTACATAGCTTCGTTTGTCGAGTGATCACCCCTACCTCTCTGTTGGTCAAATTGCTGCCTGCGAGTTCGCACCTAAACCAGTGCTTATTCCGGTAGTAGAGTTATCTGAGCGCTTAGGCATCGAAGTGAAATTTAATGGCAAGCCTAAAATTGAATCAGAGAGATTCAACGGACGTCCAAATAGAAGATTCTTCATCATCCGACATGATGTGTACCCAACACTTGCCTACGTCTACGAAATCACAGGACAGCGTGACCCAACTCGCGGTTGGTATTCGACGAAGCCCTCATAGGTAGGGGCCCCAAAAGTTACCTTGATTGCAAAACCTTTCAAGCTCAGAGGGTATTTCTCACAAACTGCCACAACAGCAGATTTTTTTCATCTGGGAAAGAACTCGTCGACCTGATGAAATTAGATGATCCGACAGATGGATACGATTGGAGGCCGGCCGAAAGCACGACAGTGTCTCGGAAGTCAGGGAGCAGGATATTCTCTTGGGGGGAACCAATGGGTCCAGCCGTCGATGACATGCTTTTGACCAGAAGACACACTTTACGCATGAAGGAAGCGAATGATGTGAGTAAAAATGTCCAGCTATTTGTGTCTAGATTCGATACTTGATCACATGGCTGACTCTTCTTATCTTACTACTAACAAAACAAGGCAAAAGAATGTCGCAGTACTCTGGGGCTCTTGGAACGTTGTCTGCTCGGTCAGGATCGAACGATCAACGATCAAGCCAAGGTATTAACTAATCTAGCTACGCACGTGCAAGGACAGGATAGAGCTAATAATGCCATCCTACGTGAGCTCCAAGGAGGCCAAGCTGCGCTGCAACGTATTCAACGCGACCAAGGCATTCAGATTGATCAGAATACGACTAGGATCAATCAAGTGGAAGGTGACGTCTCTGAAATCAAAAAGAAATTGTGGGGAATCTTAGAGGCAGCAACAGAAGATCCGGAGCCACGCCGTTCCAATGGTTTAGAAACGGCTCCTGACGAAGTAGCAATGATGCCTCCTGATGCCGTGGCTGAGGTGGACAACCCGCCACCTCTAGAAGTTCCAGAACCATGCCGTCCCAATATTTTGAACCAGGCTCCTGACGAAGTAGCCCTAGTGCTTCCTTCACCTGGAGTAGATGGAAGTGTGAGTAGAGAGAATAGTGCATTGTTTGGTAAAAGAGTTGTCGTCAAAGGGGCCTTTGCCAATGTAGAAGGAGGCATCGATGCAGTGAATGATATGGTAACAAACTTCGGAGGCGATCTGAAATTGAAATTTCTTCAGAGGTATAGTTCGCAATGTGAGTATCTTTATACAATGGATTGTGTGGTGTATTATCCACTTCTCTAACGTTCAGCGATCAAAACTATTTGTCACCTTCTTGCTTCATGATTACATAGACATCCATATTTATGATACTGTCGGTGCGGATAGAAGTGCCACAAATGCCCTCACAAGAGCCCGTCAATTAGACATTCCGTGTTTTACAATTGGCGAACTTGTAAAAGAGCTGACTATCGATAATGTTCAAGTTCAAGAAGGCCAGCATCATCAAGCACTTATTAATGAGGAAAATGTAGATGACAACGACGTCGGCGTCGAAGAAGACGACGTCGAAGACGACGAAGACAACCAAGAAGAACGACAAAGGCTTCAAGACCGGGGATATTGTCCGCGATGTATTGATCATGCGATGGCACAAGAGAATGCCCAGCCCTATTGGTGGGTTGAAGGATGTCCAAGTTGTGATCGTTAGGGAAGAGACCATACACTTACGACCGTTGTGCCTTGTCGTGGTGTGCCCAAGAGGACATTATTTGTCGATGTTTAAGAATCATAGTCATGTGAAATTGTGCTCAAGATATCGCCTTCCAAGCAAAGGAGCCCCTATATACAGTTCATGTAAAATAAATGTTGTGGTGTTCGCATGTAAGCTCATTCGCCTCAGCGCCTCTTGCTGCCACTCTCAATTCGCACGTAGAAATCATCCAAATACGCTGTCCCACGGTATTTATGCAAAGACACACATTACACGGTTGATTTCAGTAGCATCTTCGTCGGCTACACCCAGTCCCACCAATTCAAAAAGAAAGTTTGCACGACCACTTCACCCGGGCTCTCCACCTTCAGCATCACCGGTAACCATCAGCGGAAGTATTCATGCCCAGTTGAGTCAGTATTTTTTTCATCGGAAGGCACCATAACCATGTGCATTCAAAGAAGCAGCATCTAAGAGCATCCGTACCGATCGACTGATGATTGCAATCAACTACAAGTGCCTGCCCGCCCCCAGATTTCACACGGACGATTTTCCGTACCTTCTCATTCCCATGTTTGTTCTTGGCTTGTGATGGTGTAACGCCAGCCAGGAAGAGCCATGAGATAACGTTTACGTATTTCAACACTTCCTCTTCAGCGATTGCTGCCATCCTTCTCTTCGTCTCCATAATCGTCTACAATCCGTTTTCAATCTCAGTTTCAAAGATTGCACCCACCTCGAATGGCTATGACACACTACTATTCCGACAATCGGAGACGTAATAAAGCGGCCGCGGCTGATCTACTATCATATCGCCCAATATAGTTTTGCACTCTACTCTTTGTGACAAGTCTTTCACGATCACTGTGCTCAATCCCCAATTCTTCGATACGAGTAATGATCTCTCTAAGCGCCCGATTCGTCGTCTATGCATGTATTATTATGATTACGGCATCGGGTCCATAATATTATCATCATATTATGTATGGAGTTGCGGCTCAGTATTGTATTACATGGTATTATCCGTGCGTGGAAGTGTTTTGTGGCGACTCGTGACTCAACCTGATCACTCGTGACTCAACCTGCAGATGTAGTCACGAGTCGCAACAGGTGTAGTCACGAGTCGCAAAAGAACCAGTTTGAATGTGTACGACAGAGGACATGATGTATGGCACCGATGAGACGGCTCAAACAGTTATCGCTACCACAAGCTACCATAGCAGTGGGAGTGGCCATTGGCAGGCTCGTTTGCTTCGCACCACCTTTTGTGATTCAAAGTGGGATGGCGTACAGACGAGTCACGCATCATCATCCACCTTCTCATTCTTTTTTTGGAGGGGCAAAATCGACCTAAACCATGGGATTATTGCCGCAGTAATGATCCTACACACCTCTAATTCGCCCCCCATGTGTGCCCCTCTTGATATGTTCCTCTTCACACTCTGTTGAATCACATATCCAGAGGGGCACACATGCGGGGCGAATTCAATAGTGATTTATGGAACCACAAAGATGAGAGCTGCCGGTGGCAACGAGGAAGAAACAGAAGTTGACTTACAAAATTTGTCCGATGATGACTTACTTAATGAAGTTGATAATTTTGTGGAAGATTCTGACAAAGGCGATATTGAAGAGGTTGAAGATAGCAACGGGGATGGAGAGGATGGCACAGATGAGAATGATGCGAGTGCTGTGGATGATTCGGCAATGGAAGTTGATGGCACTGGTGCAGAAGGAAGTGTTGACAGTAGCGGTAGCGGTGAAAACCAGAACAACAGCAACATCAACGCAGCTGTGGCGGAAAGGATTGAACGGCTACAAGCTGAATTGCTGGATCTCAAAGCAACTTTAAAGGAGCGGCAAGTGCAGCGTGATGCAATTACAAATCGTCTAAAGAAAGCACGCACCTTAAAAGCTCGTGTGAAAGAAAGGTTAACTAGTATGCGTTCCGAACGCAAGAAGAAGGATGGCATAGAGGCGAAGATGGAGAGAGTTCTCAAAGGGGTCGGCATAGAGATTCAGCGTTACCA
Organism: Skeletonema tropicum; assembly: GCA_037178625.1. Taxonomy (NCBI): domain Eukaryota; phylum Bacillariophyta; class Thalassiosirophyceae; order Thalassiosirales; family Thalassiosiraceae; genus Skeletonema; species Skeletonema tropicum. Next base: position 1,235,068 of record CM074140.1, on the reverse strand, counting down.
CGGCGGTAGTTTGACTGGAAAAGATATTTTGAAAGTAGTTGCAAATGCCAATCACATATTCGACGAGTTTGCGAAGATATTTATAGAGCACAGGCGAGAAGATTGCGTGTTGAAGGACGACGAGATTAGACAGTTGTGTGAAGATCACAAGAATGCATTTCTTTTGTGGGACGGTGCCTTTTCACTTGCACGGACTGTCGATCCAACTGCTGCAGATTGTGCGTTGTACAAGAGATTTATTGATGGGGCTGTATACTACCACATCAAAATCGGCTGCTCCATCACCCCAAAGGTCCACTTGATGCTGAAGCATGCACTGAAACAAATGCAAGATTTTGAGGGTGGCTTGGGAGATAAAGTGGAAGATTGGGTAGAGCAGATGCATCAGTCTGGGCATAGATTGCGAGTGCGCTTCCGAACAGTGAAATCTTTGAAGGTACGAGCAAAAGCAATGTCACGGGCAATCCAGATGCAGTCTCATTCCGGTCTCAATGAGCAAATCAAGGGGGTGCATGAAAGAGCTTCGACCAAATCTCAATCAAACAATGATGACAGCAAAAGGAAGGAAAGAGTTGAGCGCCGTATCGCGGCTCTCGTTGCATACGAGAGTACAAGAGCAGGCAGTACAAACGAGTAGGGTACTTGGTGGGGATAGAAGTTCGGTGGAGGTTTTGGTTGGGGGATCTGGCGGGAAAATAGGGATAACCATATTATAGGTAGGAATTCAGTACTTTAAATTCCTACGTCGACAATGTATGGGCCTTGTCAGATTTCACACACTTGGTGGATGGTGTTCATCCGCTACCTGCGATCAGGGCGGGCAGTTGTAGCGACTCGTTACTCGAGTTCATGACTCACGAGTCCTCAACTCGAGTCATGAGTCACCACAAAGCCCAGTTGTACATATCATGCGACAGGGAAGTTCTAGAGCACATACGACGGGAGTTGTACCGAGAAGTAATAGTACACTTTGCCTACTGCTTTGCAAATAATAAAGATGGGTGCAGACAATACTTGGCAGACAACATCATCATGATATTATTATTTGAATTTGTGCGTAGATACTGAGACAGTAGTGAGACCCCCGATATGCCCGTGATCCGTGGTAGTAGAGTCAGCGCTGTCGCTGTTATGTGCAAATAGAAAATAGACAATTACACCAGAGACGCGATCGCACTGTGCTCGAAAGCCGCCCTGCACTATGGTGATGTGTTACGGTATTTACGTGGCGGGGCTGATTTTCTGTTGGAGTTGATGAATCATTCGGCTGGTGATGGTTCATCATCATCGAGACCGAGGAATCTTCATCGTCATCAGCTGCATGCTGCTTCTCTTGGTGATTATTCGGCAGCAGCGTGTCCACCATACCCATCATCATGATCCGTCGGCTCCAGCGGCGATGCGATGTACTACAGCACAACATCAAATGGATAGACTTCGTAGATTACGAACTGAAGCTGATTATTGCGGGCGGCACCAACTTGTTCATGATTCATGATATTGATCCATCACGATTGGTTCCAAGATTGTTTTTGAGGAAGATTGTTGGGGTAGAGTGGGCCAATATTATATTGCTGTGGAGAATGGAGGCGTGAACAGTAACAACAACAATCATGGGGCAAATAGTCATCATCATGCTGGTGTGAACAACAATACAATCAAGACAATTTTGGACAGTAGCAGGCCAATGAAGAAAACAACGCACCACATCAGCAGCAGCAGCAGCAAAAACAACAACAAGATGCCGATTTGCGGGGACTCTTAGAAGGAGCAGCAAAGATCCGGAGCCACGCCGTTCCAAGGTTTCAACAGGCTCCTTACGAAGTAGCATTGGTTCGAACTGATTGGTTGAAAACTGACAATAAATACAGGGGCCTCATCAAGCGAAAGAATGGCGTCGGGCAAGTTTATTCCTTCATCGAGGAACTAGCTGCGTTCAATGTCTATGGGAACTTGAATAACTGTACTGAGGTTAAAAAAGGTGACTGGAGGAGTGCTGATTGGCAGATTGATACATCTGATATACCCGAAATGATTCCCAAGTTTTCGAAAGAGAAAACTTGTTTTGCCGATGACGGAGAGACTGTTGGCAGTAGATATTCGAAGGAGTTGGGCTGGGATGGAAATACCTTGAAGTATGCCGCCATCTCGGCAGAGAGCGATAAGCTGGACTTTTTGGCCAAGATTCGGAGTTTCTCACCAGGAAGGAATATGATCAGTTCATACTACTTGCGGAAGAGGCTGACGAGCTTGTTTCGGTTCATTGCTCTGGAAGCGTTTCAAAATACCACACCTATCTATTTCGTCAATGACAAACCTCACATTGGATAGCCTACACCTCCCTCGCAGGGGACGCATCGCCCGATACATGTGACACTCTTGTGGTGTGACTTTTTCTTGAGTGGAACCGATGACATGGACAAAAAAAAAGGTGGAAACAACTGCAAAAATGGCAGTAGATATTCGAAGGAGTTGGGCTGGGATGGAAATACCTTGAAGTATGTTGTTGGAAGGGTGCTATTATTTTAGAGAAGTAGGTAGCTAGATAGCTGCGATGATACCATATCGTATGTACGTACAATATAAGAAGCTCCAACCGAACTCTCCCCTGTCTCTTCGTCAAAATGTCAAGACGTTCTCTTTGTCATAAATCGTCGAGAAGACGTTTTAGAACAGCGAGGAGGAAATGGATCCACTCGTCGTCGTGAACCCCATCCCTAATGATGGGGCCATCGGCGGTGTCGATGCTGCTATGATGGCGGAGATCTCGCAGGTCTTTGACAGGTGAGTCATCATCTAACACATGGAGAATGGCGTCCGTGATTGAGTTACTTTTTGCTTTTGACCGAAACTTATAAACCTCTGCTGATACATCTTTCATTGAACTTAGAATCAAAGATCCCAACAGGAAACTTTCGAAGGCAATACCATACAGACATTCCGATCGAAAGTGCTTCGTTTGTCGAGTGATCACCCCTACCTCTCTGTTGGTCAAATTGTTGCCTGCGAGTTCGCACCTAAACCAGTGCTTATTCCGGTAGTAGAGTTATCTGAGCGCTTAGGCATCGAAGTGAAATTTAATGGCAAGCCTAAAATTGAATCAGAGAGATTCAACGGACGTCCAAATAGAAGATTCTTCATCATCCGACATGATGTGTACCCAACACTTGCCTACGTCTACGAAATCACAGGACAGCGTGACCCAACTCGCGGTTGGTATTCGACGAAGCCCTCAGGTAGGGGCCCCAAAAGTTACCTTGATTGCAAAACCTTTCAAGCTCAGAGGGTATTTCTCACAAACTGCCACAACAGCAGATTTTTTTCATCTGGGAAAGAACTCGTCGACCTGATGAAATTAGATGATCCGACAGATGGATACGATTGGAGGCCGGCCGAAAGCACGACAGTGTCTCGGAAGTCAGGGAGCAGGATATTCTCTTGGGGGGAACCAATGGGTCCAGCCGTCGATGACATGCTTTTGACCAGAAGACACACTTTACGCATGAAGGAAGCGAATGATGTGAGTAAAAATGTCTAGCTATTTGTGTCTAGATTCGATACTTGATCACATGGCTGACTCTTCTTATCTTACTACTAACAAAACAAGGCAAAAGAATGTCGCAGTACTCTGGGGCTCTTGGAACGTTGTCTGCTCGGTCAGGATCGAACGATCAACGATCAAGCCAAGGTATTAACTAATCTAGCTACGCACGTGCAAGGACAGGATAGAGCTAATAATGCCATCCTACGTGAGCTCCAAGGAGGCCAAGCTGCGCTGCAACGTATTCAACGCGACCAAGGCATTCAGATTGATCAGAATACGACTAGGATCAATCAAGTGGAAGGTGACGTCTCTGAAATCAAAAAGAAATTGTGGGGAATCTTAGAGGCAGCAACAGAAGATCCGGAGCCACGCCGTTCCTATGGTTTAGAAACGGCTCCTGACGAAGTAGCAATGATGCCTCCTGATGCCGTGGCTGAGGTGGACAACCCGCCACCTCTAGAAGTTCCGGAACCATGCCGTCCCAATATTTTGAACCAGGCTCCTGACGAAGTAGCCCTAGTGCTTCCTTCACCTGGAGTAGATGGAAGTGTGAGTAGAGAGAATAGTGCATTGTTTGGTAAAAGAGTTGTCGTCAAAGGGGCCTTTGCCAATGTAGAAGGAGGCATCGATGCAGTGAATGATATGGTAACAAACTTCGGAGGCGATCTGAAATTGAAATTTCTTCAGAGGTATAGTTCGCAATGTGAGTATCTTTATACAATGGATTGTGTGGTGTATTATCCACTTCTCTAACGTTCAGCGATCAAAACTATTTGTCACCTTCTTGCTTCATGATTACATAGACATCCATATTTATGATACTGTCGGTGCGGATAGAAGTGCCACAAATGCCCTCACAAGAGCCCGTCAATTAGACATTCCGTGTTTTACAATTGGCGAACTTGTAAAAGAGCTGACTATCGATAATGTTCAAGTTCAAGAAGGCCAGCATCATCAAGCACTTATTAATGAGGAAAATGTAGATGACAACGACGTCGGCGTCGAAGAAGACGACGTCGAAGACGACGAAGAAGAACGACAAAGGCTTCAAGACCGGGGATATTGTCCGCGATGTATTGATCATGCGATGGCACAAGAGAATGCCCAGCCCTATTGGTGGGTTGAAGGATGTCCAAGTTGTGATCGTTAGGGAAGAGACCATACACTTACGACCGTTGTGCCTTGTCGTGGTGTGCCCAAGAGGACATTATTTGTCGATGTTTAAGAATCATAGTCATGTGAAATTGTGCTCAAGATATCGCCTTCCAAGCAAAGGAGCCCCTATATACAGTTCATGTAAAATAAATGTTGTGGTGTTCGCATGTAAGCTCATTCGCCTCAGCGCCTCTTGCTGCCACTCTCAATTCGCACGTAGAAATCATCCAAATACGCTGTCCCACGGTATTTATGCAAAGACACACATTACACGGTTGATTTCAGTAGCATCTTCGTCGGCTACACCCAGTCCCACCAATTCAAAAAGAAAGTTTGCACGACCACTTCACCCGGGCTCTCCACCTTCAGCATCACCGGTAACCATCAGCGGAAGTATTCATGCCCAGTTGAGTCAGTATTTTTTTCATCGGAAGGCACCATAACCATGTGCATTCAAAGAAGCAGCATCTAAGAGCATCCGTACCGATCGACTGATGATTGCAATCAACTACAAGTGCCTGCCCGCCCCCAGATTTCACACGGACGATTTTCCGTACCTTCTCATTCCCATGTTTGTTCTTGGCTTGTGATGGTGTAACGCCAGCCAGGAAGAGCCATGAGATAACGTTTACGTATTTCAACACTTCCTCTTCAGCGATTGCTGCCATCCTTCTCTTCGTCTCCATAATCGTCTACAATCCGTTTTCAATCTCAGTTTCAAAGATTGCACCCACCTCGAATGGCTATGACACACTACTATTCCGACAATCGGAGACGTAATAAAGCGGCCGCGGCTGATCTACTATCATATCGCCCAATATAGTTTTGCACTCTACTCTTTGTGACAAATCTTTCACGATCACTGTGCTCAATCCCCAATTCTTCGATACGAGTAATGATCTCTCTAAGCGCCCGATTCGTCGTCTATGCATGTATTATTATGATTACGGCATCGGGTCCATAATATTATCATCATATTATGTATGGAGTTGCGGCTCAGTATTGTATTACATGGTATTATCCGAGCGTGGAAGTGTTTTGTGGCGACTCGTGACTACACCTGATGACCCGTGACTCAACCTGCAGGTGTAGTCACGAGTCGCAACAGGTGTAGTCACGAGTCGCCGACAGAGGACATGATGTATGGCACCGATAGATGAGACGGCTCAAACAGTTATCGCTACCACAAGCTACCATAGCAGTGGGAGTGGCCATTGGCAGGCTCGTTTGCTTCATCCGCTACCTGCGATCAGGGCAGTTGTAGCGACTCGAGTCCTCAACTCGAGTCATGAGTCACGAGTCCTCAACTCGAGTCATGAGTCACCACAAAACCCAGTTGTATCATGCGACAGGGAAGTTCTAGCACATATGACGGGAGTTGTACCGAGAAGTAGTAGTACACTTTGCCTACTGCTTTGCAAATAATAAAGATGGGTGCAGACAATACTTGGCAGACAACATCATCATGATATTATTATTTGAATTTGTGCGTAGATACTGAGACAGTAGTGAGACCCCCGATATGCCCGTGATCCGTGGTAGTAGAGTCAGCGCTGTCGCTGTTATGTGCAAATAGAAAATAGACAATTACACCAGAGACGCGATCGCACTGTGCTCGAAAGCCGCCCTGCACTATGGTGATGTGTTACGGTATTTACGTGGCGGGGCTGATTTTCTGTTGGAGTTGATGAATCATTCGGCTGGTGATGGTTCATCATCATCGAGACCGAGGAATCTTCATCGTCATCAGCTGCATGCTGCTTCTCTTGGTGATTATTCGGCAGCAGCGTGTCCACCATACCCATCATCATGATCCGTCGGCTCCAGCGGCGATGCGATGTACTACAGCACAACATCAAATGGATAGACTTCGTAGATTACGAACTGAAGCTGATTATTGCGGGCGGCACCAACTTGTTCATGATTCATGATATTGATCCATCACGATTGGTTCCAAGATTGTTTTTGAGGAAGATTGTTGGGGTAGAGTGGGCCAATATTATATTGCTGTGGAGAATGGAGGCGTGAACAGTAACAACAACAATCATGGGGCAAATAGTCATCATCATACTGGTGTGAACAACAATACAATCAAGACAATTTTGGACAGCAGCAGGCCAATGAAGAAAACAACGCACCACATCAGCAGCAGCAGCGGCGGCGGCGGCAACAAGATGCCGAACAGGATGAAGAAGAAAACGACGAAGAGCAACTGAAGAAGAAAGTTACAAAAATTGGTATGGTCACGTCAATTCGAAAATCCAGTCATTTTCAAGTGAATTCTCGGGTCGATGAAGTGGAAGGAAGTTGCGAAAAGATTCGCTGACTCAAGTCACAAATTGAATCCTTAAGTGGATACAAGATCTGAACAACTCGGTCACGAATCAAAACATGTAAAAATCTCATTCAATTCTGCCTTTGACGTGATCTAATCATAGCTTATGTAGAATGTGTGCGAAAAATTAACTTTCGCCACAGTACCCTAATAGCTTCATCATGCCATGTTGTTATTGATACTATCATCATCTGACTGAACGCTATTTACGCTCTAGCCGTGGAGTTGTCCAAAAATCTTTTCAGTGAAGAGGGAGAAGGTACGCAAACCGATTCTAATTCTTGATGCTACGACGCTGTAGCTGATTTGAGAGGTCAAGTGTGAACTGGCCAACAGGCACCTCATTTGCCATATCATATCTAGCGTCGTCAATATGCGCATGAGCCGCTTCTAGTGGCCCATTATACTCGGTGGCGATACTAAACTAGCTCATTAGCGCTGCTTACTAAATTAGCAAAAGCAGAATCGAATTTACATTCTCATAGCTGATTTGAGAGGTCCAGTGTGGGCTGCAAGGAAAAACTCATTTCGACGTATAGTATCTAGCGTCGTCAATATGCGTATGGGCTGCTTCTAATGGCCCATTATAGTCATGGTTGGTGGCGATACTAAACTAGCTCAGAAGTTTGGCGTGCGTAGAAGCGATGCTACAGTCTCGTAGCTGATCTGAGAGGTCCAGTGTGGGCTGGCCAGCAGCACCACATCCTACCAAATCGTACCTTTCGTCGTCACTACTTACGGGCATGAGCCGCTTCTAGTGGCCCATTATAGTCGGCGGTGATAGTATACAAATACATTAGCACTGCTCAGACGTCAGACGTTTGGCGTGCGTAGAAGCGATGCTACAGTCTCGTAGCTGATCTGAGAGGTCCAGTGTGGGCTGGCAAGCTAGCAGCACCACATCCTACCAAATCGTACCTATCGTCGTCACTACTTACGGGCATGAGCCGCTTTTAGTGGTCCATTATAGTCCGCAGTGATAGTATACAAGCACATTAGCACTGCTCAGACGTCAGACGTTTGGCGTGGGTAGAAGCGATGCTACAGTTATTGTCTCGTAGCTGATGTGAGGGTCCTTGTGGGCTGGCCTTCGAAGTGGAGAAATAACGAGCGCGTGCGCGCGAGTGACGTTAGTCGTCATATTCAGTAGGTAATCCGAAGTGCCCTTTTTGTGATTTTTTATTGCACTGATCAATGGTCGAAAGAAGAACTCGTAATTGTGTGTTTCTCCTTCATAGACTAAACTTGATACAGTAGAATGATTGAGCAACCACGATGCCAATTCGACGCCATAGTCTCCATCACGGATGCCAGGACTGAAGTTGCAGTACTCAAATCTGATGCATTCAATCTTCAACCTCTTACCACGCATAGCTTTGAGAATCATTGATACTATGTGATTTGGCACTTCAACATTCATAATGTCAAAGCATTTCAATTCATCGTCGTCCTTCAAATAGTAAATCCCATCACAAAGCTCGCGCCAATGTGGAAGGAATCTTTCATGATACTTGAGCATTTGAGGAGAGCAATTGTCTCCTAGACTAATCTGATCACAACAGCCCCATCTGAGGTTGTTTGTCAACTTCTTCATTTCATCAAGGACATGAGCCATCTCGTCAACTCCATCTTCGTCATATCCCATCTCCTGTAGCTCCTCCTCAGAGATACTGGGAGCAAAGTATACCCAATCATCTTGAGATTTCTTTCCACTCTCGAGTGCATCAAGTCGAAACTTTAGCAATGATACTTGTCCCTCCAACTCAATGACACGATCATGCAAATTGGCAGATTGTGATAAAATCTCCTTTGCAAGTTCTGCAGCCATACTATTGCTAATCCAAAGTTGATGTGGTTCAGATAAGTTGATATTCAAGTGTATGTATGCGAAATATAAGCAACGATCAGCCAAGTATCGGTCGATAGGTCGGTGGTTAACTTGGTCTATTTCGCAGGGCAATGTTACTACAACATCATGGTGTCGTGAAACGTGAAACGGAGGAGCACCGGAGCACACGACGAGCACATGACGCAGACCGCCCAATGACATTCTCAGTACAAAATAAAGTTGACGTCGGAACTAATATGGTACTTCTTTTTGACCCTTTCATCCACGTGTTTTCCGGGCATCCCCCGCGGCCCAAACGTTTTTCATCATCAACACCCACCACCAAAAAATTTGCACAACAGCATGGTATGACTGCGTCCCTATCGAACTACTATTACATAATCAGCCGTCCTAATAATCCAACATGCCCTTTTTCAGATAGGAACGCATTAAAAAAGGGCACTTAGGATTACCTACTTACTACTTACACGTGAATATGACGGTTAACGTCACTCGCGCGCACGCGCTCGTAAATTCTCCACTTCGATAAGGCCAGCCCACAAGGACCCTCACTTCAGCTATATACGAGACACTGTAGCATCGCTTCTACGCACGCCAAACGTCTGACGTCTGAGCAGTGCTAATGTGCTTGTATACAATCACCGCGGACTATATTGGGCCACTAGTAGCGGCTCATGCCCGTAAGTAGTGACGACGATAGGTACGATTTGGTAGGATGTGGTGCTGCTGGCCAGCCCACACTGGACCTCTCATATCAGCTACGAGACTGTAGCATCGCTTCTATGCACGCCAAACGTCTGAGCAGAGCTAATGTGCTTGTAAACTATCACCGCCGACTATAATGGGCCACTAAAAGCGGCTCATGCCCGTAGTGACGACGATAGGTAAGATTTGGTTCAATGAGGTGCTGCTGGCCAGCCCAAACTGGACCTCTCAGATCAGCTACGAGACTGTAGTATCGCTTCTACGCACGCCAAACGTCTGAGCAGTGCTAATGTGCTTGTTTTTTAATTACCGCCAACTATAATGGGCCACTAGAAGCGGCTCATGCCCGTAGTGACGACGAAAGGTACGATTTGGTATTGGTAGGATGTGGTGCTGCTGGCCAGCCCACACTGGACCTCTAAGATCAGCTACGAGACTGTAGCATCCCTTCTATGCACGCCAAACGTCTGAGCAGTGCTAATGTGCTTGTTTACAATCACCGCCGACTATAATGGGCCACTAGATACGGCTCATGCCCGTAGTGACGACCATAGGTACGATTTGATAGGATGTGGTGCTGCTGGCCAGCCCACACTGGACCTCTCATATCAGCTACGAGACTGTAGCATGGCTTCTATGCACGCCAAACGTCTGAGCAGTGCTAATATGCATGAATGCTATCACCGCCAACTATAATGGGCCACTAGAAGCGGCTCAAGCCCGTTTTGACAATGAAAGGTACGATTTGATAGGATGTGGTGCTGCTAGCTTGCCAGCCCACACTGGACCTCTAAGATCAGCTACGAGACTGTAGCATCGCTTCTACGCACGCCAAACGTCTGAGCAGTGCTAATGTGCTTGTGCATTATCAGCGCCAACTATAATGGGCCACTAGAAGCTGCTCATGCCCGTAGTGACGACGGAAGGTACGATTTGGTAGGATGTGGTGCTGCTGGCCAGCCCAAACTGGACCTCTCATATCAGCTACGAGACTGTAGCATCGCTTCTACGCACGCCAAACGTTTGAGCAGTGCTAATGTGCTTGTATATTATCAGAGCCGACTATAATGGGCCACTAGAAGCGGCTCATGAACTGATGTGGTGCTGCTGGCCAGCCCACACTGGACCTCTAAGATCAGCTACGAGACTGTAGCATCGCTTCTATGCACGCCAAACGTCTGAGCAGTGCTAATGTGCTTGTATACTATCACCGCCGACTATAATGGGCCACTAAAAGCCGCTCACGCTTGTAGTGTCGACGATAGGTACGATTTGGTAAGATGTGGTGCTGCTGGCCGGCCCACACTGGACCTCTAAGATCAGCTACGAGACTGTAGCATCGCTTCTATGCACGCCAAACGTTTGAGCAGTGCTAATGTGTATGTATACTATCAACTCCGACTATAATGGGCCACTAGAAGCAGGTCATGCCCGTAGTGACGACGAAAGGTACGATTTGGTTCAATGAGGTGCTGCTCGCTAGCCCACGCTGGACCTCTCAGATCAGCTACGTGACTGTAGCATCGCTTCTACGCACGCCAAACGTTTGAGCAGTGCTAATGTGCTTGTATACTATCACCGCCGACTATAATGGGCCACTAGAAGCTGCTCATAAACTTAGTGACGACGAAAGGTAAGATTTGATAGGATGTGGTGCTGCTGGCCAGCCCCCACTAGACCTCTCATATCAGCTAGGAGACTGTAGTATCGCTTATATGCACGCAAACTGAGCAGTGCTAATGTGCTTGTATACTATTACCGCCGACTATAATGGGCCACTAGAAGCGGCTCATGCCCGTAGTGACGACGAAAGGTACGATTTGGTTCAATGAGGTGCTGCTAGCTTGAAAGCCCACACTGGACCTCTAAGATCAGCTACGAGACTGTAGCATCGCTTCTACGCACGCCAAACGTCTGAGCAGTGCTAATGTGCTTGTGCATTATCAGCGCCAACTATAATGGGCCACTAGAAGCTGCTCATGCCCGTAGTGACGACGGAAGGTACGATTTGGTAGGATGTGGTGCTGCTGGCCAGCCCACACTGGACCTCTCAGTACAGCTACGAGACTGTAGCATCGATTCTTCGCACGCCAAACGTCTGAGCAGTGCTAATGTGCTTGTATACTATCACCGCCGACTATAATGGGCCACTAACAGTCGCTCACGCTGGTAGTGACGACCATAGGTACGATTTGGTAGGATGTGGTGCTGCTGGCCGGCCCACACTGGACCTCTAAGATCAGCTACGAGACTGTAGCATCGCTTCTATGCACGCCAAACGTTTGAGCAGTGCTAATGTGTATGTATACTATCACCGCCGACTATAATGGGCCACTAGAAGCAGGTCATGCCCGTAAGTAGTGACGACGAAAGGTACGATTTGGTTCAATGACGTGCTGCTCGCCAGCCCACGCTGGACCTTTCATATCAGCTACGAGACTGTAGCATCGCTTCTACGCACGCCAAACGTCTGAGCAGTGCTAATGTGCTTGTGCATTATCAGCGCCAACTATAATGGGCCACTAGAAGCTGCTCATGCCCGTAGTGACGACGGAAGGTACGATTTGGTAGGATGTGGTGCTGCTGGCCAGCCCACACTGGACCTCTCAGTACAGCTACGAGACTGTAGCATCGATTCTACGCACGCCAAACGTCTGAGCAGTGCTAATTTGCTTGTATACTATCACCGCCGACTATAATGGGCCACTAAAAGCCGCTCACGCCCGTAGTGACGACGATAGGTACGATTTGGTAGGATGTGGTGCTGCTGGCCGGCCCACACTGGAACTCTAAGATCAGCTACGAGACTGTAGTATCGCTTCTATGCACGCCAAACGTCTGAGCAGTGCTAATGTGCTTGTTTTTTAATTACCGCCGACTATAATGGGCCACTAGAAGCAGGTCATGCCCGTAGTGACGACGAAAGGTACGATTTGGTTCAATTAGGTGCTGCCGGCCAGCCCAAACTGGACCTCTCATATCAGCTACGAGACTGTAGCATCGCTTCTACGAACGCCAAACGTCTGAGCAGTGCACATGTGCTTGTATCCTATCACCGCCGACTATAATGGGCCACTAGAAGCGGCTCATGCCCGTAGTGATGACGATAGATACGATTTGGTTCAATGAGGTGTTGCTGGCCAGCCCACACTGGACCTCTCAGATCAGCTACGAGACTGTAGCATCGCTTCTACGCATGCCAAACGACTGAGCAGTGCTAATGTGATTGTTTTTTTATTACCGCCGACTGTAATGGGCCACTAGAAGCGGCTCATGCCCGTAGTGACGATGAAAGGTACGATTTGGTTTATTGAGGTGCTGCCGGCCAGCCCACACTAGACATCTCAGTACAGCTACAAGACTGTAGCATCGCTTCTAAGCACGCCAAACGTTTGAGCAGTGCACATGTGCTTGTTTACTATCACCGCCGGCTATAATGGGCCACTAGAAGCGGCTCATGCCCGTAGTGACGACGATAGGTACGGTTTGGTTCAATGAGGTGCTGCTGGTCAACCCCCACTTGACCTCTCATATCAGTTACGAGACTGTAGCATCGCTTTTATGCACAAAAAATGTCCGAGCTGCGCTAATGTGCTTGTATACTATCACCGCCGACTATAATGGGCCACTAGAAGCGGCTCATTCGCGAACTGACGACGATAGGTACGATTTGGTAGGATGTGGTGCTGCTAGCTGGCCAGCCCACACTGGACCTCTCACATCAGCTACGAGACTGTAGCATCGCTTCTACGCACACCAAACGTCTGACGTCTGAGCAGTGCTAACGAGCTTGTATCCTATCACCGCCGACTATAATGGGCCACTAGAAGCGGCTCATGCCCGTAAGTAGTGACTTCGAAAGGTACGATTTGGTAGGATGTGGTGCTGCTGGCCAGCCCCCATTGGACCTCTTAGATTATCAGCTACGAGACTGTAGCATCGCTTTTATGCACAACACTTGTCTGAGCAGTGCTAATGTGCTTGTTTACTATCACCGCCGACTATAATGGGCCACTAGATACGGCTCATGCCCGTAGTGACGACGATAGGTACGATTTGGTAGGATGTGGTGCTGCTGGCCAACCCCCACTTGACCTCTCATATCAGTTACGAGACTGTAGCATCACTTCTATGCACAAAAAATGTCCGAGCTGCGCTAATGTGCTTGTTTACTATCACCGCCGACTATAATGGGCCACTAGAAGCGGCTCATTCGCGAACTGACGACGATGGGTACGATTTGGTTCAATGACGTGCTGCTGGCCAGCCCACACTGGACCTTTCATATTAGCTACGAGACTGTAGCATCGCTTCTACGCACGCCAAATGTCTGAGCAGCGCTCATTTGCATGAGGTTTAAAAGTTAGTGATTTGTTTTACATGGTGACCAAGTTTTAGTAGCATATTAGAACTGCTTAAACAGAGTGCGCTTGTAGAAGTAATTTTATCACCTCCTAGAAGTATGACTTCATGTGGTTCACTTTATTTAGCATGGCTGCGTCACATACTCAAGAGTCTTATCAGGCTGCGTCACATACTCAAGAGTCATACTGATAATTTTGTACTCCTATCATACTTTTATGCTGACGCTGTTTCAATATTTTCTGCAACACTCCGGCCGACACAGTAACTGTTACACTTTATCAGATAGTTTATGTCACAAAGAATGTTCCTTTGCGTGACAGTGTCAATTTCTCATTCCGCAAGAAAATCATCGCCAATTACAAGAAAGGCCCACGTCCATCCCATGTACAACCACTTGGCTACCACTTGCTACCACTTGCTTTACCACTTGCTACCACTTGCTTTACCACTTGCTCTACCACTTGCTCTACCACTTGCTCTACCACTTGCTCTACCACTTGCTCTACCACTTGCCACTACTTCTTAGCCACTCCTCAATGAACAAATATGCCGAGAATACCCAGGCACCTTCACAGAAAAGACTTGTCGTGTTGTCGTTCTTTAACATGTCGATAGCATCCTCAAGAATCTTGCTGATATGTGCGAGGTCAATTTGGCCGTCGATTTGAACAGCGTTAGGAGTTTTTGGACAAACACCAGCGGCTCTGGCTGTGCTGCGTTTCTCACTCTCTCTAGCATAGCGAGGCATCCTTGGCTTGCAGTTATCTATTATTAATGTGGCTACCACTTGCTACCACTGCTACCACTTGCTACCACTTGCCACTGGCTACCACTGGCTACCACTTCTTACCACTTGCTCTACCACTTGCTCTACCACTTGCTACCACTTGCTATACCACTTGCTACCACTGGTTGGCTAATTTAGCTCAAATATGGTTCTCGTGATTTCGCCGAATTCTCATTTAAGAGAAACTGTGTGTGTGTGTCAAATTACAATGTGAGCTAACAAGTTGTGTGTCATTATACGTGTCGAAACCGGAGTGTTGCTATGCTGGTCAATTAAAATATACTTTCTTGAAATGAAGAAGTATCTTATCACTTCGCAGCCGGGAGTCTTCTTCGTTTGCACAAAATGGAGGGACTTCGGTTTGCGATTTTCGACCAGCCCTCTCAAAAAAAATCATGCGCCGCCAAAACCCAAAACTCCATCACAAAGCGGCAACCGACCACCATCATGTTGGGCCGTAAGCCAAAGCACCGCCAATTATAGTAGGATTCTAACACATCATTGAACTGCTATCTAGATCAATTTTCAACGTAGAAAACGCTCATGTAGTCGGCAGGTTACGAAATCAAGAACCTACAGACGTATTGGCGGCTATATCTGAGGCATCGATTTTTTGTCTATTTTGGTGGAGGTGGTTAGTACCGTCGATGAGGACATGCAATATTCGATTCACAAGCCCCCCCCCCCCCCCCCCCCCCGCGGCACTCTCTGATTTATGTTGATATTGCTGGCCGGTATGGGTGGTCATAACGCCATGTTATCTGCTTCAGAGCCACTCGTGGGCGATGTCTTTTGGGTGTTGTATTTTGATTTTTGTGAATAGATTCGTGTGTGGACATAGCATCTCATTAGGATGGTATTAATAGACACAACAACACATTTTATTGCAATTACTCTCCTTAACTATCAATATATGAACTAGAGTCCACTTGATATCTAAAGAGCAAGCTGCCGTGCAGTTTATTATCCAGCGTTGCAGCCTTGAGTCAACAACCAACATAAGTAATCTCTGAAGAAGACAAGACAAGTGCTTATGTGAAGGTTGCGACTACGAAGATAATGTTATCAATAATACTAAAATTATTCTTCTCTTTACATGATATTTTATATTCCTCATTCTTATGTAGATGGTTGGCATAAAGACACATCCATACATCCGGCTGCATCAAATAGACTATCTCTCCTAGCTGACAAACTTTCTGCCGTACTAGTATTGCGAGTGAGGACGAAAGGAGTACCAGCTGAAGACAACATAAAAAATGATAGTCCATAGAACGTAAAATCCACCTCAGGAATTCATCATGTTGTTGCATGCAATAGCCTCTGGATCAGTATCCCCTCTTTCAAGGTGCAATGCCTCCCCTCCATAGTGTTGTTCAATATTGACTGACGCAAGCAATCACAACTAGGCCAAATTGTCACCTGAACCGCACCTCTCGTCTCGGAGACGAGACGCCGCTACATCCATCAATACCGCTTTATTGTCGTGTTATAAGCATCGTCTTGCTCTATTTGTTTTTGTATCCCTGCACTTCTACTCTTGTAAGTTGTGCCATTACTGAGCGTAATCCACGCGCTGCATCATTGGATAGTCAAGGGGTCTCATATCGGCGGTTCCTCACCGATGAAGACGTAGCCGGCTCGTCAACTATTGTTGCATAATCACTTCTATCGAATAGGGTAGTAATGGAAGAGTGGTTACGGCCAAAAGGTCCTCTGTTCATGAGGGGGCGGTACAGTTGTTGCGTTTGTTGCAAAATAACGGTCACTTTGTGTAGGCGACACCCAAAATAAAGGCTATGAGCGCTGTCACTCTAATTCCTTCACATCATGAGGTCATATCGGTCCACTGAGGTCGTCGCCGCCGGCTTATAGTGATGCCGGCCGCCGTTCCGCTCCATACCATAGCCGCCGTCTCCGCCATGGTTATTGTGTGCAAAGCGATGAAAGTTTGAAAAGTGTGTGCAACGGCTAGAAAAATGATCGATGGGGCGCCCCGTTCCCCGCTGGAGTGACCCCTACCTACAGACGGCTGGTCAAAAATCGCATCCGAAGTCCCTCCACCCTCCATTATTCGGGTTCGGTCCGTGGGGCGGTGTTTCGTGTGCTGTTCGTGTGATTGACATGACAAATTTTGACCATAACGGTTTGATGGGAAAACAATACTACTGCGCATGCAAGTGAAACAATGACGCTGTCTAATATTTTCGTGGTCCATACTTTGCTGCTATCTCTCATTTTCCCTGCCCATGGTGGCGGAATTTCGTGGGGAACTTTTCTAGGAGCCGATTGGGCTGAAGAAGAAGGTGAGCGGAATTCAGATCAAATTGTTTATTTGTTCTGATAAGTACTTAGGTTGCATCATCGCCGTTTGATCAATTCCTCTATTTTACCCTTCCCCGTACTTCTTGCGCATTCCCTTGTTCTTGCATTTGACGCCAACGATGTTTAGCCGCAATGAGGAAAAATTTATCAGTATCTATACATAATTTACAAAAATTTTGTACTCCTGATGTACAAAGTTTATGTCCGAATGGGAAGGCTGTGATTGACAATAAGAAATCAGAAGTAACTGAGAATACAGCGGTGAAAGCATGGACGTCCTCCTCATTTCAACGCCATATTTACAAACGTTTTGATCAGATCCCGCTTGGGTTTGGGGATTCAGCCGATAACTGTCTACGCGGTGAGTTCAGAAATTATGAATCAGTTGGAATACATGAGAATAGGCTGACTCCGAAATGCTTCAATTGGATGAAAAAGACCCAAGATCATTTCAACTTATATCATGAACGTGTAAAGGGTGATGATAAACGGGAGGGATTTGTTATCTTTGCGACGCTATTTGCGATGGCAATGAGCGCAGCCGTCGGCTACATTGTTGGTTTGTATCAGAAGGAACATGAAGATATCCTATCGTTCTCTCACGACCGAAGACAAGAGAGCAAGAAGATATTTGCAATAATTGCTCTTGCAATATCTATTCCTGCTTGTATGATACTGTTCACTTGTCCGAGATTGCTTGTGTTTTTGGCCATTGCATTCATGATGGGTAGAGCTTTGCAGTGGTATATTCAGAAGAAAGAAGATATATCCTATTCAGCTTTGTCTGGGGACTCTGGACTGGTGTTTGCTGCAATTCCAGTTCAAATGGATTGACCTTCTATCTGTCTTCGTGTTGTATAGATCAAATTAAATTGAAAGATGTCTATCAGTATGTAGTGCACCAGTTACAACAATACTGCCTTCCAAATTTTCGTCACACTCGCACACAAAACAATACTCGCTTGGTGCGTCAAAGGATTTAAAAGAATCAACACTAGTAAACACTGAAAGACATAAACATGCTCTCTAAATAAAAAATATTACACTTGGCTCGAGTCCTTAGAGCATCTCTATTAGTGAATATACAGAGGTGTGGAACAGCCACTGTTTACTGGTGCCAGGGCTATTGCTCATCGCATGATGATAGCAGGTTATCCAATCATGTCAAGAACAAGAGATTTACTCGTCCCATCCGGCCTCGGATGTGGCGATAACGTAACTTGCAACATTAGCAATATCATCGTCACTCAAACGTCCTCCGAAAGCAGGCATGGCATTCTTTCCGTTGGTGACCTGTGTCATGACAGCCTTCTCGTTACGTCCTCCAGCGAGGAATTGTTCAAGGGCCTCCTTCTCAAGAGTCTTTTCGGGCATGATAACATTCTGTCCTCCAGCGTGGCAAGCAGAGCAGTTGGCGTTGAAGACTGTTTCTCCGGCTGCAACATCTCCAGCGAAAGCGGGGGAGACAGGCAACTCCGGCAGTGACGGCGGCACCAGCAACGGCGGCCTTCACGGCCTGTTAATTTGTTAAAAAAAGTGGTAAAAGTTCGGTGAGTTATTGTTCAATTCAATACATAAATGTCAGGCCATCAACTTCAGCACCGCTCCGAAAATCACTCCGTAATTTTCCAATGCTGCCATATGCGACTTACAGAAGGGACCTCAACCTTGACGGTGAAGGCATTTGCGGAGGCAATAAGAGCGGCGATGATAGTGTACTTCATTGTGATATGGTTGTTGATATTGGTGTTCTTGACTAGTTGTGAGCGTGCTGTGCAGGTGATGGCACCTGGCGAGCAAGCTAGCGGGCGTGCTGACACATGATGTTCGTCGCGATCTTTGTGGCCTTCAACCAAAACTACCTTTCCGTGTGAAAAATTTTGATACTACAATTTCGAGTTCATTCAATTTTTACCTACCCCTTAACTGAAAAATCTTTTTATTAGTTCCTCCAGTAGGATAATTTTATTCACATGTTTTCACTTAGGAATTAAATACAAAGATTTCATCGTTGGGGGTGGGTAAAAATCGAATGGTCTCGAAATTGTAGTAATGATGATGCAACGGATGAAAGGTATAATCTTTGCTAAAGTACGTAGGTGGCATACAGATGGGAGTCTTCAATAGATGCTGTTCCTTCCCGGAAATCTCAAGAATCTCATCAAGAAGTTGCGATGCTGAGGATGAAGTGAAAGTAGAAGACAGCATGGGACAGGAACGCGATGGACGATGGAGCTGATGAAGCCTCAACCCACGCCACTACCATCTATCCGCAACTTCGGCATCTTCGTCAGAATTGCTTGGCAGATAAGTACAAAGGAAAGGTGCGACTTTGTCAAAGAACATACATTGAACTATCATATTTGTCATTGAGGTGTTTATGAAGATCGCATTATAAATGCTAAATGCATCATCTAGTGCATTTCGCTTTCATCTTCATTATCAGCATCTTTGCTGCTGGTGGCATTACCGATGCATTTCAGTTTCCAAAGATTAAATTCATTGGCTTATCCAATCCTGACAAATATGACGAAAATGATCCTAAGAATAGAGTGAAGAAAGGGCCAGAAGAGACAGCTTTGCTTCAACAGTCTCTTGAAGAGCATTGCATCAAAAATGATGCATCGATTCGTTGGGAACCTCAAATAACAGAAAGCTATGAAGCTGCTCAGGTGATATTTCAGGAGGTAGCAAAACGTGGCAACAACTGCTTCATATCTTTTCCTTGTGTGGCGCGCCAAGCCGATCTCGACAAGCTCAGCTCAGTATTACAATCGAGTAAATGCAAACAACTACTTGGGTTAGACTCGGTAGAATGTGAGCTTTACCCTTCATCTCCTGCACCTTATATTTATATCAAATTTGATGAAAGTGCGATCATTGATGATGTCATTGCTGAAGATCACGATGGTGTTACTGAGAATGCTATTTCTGCTACTAAAACCTGGCTGAAAGAGTTCTTAGGCAAGTATCGCCTGTGTCCCTACACATCATCAGCGTCTCGTGCTGCAGTGGGTCTGACATCAGTAGGTGTCCCTGTCGGTGGAGTACATATCCAAGTGACAGAGCCGACAACTTCTGAAGGTAGTACAACCAAGGCAGCCCGAATTGTGGATGCCTTTTGGACAGAAGTTGTCTTGTTGATGAAATCATCACAAGATGAATGGGCAACATCGTTAGTTGTAGTCCCAGAGTATGATGATGATTTTCAGTCGTTTGTTGAAGTTTGCGATGACATTATTGAAGCAACTGTGGTTGCAACTCAGGCGACAGAAGTTATTGGAAGGGCATGGTTCCATCCACACTATGACGCAGATCTAGTGGGACACACAAAAGTCATCGCTGCTCATGCAGTACCTCACAAAATGGTGGAGGGTTTCATGAACTCTCTCAATGCTGAGTCTGGGACAGGAAATGGCGAAGCAATCGAATTCGAGGCGTTGGCCACCGCAAACAATCTTGTTCGGCGCACAAAACATGCAACAATTAACATTTTGAGGAGGTCGCAGCTGGATGCTGCTGCTGCGTACGAGAAGGGATTAGGTGCAAAACGGCCGAAACCAAATTCTATATATGTACGAAATGCAATTCGTTTATCAAAATCATAATTTCTAAAGAAAGAGCTGATACAGCAACTGTTCGTTACCATTACCATATTGTAGTTAATGTCGCCTCTGAGAGGGTCCACCAGACACGGTTTAAATTTCTGATGCATTGCTGCAAAGATTTGAGTCTCAAAGTTCGCCGCTGCCACTTGATTTTCTTGACTCTAACAATTGCTTTGTTCGGTCACTTCCCTTCTCCATGCAATCATCATAAATATCATCTACAGGTACTCCATTATCCAAAAACCACTCCACCGTTTCTGTGTGACGGTCCTGTGGCCCCCAACAAGCCCTAATTGCTGGTTCATACCCATCTTCGTGCTTGTCTCTCAGACCTACACCATACTTGAACAAAAGCTCAGCGACTTCCTTTCTCCCCTGAAAACCAGCACCATGCATCGGTGTGTAACCATTCCTTTCGCCAATAGTAAAATCTGCTCCATTTTCCAAAAAGAACTGAACCATCTTCGTCCTCCCATGTAAAACAGATTGCATTAGCGGAGTCTGTGACCCCCTTGGCGACAGGGCATTAATGTTAGCGCCTCCTTTTAGCGCTGCTGTAGCGGCATCGATGTCTTCTGCAGCCGATGCGTCGAACAGTGACTTGTCGATATCTGACATCTCCGCCTCCTCCGCCGCGACAAATTCGTTTGACGACAGAGCAAAGAGGAGCAAAGATACGAGGTGCCAATTCATGATGGAAGTATATTCGAACTAATGTAAGTGAAATACGCCGTACGGTTAATGTGAGGGCTGGTGCAGGCTAACAACTCTAACAACTTCGTTATGTTGGAAGAAATGCACCAGCAAAAAATGATTTTGGATCTTCACGGGGCGGGGTTACGTTTGGCCTTCCCGCGTAATTTTGAGATGGAACGAGAAACGCAAAAAATCCATCATCCACCACACCTTTTACACCGTCACCATGATGTCCTCCACTCCTGTGGCCACAGTTAAGCGTGCATATTGAATACGCCTAGAATACTCGGCTTGATCAGTCGCATAAATCATCTTATACGCGCCCAAGCCAGAAAAACTCAGTCGATCCACCGTAAATGAATAAAATAACGTCGCCATCGACGGCATAAAATTTACCACTTTCACCTCCCTTCACCCCTCCTATGGACGTTTCGGCAATGATATGTTACAAAAGAGAGGATATCCTTTCACCACATCAATGTTATATATACATTGGGCGTCTATTTATCCTTGGGTAGTCCAAACCCATTATCTAATCGATAATCAACCACATTTCACAAGTTAGACAGAATCTATTATTTGCTCCTTAAACGCAATGCTGAAATCAACATCGTGAAGGACCGATAACATCAAATGAGTGGTAATTTATATACCAATTGATCGTATGCGTATATTCGAATACTTCGACAAGTGGATGATGCTTTATAGTGATTATAACACATGGGAGACAGTGTTATGTATGTTGGTTTTGATGTAGGCTAAATATGCAATGAGTTTTACTGAACAAACAAGTATTTCCTCAGAACTCATTGTTATTATCGCTCCCAAGGATGTATACTATCATAATAATAATAAGCTGATGCTTGTTTGATCGATATGCATCCCGTTTCCATTAGCTTTCGGTTAGTTGTTGCGTTCGACAGAGACGAAAAACATGTACATTTTTGTATCATCAAAATGATGTCATAAGAGCTTCCATTCCACTCCAAGGGTCAATTAATCGTCTATCACCATATTAGAGTCGATGGAGAGTGTTGGTTGCCTTCATTGGTGTTATTGTCACTCCTTATTGCAGTAGGGCCAAAGATAAAAATGAACCATTGATGGACATCGAGTTACGACGTTGAGGATGGTGTTACCGGCCGAAACATCGGTACACTAAGACACCCACGCCTCCCTATGGATATATACACTCGATTGGTGGGCTGCAAGGATCATGCTTTATGTCTCCATGGGTTATGCACCGGCATGACTCTCCCTCCGACATGAACGGCAATGTTTCATTAGGAAACTTCGCGCACGAAACTTTTTATTGAAGGAATACATCGTAACCAATGCTCCGCGTTTTCTGCGCAGGGGTCGGGTGGTATATGATGAAGCTACTGTAAAAAAACGCGGAGGGTTTGCCATGTACTGGTGTAATGGTAGGAGATGTTCTCCGCTGTATAGTGTCTATGGTTAAGGATTTTTTTGAAGTTTGTGCCATTGTGTGTGATTTTTGCGTGGGGTGACGGAACTTTTCGAAGTCAGGTAGGTGTCTCAATATTTTTCTAATTTAGTCGAGATTAAGTGGCGTAACCCCGTGATCTTGGATCTTCTCGTAACTCGTGACTCGGTGAATGGAATGTCGTCGATCGATAGTGAGCTCTCACGTGACTCGTGAATCAACTTAGAGTGAATCAAATGAAAGAGTGTTGGACCTCATCAGGTCACGAGGCTCTCTTTAGAGAGCGGAACGATTCAAGCGCAGGCAGCATGATCAGCAAAATGATGTCTTCTAAGCTTTCGTAAACTAAGTATGTATGCTAGTGGGCCATCAGTATCAAGCATCACCGATGCCGATGACTGTAAATGTGTAAGTTCAGTTGATTCGTTGCGCTTGCGGCCGGACCAGCTTGGGCCTCCAGGTCACCTTGAGGATCTAGCATCGATGATACATGCTCAGGCAGCATGAACAGCGGTTCACGTTTTTCCACAATCTCAACAAACGTTAATGGCCATCAGCATCAAGCAGTATCAGGTTTATCTAATCTGATAACTTTGTAGTTATTTATTTGTGATTGCTCTGGTAGATATATGAATGTGTCACTAATTTACTGATAGTCTAATCGACGTTGTCCTCAAGATGTCATTTTGAAGTATTCTTTTTTCGCTCCATGCGAAACACATACTCCTTTTCGTTGTGCATAATGGATGCATATTTTCGAGGACAATGATCCAATCGTTGTCAACGTGGTTTTACTTCTCTCTCTCCTCTCCACGGAGCTTTCTCTCTGTAACTTACGAAAGGAAGCCTCCATCATCGTCAAATCCTCCCATAGAAAGAGCAGATTTCTTCGATTTACCGGAAGCAGTGGAACTTTTCTTGCGTCTACGACCAGCGCCTTCAGACGAGCTGATACCGGAAGTTTGTGTACTGCTTGGTTTTGATGACGATTTGGACTTCTTCTTTCGCTTTTTATCCTCTTTGGTAGTGTGAGGAGCAGACTTGAAGAGATCAAGTTTCTGTAACGAAGCGAAATAGTTAGAGTTAGTATCAGACGGTTTGAGAAAGTTGTTCATCACATGTACATTATTTGTACTCACCGGCTTGTTCACACTCGAATCGAATCTAACACTACCTGTAGATTTACGCCTTGAAGAATCCTTCTTATCCTTTGTTTTGATGGCAGGCTCAGGGCGACTTTTCGTAGCAGGAGCAGCCGCAGTCGAAGCAGGCTTGGGAGCGCCAACCTTGGAGTAGGTTTTGGAGGAACGCTGTTTCTTTGCAGCCTTTGCAGTGACATCACTGCTCTTATCGCCACTTGAAGACTCTCGCTTCTTAGATCCCTTTGAGGGCTTACTTTTCGAGGCAGCCTCCCTCCGCTCAGCGTCGCCTTTCAACTTTCGCTGCAAATAAAGGAGCAATGTAAGATCATGTGTTTTCATACATGCAAGATACGACACGCAGTTTTCTTACATTGAATTCTACATCGAGCGATTCAGCATTCATTTCAGCATCACTCTTCACCTTAAGGGATCTCTTCTTCGATTCACGAGGTTTGCCCCTTGTCTTCTTACGATCGTCAACTTCCTTTTCTTCCTCCCGCAACTTTCAAAAAGTGTAGGCAAGCAAATTAGCATTAGATTGTGCCATCCTATATTTCAGGCATAAAATTGAGATAAAACTCACCTTCTCTTGCATCTCGATGCTCTTGGCTCGCATTTTTTCTAGCTCACGCTGACGTTTGAGCTTGGAAGCTTCAGCCTTTGCAGCTTTTTCCTCGCGTGCTTTCTCCTTCTCGGCCCTTGCTCGCTCTTTCTCCTCCTCCTCGAGTTTCATCTTCTCAATCTCCTTTTGCCGGGCACGCATCTTCTCCTTCTCTGCCCTCGCACGTTCTTCCTCGAGTTTCATCTTCTCAATCTCCTTTTCCCGGGCAAGCTTTTTCTCCTTCTCGACCCTCGCAAGTTCTTCCTCCTATTGATACGGGCAAGTAAAAATAGATGTAAGTGAATTGAGTAATGCTAATGCTTGCCTAAATGATGGGATAAATAAGTCAACTCAGAAAGATTACTCACCTTCATCCTCAATTCCTCTTCTTCTTGCAACTTCGCCTGATAAGCCTCCCTGGCCTCTTTCACACGAGCCTCGCGTTCTTGCTTAGCTTCTTCAACGCACGCAAGGCAATACTTACGGAGTCTCTTACAACCTTCCAATTCTTGCTCATCCAAAGGAGCATCCGAGTTGAAGTCGAATTTGAACTTCTCAAGAATCGGTTCAACTAGAGAGAGTGCAGAAAGAGAGGACACAAGCAAAAGAGCAAAAACATGAGTGTACATGCGTTGATTTTTTGCAAGGAATGACATTGATAAACACAACTTACTCTCAAAAATCTCCTCGCGCTCACGGTTAGCATCGTCAATGATATCTTGCTCTGCCTCATCCAACTGCCTCATCTGAAGTGCCAAGGTGTCGTCCGGAAGGGCATTGTAAGCAGCAACCTCCTTCTGGGCACGCTCGAAAACCCCCTGGACAACATCACTTGCCCTTTGCGCATCTGCAATATCCTTGTCAATCTTTTCCATACGAGCATTATCTTCCTCTGTGCGCTTCATTTCAGATTCTTCCAAGATGACTATCTCTTTATCGATGAACTCAATCTTTACTTCAATGGCAGAGATGTCGTCCTCACTCTTCTCCAGCAAGAGCTTCAAATCACCGGAACTCTTTTCCTTCGCTGCAGAGAGATCGTTCATAGTCACCTGAAGTTTGTTCACCTCTTTGCACTCAGCATCGGCATTCTCTACAATCTCGTTCATCTGCTTGTTCAAACGTGCCTCCTCTTCACGCTCCTTCTCAGCGCCCTTCAACAAGTCGCTCGTACTATCACGCTTCGTGATAACTTCCTCTTTTTGGGCGGTGATCCGTTCCTCCATTTCGACGATACTGCGTTGTAAATTCTCCTTCTCATTCTTTGACGAGCGAAGTTGTTCTCCCTGAGCATTCACACGCACACTGATACGTGCCACGTCAAGAGAAGGAGCTTGATCGACACCCCACTTGGGCTCGGGAAGGACCTCGTGCCCCTCCGCTTTTCTGATCTGATTGCTCTTCTCCCACATCTTACGGAGCTCCTCCTTCTTCGCTGCAATATCAGCCTTCATCTTCTCAACAGATGAGAGCTCTTTCGACTTGGAGGAAGCCATGTCCGTGTGCTTCGATTCAAGATCTGCTACGGCGTCGACGTGACGAGTCTGCTCCAACTCTACTTCGTGCTCAATCGTCTGCACACGAAGTTTCGTCTGCGATTCGATCTGCTGCGCCGAAGAAAGGTCATGCTCATTTCCAGTAGTCTCACTCCTAATCCTGGACAATTCTTCCCGGATAGCACGCTCTTTGTGTTGGTTGGTTTGGATGGCCTTGGCCAAGAGGTCATATCGATGCTTGGCATCGTCTCGACGGACACGTGCCGCATTGAGCTTGCTCATCATCTGCCCCTTCTTGAAGTTGAGCTGGGCATTCGTCTCATTCAAACCAATCATAGCAGCCTCCACCTTGTTCTGGTATGTGGCCAATACACGTGCAACACCAATGGCACGCTTCATCTTGGCATCGAAACGAGTAGAGTCCTTTCGTGACTTCTCGCTGCGGCTACGCGCATCCAAAACTTGACGGTGGTGTTTGGAGAGCTCCTTGTTGGCACGTTGGAGTTCCGCACGCATCTCTCCAGCTTGGTACTTGAGATTGGAAAGATTGACATCGATGGCCTTCTTTTGCTCCAATTTGTGAATCTTGTTGAGTTTCATCGATTCGAGCATGCGCTTGGATTCGCGCTGTTGCTGCTCAAGAATGCGGAGATCATTCATTACTGCAGAGAAGGAAATGGAGGGATGAAACAGAAGAGCATTTGTGGTTAGCAATGACATGCGCAAATATGAATATAGAAATAGCAAATCATTCATGCTGCAATTGCCATGACCAATCCGTGCAAGAGCAATGAAATGCCGAATCCCAATGCTAATGCTATCGCGAGGGGAGTCCACCACCTCCTCCCCCCCAATAATGAATGCGAACTCACCGTCATCCATTGAAACTATTCCTTGCTGCAAATTTCCATCCTTTTGCTGATTATTCTGCTGCTGCGTATTTTGTCGTTGCTGTTGCTGCTGCGTATTTTGCTGCGGCGCTGCGACTACTTGGCGCTGGAGTTGAACTTGTCCACCTCCCCCATTCTTCACGACCGTGCCCCCCTCTCCACCATTACCACCATTTCCATTCATCCCACCTCTATTATTGTTTGGAATTCCTCCGGTGGATCTCATGCCATTGGAGGATCGAGCGAAGGAGGAGGTAGCACCCCCCGGCCGTTGCATCGATGAGAACGTCGAAGAAGAAGACGATGCGCCGTTACGCCACGAGGGACCGCTCCCCCCCACGCGGTTGAGGGGGATGGAAGGATTGCGCCTGCCGCCGTTGCGCTGACCATTTCCATTGCGTTGGCCGTTGTTCTTGATCAGCAAATAGCTCATGGCGATGATGATTTCGGTGACATTGAGCTATGCTTCATCGCCATGATGGAGATGGGAATTGAGATTTGAGATGCGCTCCGGAATTTTTACCTACGTAAAGTACGCGTATTCATTAGTATCTACGAGTAGTATGTAGGTGAAGGTAGTGGTGAAAACTCCCCCCCAGAATAATAGGTAGGAATACCTTGCTTTTATCAAGACCAGAGCAATAGATGATGCAGGGTAAATTATTTTATCACAGGCCGATGTGTAGTGGGTAGCGGGTGCAAACTTTTCCTGCTGCACAAGGAACAACAAAGACACTTGAATATGTAGAAGACACCGGCCGTCTGCCGCCCACACAAACCGAGCAAAGAAATGTTATGAGAACTCTTTTTCTAGTCGTGATGTTGCTTTGATGATCGATGTGCAATCCATCACCACAAGGAAAAATGCTTCAATCATTGCAATAACTCACAAGGAACATCTTTTATTTGAGCCGAGTGATTGCTAATAATCCGATAGCCTCTTGACTACTATTTAATAAAGTCGCACGCACAGTAGGGGCTCAAGAATTTGTTGAGTGGAACATCATCCGCGCACTTCCGCTCCTCCCTCATTCGGAGAAGTAATCACAATCATGAATGATGTTGCATACAACACGGGAATAATGTTCTCCAATCATACCGCTCCTACGAATGGCAACAGGGATAGCGATGAAGATCTTAATGGTCACGGTGCTGCTCTTGCTAGCAGTGGGTACAATTTAAATGGTTTGACCAACTCGGCTGGAAATAATCTCCAACTAATGAACAACGACATTCTTTTGGGCGCCATAGGCAACCAACTTGCCAACAATAATATCATCCAGGCCCCTCCTGTCGTCCAGAATAATCAAGCACCCCCGGCTACAAATTTGGGCAGCTTTTTATTCAATCCATTGGCAATGTTTTACCAGCAGCACCAGCAGCAGCCGTCGGTACCACAACAGATGCAGCAGGCGGCACCCTTGCCCGATGCTTCCGCAGTCGCATTAGCAAGTGTTGCTACAGCTGCCGCGGCACTGCCATCCCAAGGCAGTCAATACTTTACTCCCTCCCAATCTCCCATGCCTCAAGCGTTTTTCACACCGCAGAGTAGGTCTCCAAATCCTCCAACTCCGCCGCTGACTCATGATGTCAATCAAGGATTAGCACTGACGACGTCTCTGCCGCAATCGTACGCAACACAGACAGCTGTAAATCAAGAGAACATTACTTCCAACAAGAGGAAAGCACCAGGCAAGAGTAGTCCCCCAAAAAGTCTCATTCGTCAGGGAATTTCATCAGTGGGCTCTGCTCTTGGAATTGTGGCGACCTATATCAACAAGAGTCTATTGTCCGGCATTCCCTTCCACATCGCAGACCGTGCCATGAAGGATAGCAAAGAAACCTATTCAAGGTGGTGGGATCAAACTGTGCATGATGGTAATGGTGACGGTGACGAACGATCGAGGAAGGGGAGCACCGATGATGAAGATATGGAGGACGACAGCGATGATGGACTGCCGCTAAGAAAGAAGAGAAAAACCGATATCGATAATGAGTTTGGTAGAGCCTCGTCTCTGTCTCAAAAATTGGCTGATAATTACAATGATACAGATATAGAAGCTGTGCAGAAAAATTGGCGTGTAGCGAAGAGTGAAGTGGTTGAAAGTGAGGTCTCCGCGGATGTGCAGGTGGACTCTTCTATTATTGGACCACCACGCAGAAACGCAAATGCTAGTAGTGGTGGATATGATGCCTTCAACGGTGTCGGCAGCATGTATGGTGGCGACATATATTCTAGCAATGCACAAGTTGAGAGCAACACTGCTGCCGTGGACAACAGAAGCGGGGGCGCTAGCAACTACTCTCTGTCATACGATTCGCTAAGCGGTTACTACATGAATAGCACTGAGGAGGACGAAAGAAAACTAGCAGCCATACCTACTCCCCCAGCAAAGAAAGTCGACAACGATACTGTTGGCAACAATACTCTTGGTCATACTCTCCAAGCTATCAAGGAGATCATCGACGAAAAGAACCGTAATTCCGAGGAACAAGAAATATTCCAGATGAGCTTCACGAATCCGAGAGATTGGGTCACGAAAACGATTCGCAGTGAATTAGTTGATGCTCTCCAGTGCGTTCAAGGCGACGTGACCACGAAACGCTTCATGAGCAGTCTTGAGATATTATCGAGGTTTTACAAAGCTAGCGGGCGAGATGCCAGGGTCAATCCATGGGGTGGTGGAAGTAGCACCGCCGTTGGGGGACCTGCTGGGGCAGACCTACTCGAAGGCTCTTGGCTGAATATATCCAGGCCCAATTATGTAGAATGTCTCGGGCAGAATGCAGAGAACGATTTCATGTACACACTCGGACGGATGAGTTTTGATATCTTCCAACCCAGTAATCTTATCTGCAGTGTCCAGAGCACGCACAACACGATCAGAATGATTGGCGAACGAGAGGAGTTGCCTGCTTGTGTTCCTTACAGTTTGAAGGAAGAAGTTGCGTTGCTGTGTAATTCGAACGATGGTGATAGTGCTGCGAAGCGCCCATTTCTGAGGTCTTACGAGTAAGTTCTTATTGTGGCACATCTTTCTGCTTGCTGCTTGTTTGACCATCAAAACTGACTTTCCCGCTTGGATCTCTACAGCATTGCTGTTTCAATGACAATCGAGCCGCCATCACTTGTCGGACGACCAGAACCAACTACTACGCCATCTCCGACGAAACGAATGCGGGCAGTAATGTCTGTGAAGGGGTACATCTTGCCAGATCCCGAGACGGAAAATCGGCTCACCGTCTGGTTTACCGGAGGCAGTCTCAGCCCTGCGAAGTTGTCAAAAAATGATGGAGATGAGACTGATGATGAAGAGGAAAACATCAGTGCAGAAGGAAACAATTATGGGGGGTTTGAAGAGTGGAATACTATCTTTGGAAAAGGCAAATGGCGGAAAGCTCTGAGCGAACGCGCAAGAGGTATGGCTGCCAAGGTTTTGCTCGGTGTTGATGCGCCAACAAAGATGGAAGATGATGGACAACTGGGGTACTCTCTGAACCGTCCCGTCGGAGGCCATGGAAAAGCATACATTGATGTACTCTATCTTGACGACGACCTCTTGATTACGAAAGGTCACCATGGAACGATATATGCAATGGCTCGTAGCTGGATCTTTGTCACCCAACCTTCTGGTACCAAATTGTCCCGAGGGATAGAGTAGATTCACATTGTTGCTACCGACCTGTCAGCAATAATATGGTAATATGGTACAATTCAACCTTTGGATCAGCCTCTCTAACACTAACAAGACGCAGAACAACCTTCCTCTGCCGATATTGGATCTTATTGTTATATAGAGTTTTCTATGTCGACCGGCCTATCTGTGTAGCTATAGCCTGCGCCAAAAACTCAAGTTATGCATATCTTCTGAGCTGTCAAGCTGTGCATTCATACAAACTTCTCGCCTGCTCTTTCCCTTTGTTTCTTTTCAGCGTAAAATTGTCGTTTGGTTCCCTTGAATAGATGTGTGCATCCCGTTACTCCGCCGCAGAATTTTCTTCCCGTAACCCTCAGCAAAGGGCACCTTTCACCATTGGCATGCCATGCGCATCTATTTGCACAAGCAGGCTCATTGCATGTCTCATGATCATTCCCTACTCCTCTTCTCCTACTTGCATCTGGATTCGGTGCAGAAATATTTGTACATCCATTGTCGAATGCACTTTGGATGGCTAGGAATTTCATCTGATGTAAGAAATCCATGGATGTGAGACAAAACGTTTTGATCAGCCGAATGAAAGCATTCATTGGCGAGTTGGTGCACAGCGTAGTCTTGTCGGATTCTCATCGCATTCCAGTCTGTTGATGAAGAGAAAAGCTGTTAGATGAGATGAGTAGGAGGGTTATCACAAAGAAGCAAAACTACTCACAGATATCAATGATCAGGTCTTGCATTTCTTCTACAGACTTCGCCGAAAATACACGCTCAAGACAAAAGATCACAGTCTGTAGCTCCGACATTAGACGATCTTCTTCACCTGTTACATTAGGGAACAATAGTGACAGAGCTATTGTATTCGACCATACGTGAAGGCGATTGGTGGTTTTATGACAGCGTTCCTTCAACGCATTGACATCACTCCACATGGAAATCCTTGACATGTCTTTCAGTGGACCTGAAAGATATGCATACACAGTCGAATCAGTTGTTGCTAGTGCTTCTGAAAAACACGTGATGACATCTTGAGGAGATGCACCTACACAACATCTTGAGGAGATGCACTTTGCTGTGTTGACGAGAAAATCAACCAACCATCACAGGCCGACAAGCCGTCGTCACCCACACGCCTCCCACATCTGCTCTCTCTCTCTGCTGAGAGGTACAGTCCTGCCAAATGCCAAAACACGCACCCAACGCTAGAAAATACATAAAAACAGCACCATGGTGACAACAAGACGAAGCCAACAGCAGGGACAGCAACGAGGAGACGTAGCTACCACAGCTGCAGCAGCTGCCGCATCTGCCGCATCTGTGGCACAGCAAGAAGGAAGAGAAGAAGGTAGTAGTGTCATAATGCCTAAGAAGAATAATAAGAAAACGACGAAGAAGAATGTAGGTAAATCTTCCTAGACTGCTGATGAAGAGCTCGCTACACCAAATCCGAAGGCAGGGCAAACTAAAACAATCACAGTTGAGAACAAACAATTCAGCGTCGAATGGTTAGACGCGAAAGTGGAAATAGTTGGAACGAATCGTAAACACAAAAATCCTGATAAATTTGTGCAATACTCATCAAATAAAAAATATCTTTGTGGTGCGAGGGAGGCTTTTGAGGAATGCTCATGTGACATGTTCTCGCCCGCCCACGGCAATCGCAAATTCCGCATCAAATCTGTTGAAGATAAAGACGAAGCCAGTAGTGTGGATGTGTGGTTATGTGCTAATTGCCAACAACTTTTTGACTTGTTGGACAAGGATGAAGAAAGGAATTTAGTCCCCCCAAACAACAATTACATTGAGGTCCCCCTCACCACAGGTGACAACCAAACGATTGCTCGAATTTGTAAGGGAAGCTGCATTGATTTAGCACAAGAATTATCTTCTAATGATCATATCATTATACGTGTAGAGGAACCCCCAACATGTGAAGAAATGTCAGATCTTGCTAGGATTAGGATTCTTTTTCCCGTAGAGAGAGAAGGGAATAGGAGGGGCTCCAAGCACTTTTCCAGTAAACAAGGATCATTTGAAGCTGTTTACAAAACATTGATGGAATGCCCAAATGTTAAAAAGGTATGGTTGAAGATTATGGCAGCTGATGACAGCCGATTTTACTACATCATTCCTGTGTACTACAAGGATGAAACTGCTACTGTTTCGTTTGTTCCTCATGTGGACAGAAATTATCCGGGAAAGCCAGAAAAGCGTTCCAATTGGACGATCTACATTAGGGAGCTAGAACGTGGTGAAATCGGCAAAGTTATGAGATTCCAAGACCGCCAGACAGGGTGGTGGTTTGACATTCTTTGTACCCATGGAACCATCGTCGAGCAATCAAAATATGCAAGTGGTATTCATGTGGAGAATGAAGAAGGAGTTCTGAAAAGGTCCCCAATTTCACATGCTGTGTTCAATGCTAATGAGACCTGTACGATTACCTGGGACCATGGCAAGAAATGTGATGGCACCAAGCGAGCATTCACCAGAGACGAAATTGATGCAGCTTGGGAAGTTGATGATGATGATGAAGAAGAAGACAATGAAGAGCTCAGTGATGATGACATTGAAGCGAAGAAACCAGCTGCAAAATAATCAGATAAGATATAGATATTACTTACTCAAGAAGTGTCAATGGCATGTGCGGCATGTGATGGCAAACGCCTGTGTGTGAGCAGGTGATCTGGCGCAGTTCGAATGTTACACCGCAACTCACTTTGTGGCATAACATCTTTCATATTATAGTTATCTTGGCGCTTTTGTCTCAATACAAAGTATGAGACAAAAGCCTATTGCCGACAAATCCGTTAGGTCTAGGTAACTGCAATGAGCACCCTCGCCGTCGGAGTGGCGATAGATACAAGTGTAATTCTTGTGTCAAGTAGTCAATAGTCTTTCTATATGATATCTCGCAGAGTGCATGTTGTATGCGTATGTTCCCGCCCCATCACCATGTCTTGTCAGCCTCCTACTTATGTATATGCGTCAGTGAGGAGTAGGTTGAGGTGGGCGGCATGAATAGTATTAATGTATGGCTAAGATGGAGAGTGGTGTTGCATATTGGTGTCATCATTATTATTGTGTGAGTTGCAGTGTGCATAAATTGAAATAGAGCCGTTATTTTGTGTGCGGATGCATCACATGAAAATCGGAAAACGGATCAAGTATCTCGTAGCTGTGTTTCACAAAGATACAGGAACATGCAGGCTGCATCACGCACTTGAACACAATTTGACTCTAGAGAACTCACACTACATTCATCACCGTAAATATAGCACGCTTTGTACACCACCATACTTGAGGATACTCGACCTAATTCTTTGATCATCTATTGTACTACAAACCTTACTGTTGTGAGTGAGGAGTGTGTGCGCCAGGAAAATAGCCCCTTATCGACAGAAAGTTGACTGACTCACACTTCACTTTTTCACAATTTTTTCCTCACTACCTACAATTAATATTGTAGGAGTATCTCTAATCTGCTATCATCACAACTTGTACTTCGCTACATCATACAGTAGCTCGCCACGATGAAGCTCAGCTTTGCATCCTCAGCCATTAGCTTGGCAATCTATCTCCATGGCTCTCATGGCTTCTCACCGCCCAAGTCAAGAAGTGTGGTTGCATCTTCTCTCTTGTCGTCACCACAAGCACAAGTCATAGATCCACCCGTTGCCAAAAGTGAAGAAGATGAGAAGTCTTTAACACAACGCATCATGGAGAAGACATCTGCGGCAGGTCAAACAGGTGGTGCCGGCGGTGTGTCAACATGGGATGCATTCCTTCGTGCGGAAGAGAATTGGTCAAGGCTCAAGGCGTCGAAAGCTTTTGAGTACGATAAGACAATATTGTCAGCAGTTCAAAATGGAGTTCCTCCTCCGCCACAATTTGTAACTGATGATGGTGCTTCAGGAAACCCTCGATGCTGGGAAAAGTTGCGCATGCAGGCTGCGGATTCGTCTCCATTGGATTATGATGTGACAATCTGCGGTGGAACTCTGGGTATATTTATTGCAATGGCGTTACAATTGAAAGGGCATAGCGTTGCCGTGTTGGAGGCTGGTAAGCTACGAGGCAGAGAGCAAGAATGGAATATTTCCATGAAAGAATTATTGGAGCTGGTAGAATTGGGAGTGTTGACAGAGGAAGATATTGACATGGCTGTCAAGACTGAGTTTCCTGGATGCAGAGCTGGATTCAAGAACGCGGAAGTAACCCCATTGGAAGGAGGTTACTTTGAAAACGGTGTAGGTTACGAATGTTTTACACCAAATGTCCTCAACCTTGGTATCTCTCCTTCAGTATTGATAGAGAATGTCTCGGAGCGCTTCAAAGCAGCCGGAGGAGTTATTTTTGAGGGGACCCCCTTGAAAGGAATTGTGGTATCTGAAAGTCTAGGCGCAGCTCTAGATGTAGGTGAAGAGAAGGACCCAATCACATCGAGACTTGTTCTTGACTGTATGGGTAATGCAAGCCCAATAAGTAGACAACAAAGATATGGGATGCAACCTGACGGTATATGTGCGGTCGTTGGGAGCTGCGCAGGTGGGTTTGATGCTCGTTCCAACTTGTTGGGTGACATCATTTACACAAACTCAGAAATCCAGGATAAAGGACCCAATGGACAGTTGCAGTACTTTTGGGAAGCCTTTCCTGTGGGCATAGGCCGTAATGGGATGGAACCTGGAACAAGTGATGTGAAGACGACGTATATGTTCACATACATGGATGCATCCGAAGGTAGACCATCCCTGTCAACTCTGATGGATGATTACTGGAAGCAACTGCCAATCTATCAGCCATCAATCACGGACGTGGAAACGGATTTAGATGTTAAACGTGTCTTGTTTGCCTACTTCCCAACCTACAAGGATTCACCACTCCAGCCCGATTACTCACGCATTCTTGCAGTGGGAGATGCCTCCGGAATTCAAAGTCCCCTGAGCTTCGGAGGATTTGGAGCTCTCACAAGGCATTTAGAAAGAATCTCCGGTGCCATTACAGAAGCACTTGAGAGCGATTTACTTCACAAAGATGACTTGGGCGAAATCAATGCGTACACACCTAACTTATCTGCCGCTTGGATGTTCCAAAAGGCAATGTCCGTTCGTATGGGCCAAAAAGTGAATCCAAAGTTTGTGAATCGGCTTCTTGCAACAAATTTTGATGTTATGAACGAGATGGGCGAGAAGACTATGCTACCATTCATGCAAGATGTAGTGAGGATTGATGGATTGGCTGGGAGTCTAGCTCGCAGTTTCGTTGCTGATCCTGCATTCATGCCTGAGATCGTTCTTCACGTTGGCATCCCCACGCTTGTGGAATGGTTAGGACACGTATCAA
Source organism: Skeletonema tropicum (assembly GCA_037178625.1). Lineage (NCBI taxonomy): Eukaryota > Bacillariophyta > Thalassiosirophyceae > Thalassiosirales > Thalassiosiraceae > Skeletonema > Skeletonema tropicum. Next base: position 1,199,121 of record CM074140.1, on the reverse strand, counting down.
TGATCACATTATACAATGCTTTGCACAATCTGTCTCCAGTGTTGGAACCTTTTGTTGACAAAATGGAGAACAAGAAGGAGAAATATCTATGGAGAAGACGTATGGAGGCATGGAAATTTGGTAGTGGAAATGACTACAAGTTTGACTAAACGCCAAGGTACTGTAAATAATGGATTTAGATAACATACTTTTGATGCTACTCCTATCTGAACTTTTTGCTAGTCTTTTTGCCCAATAAAACAGCTCTTGCACCACCGTTGGCACTCATTACCTGTTTCTCATCTTTGCTTGTTATTCTTTCCAGAAGATCGGATAACTTCTGTCCAACGATTTGCTCTTCTTGCAAGACTCGAAGTCCAGCATTCTCAGCTACCTGAAGAAATCCACCGAGTTCCGCCTGGACGTTGAATCCAGAGTGACCTAGAGTCAAGTACAAAACGATGCCATCGTTTTTTATTACAGTTGCCATTGTTTCGGCTAACGCAAGCCAAGAACCACTGTTATAAGTAAGGTCACTTCCGACGACAATGTCTGCAATACCATCATATTCAGACGCATCAAGCAGCCCCCAATGAAGTTCTGCAGTTTTGGCAACACTGGATATATTGTTAAGATCAAAATTTTGCTTTGCCAACTCTAAGACTTCCACATTAGCATCTGTAGCTATCACTGACGAAGATCCAAACTTCGACAGGGCAATACTTGCCAATCCTGCGCCACATCCCAGTTCTAAAACCGTCTTTTCTTTGAAAATGGAAGAATGTTGATTGATTTCATCGAGGAGCCGTGTCAGCAAAATACCGCTATTCCAGACAGCGACACCAGTTCTACCAGCTACTGACGATCCACCAGCAGAGTTTGTTCCTTGTGCTACAGTGATTGTATCTCCTGACGATTGAAGCTTAAATACTCTTTGCTCCAAGCCCATACATAGCTGTTGATATGCTCCTGGCACTTGACTTTCTGAAGCTATTCTTCCATTGCTACATTGCTTTTCACCATCCAATACTGAGCTTTGGTCCTCTGCAACTACATCCAACGTTTTGATGATTGTTGGCAAAAATACCGATCCATATATTAAAAGTTTCCGTCTGTGAAGTAGAGTAGATAACTCATCGCATTCGCCCTCCGAGTTGAATATGGCACAAAATCTACGATGATGCCGTCTTTGATGTCGTAGCGTGAAAGCAAGTGAGCAAGTCCATGGTAAACAAAAAAGGAGAATCTTCAGCAGCATCATGAGTCCACTAATCTGGTGACCGATGCGAGCTGGTGACTTGCTCCTAACTCAGCGTATGAGACTATAAGTAGGGTCTATCTACTTATATTAGCATAGAGATTATGTGCATGGTTCATCAAGAGTCAGCTTGGTTTTGGCGCCAATCAATGCTGACGCAACAAGTAGGTGTAACATGTAACATGTAACATTAGCTTCAGATGTAACCGCTGTAACTGCAGATAGATTATTTTCTAGCACAACATAATGACCATGACATCCAGTTGTATGACCGTCGGTAGCGAGACCACTGTATAATAAGTATCAGATTGACCATGGCAGATGCATCAACACTAGGTGACGAGCACTCCCTCGCGCAAAGCTTTGCTCTTCCTCGCCTGCCAAGAGTGGCAAATGCAGGTGACGAGCTCGAACAGATTTGCAGAAGGGAATTTGAAGCAAACAGATCTGATACCGAGAAGAGTTTGTTTCCCGGCTTCCCATTGAAGTGTCTTCCAATTGTGAAATTGTTTGCTGGAAATCACTGCTGTGTTGACTGTGGAGATCAAACAGCCGATGCTCTTGAATTTGGCTCTGTCGGTTATGGGACTCTTTTATGTAAAGATTGTGCGTGCCGTCACACAAGCAATACAATGGAGCAATCCAATATCAAATCACTAACAGATGACCATTGGGATTTGCACTCAATTCTATCCCTGTTTGAAGGCGGAAACACGAGAATGCTGGAATACATAAAAGACAAGCCTCGTTGGAGGTCCAAGAAAAAGACTAGTGACGCTGAAGATGTCATTTCCTTCAAACAGATATACCTCTCCAAGGCAGCCACGGCCTATCGCACGAATCTGGCCAACAAGGTGGACCTTTTATATCGAACTCGAATGGAAGCTTTGGGGAAGGAGGCATATCTGAGGGAACAGCAAACTCTCCGACGCAACATCAGAAACCGCAATCCCTTCATCAACGTTTTTGAAATGAATAATGTCTCTCCAAAAGACATCCCTGGGATTAATAACAGTGCAAACATTGGTTTCAGGAAGTATGCCGCGAGACCTAAGGCGGAGATAAAGAAAGAAGAGGAACCGTCTCTTGCTCCCAGCTACACTGTAGATCCAGCTCAGCTTGACTTGATCAAAGAAAGAATCAGTTTGCGACGTTCTATGGGTCCTTCTACTGCGACCGAGTTCACTCGACGGCTAACAGCCAATTCGAACTCTCGTCCCTCGCTGAGTGAGCTACAAGATCCTAATTCTCAAGTAAGTAGGAGGCGACGAAGCAGTGACTTACTTGTAGGAGAAGTTGGTGATCATCTCATTCAGGGCCAAGACGACTACGCTACGCAGTTTGTTAAAGATGGCGCTGAAGATTATCGCAACTCTGATAAGCCAACGATTCGCGATTTTTGGCTGCACAACCAAGAAGAACAAGCAACACGACTTGCAACGCGGACTAATGCGACATTGGGTACATATCGACGGGGTAGTGGTGGTACAGATGAAAGTCCAAGAAGCGGGCCCAGCGACCTACAGAGGCCTCAGTTTCGACCTCCTCTAACGAATTAATCCCAACTTAAGTAAACAATAATGTTGTATTTATATAGTGTTACAAACTTAAGTTCCTAATTTCTAATGTGATAGCTCAAATGACTGTGTGGATCCTACCGATGAGGTACTACATTTTCATCGGATAGTTTTCAACTTCTTGATAATTACCACCACAGTCAGTACATCCTTCGCAATTACATGTGATAATGTGGCAAGTAATGATTTTGCCAAGGAAGTCATTATCCAAATCCTTTTGTCTTTCTTGCTTAGGAGTATTCACTTGCTTGGAATCATCAGTTGTGTCAAACCCGCAACACAGCAAGTTTTCAAGGAATGTCAACACCGATTGACTTGTATTTGATGGAAGCGATGGAATTGTTGTTGATGCACTTGGTTGCTTCCTCCTCAAGCCTCTTTTGGAATAAGTGGCATTATCATCGTATATTGTCGTGTTATCAGTAACAGCAGTAGTCTTCGATACTGAAACTGTTTTAAAAGATGATCCTGATGTTGTTTGTTGCTGCGCTGATGCACCCAATGACGTGTACCTCTGTTTTGTTCGCGATGTGTTGGACTTATCCATATCTTCATCAGACAAATGAGTTGATACATCCCACGAGAAGCTCCTAGATTCCCCTCCCGAAGACGAGGAAATCGGTTCAAAGGTGAAGTCTGACAGCTCTGTTTTCTCTACAAGATTATGTGGATTCTTCCAAATGGTGCCTCCCGGCGACAAATCATAGCGTCGCGGCGATAACTCCGGTATGTTATTCTTCTTTGGGGAACGCATCGATACTTCTTTTTGGGTTTGTGCTCTTGATTTCTCCCCCTTTGGGTGTATTGTGTGTTGTCAGCGGCTGCAAGTTGCAAGCTGCATCAAGCTGCACAGGCGGAGATGGAGTGAGGTCGGGTGTTCTGCACCCGGACGTTCTTGGGGAAGAGAAATCGGTATGTTTTTGGGTCAACCTCAACGATGGAATTAGTATTTCGAAATGTAACAAGCCGTCACAATTCGCTTAGATTGCCGTCAATTGCCGCTGGCCGCCATTTTTGGGGCGTTTGAGATTAGATATGCCACTATGATGTAATCACTCTCACTATCTCTCTCTCCAGAGGAAGAAGCGAGAATCCTCGCGGCAGTCAAAATGCCGTTACCTTAGCACAACCTTCAAATAGCCTTCTCATCTCATTTATCTATTCACAGAGACCTGTCAACTTCTTATCATGCCGAATCTGTAAGTATCAATGTTGTATACACCTTTTGCTTTGCATTCATTCTGAGCGGTTGGCTAATGCTCTTACGGTTGCCGCAATACCATAGAGCAAACGGATTTCTATGTTTTGGCCCTGCAACCTTCGTGTGTGTGGCATTCATTCTTTCTCAATTCGCGCAGCAGGGATGTAGTTTCATTGGTCTGCCTGAATCAGAGGGACAAAATACAGGTATCTTCGACAAAAGCACAGCTGCCTACGCCGGTATTTATTGCTGGGCAAGGTGTAAGTGGCCAGAAGTGGTTGTATTCATTTGACTGGGAAGGACTTGGCTTCGCAAAGGATATGGCGTTAGCCACAACTGTTATGGGAGCCGTGGCTTGGTGCTTCTATCTGTTCTCTTCTTGCATGAGATACCATCCAGCGATCTGGTTTTTGTTGTCCCTTATTCTATTAGCTACAACTGTCACACAAGCATTGCAATTCCAACTCTTTTCTAATGATCTGTGCAGCGATGGTGGATGTACTCTCGGAAAAAGTTCAAAGATAGGCATTTCTGCTTGTGTTTTCTGGTTTATTTCAGCATTAATGACATGTGGTGAGTATCTATTGAGAGAGGCACGTATGCATTTAATATCTACAATACAACGGGTCCTGATGCTTCTCATTCATTCACACTGAACAGGTATTGTGAAAGACAAGCACAGCTCAGAGTCAGAGGACAGCTGAAATTGAAATTGTTACCAAGACCAAGATGCTTCGTACGTTGTCTTGTGATTCAGTTATGACTTCAGCGTTGTTAAATAAAGAAACAAACTGTCTATAAAAATCTTCTTATCTCGGATCTGTAACAAGGTTCTTGAACTTCCTTTCTTTCATCTTTATTCCAGATCACCAGTCTTACAAAGCAATATCAATGTGTTATAGTTTTCAAAATCGTGATAATCACCACCACAGTCAGTAAACCCTTCGCAATTACATGTCATAATGTGGCAAGTAATGATTTTGCCAAGGAAGTCATTTTCCTCTTCCTTTTGTCTTTCTTGCTCGGGAGTATTCACTTGCTTGGAATCATCAGTTGTGTCAAACCCGCAACACAACAAGTTTTCAAGGAATGTCAACGCCGATTGACTTGTATTTGATGGAAGCGATGGAATCGTTGTTGATGCACTTGGCTGCTTCCTCCTCAAGCCTCTTTTGGAATAAGTGGCATTATCATCGTATATTGTCGTGTTATCAGTAACAGCAGTAGTCTTCGAGATTGAATCTGTTTTAAAAGATGATCCTGATGTTGTTTGTTGCTGCTCTGATGCACCCGATGGCATGTACCTCTGCTTTGTTCGCGAAGTATTGGACTTATCCATATCTTCATCAGACAATGATACATCCCACGAGAAGCTCCTAGATTCCCCTCCCGAAGACGAGGAAACCGTTTCAACGGTGCAGTCAGACAGCTCTGTTTTCTCTACAAGATTATGTGGATTCTTCCAAATGGTGCCTCCCGGCGACAAATCATAGCGTCGCAGCGATAACTCCGCTATGTTATTCTTCTTTGGGGAACGCATCGATACTTCTTTTTGGGTTTGTGCTCTTGATTTCTCCTCCATTGCCTTCGGTATGTGAACGTCCTGGTTGTCAGCGGCTGCAACACGGCGCGGAGATGGAGTGAAGGCGGGGTTCTGACCTGAACGTTCTTATAGAAGAGAAATCGGTATGTTTTTGGAGTCAATCCTAACGGAGGAATTAGTATTTCGAAATGTAATAACCGTTGAATTGCCGTCACATTGCCGTACATAGATTCTATTATCTCTCTCTAGAGAAAGAAGCTGAGAATCCCGCCATACTTTTTCTACGTATTCCTTTGCAAGAACCCGGACTTACTAAAATTCCGACGAATGCCGACCTACGCACGAACTTCAAACAATAGCGAGCAATAACAACCATGAGATTATGAGCTGCTACTCTTAATTATATACAGAGGAACAGGCAACCCAACAACTCCATCCATCATATAGGCACCATGGTACAATCGTCTTTGTTGACAGCGGCGGCGGTGGCCATCATCTCCTCAACTTGTCACCACCGAGTAGAATGCTTTGCTCCTCCATCAATATCTAATCAAGCAGCATCTTTCACAAAGACTAGCATCCATGCGAAGAAGAAAGCAAAAGGCAGTGGTGGTGGATTTGGAGGTGGGTTCGGCTCATCTACAGCAACCAAAAAGAAAGCATCAAGGGGAAAATCTGGTCGATCTGATCTCATTTCGGTGCTTAACGATGATGATTCAAAGAAGGAATCAAAAAAATTTTCACGAACTTATGTGAAGTCAGAACAAGAAGATATGTTGAATGAGCTGGCTGCAAAATCATCCACCACTGCCATCGGCAAGGCTGTCGCCAAGTCTCCATACTATAACACACCAGATATGGACCCGTTCTGGCAAATGCTTCCAAGTTTAATTTCTACAAAATTTCCTTCTGCGACTGATAAAGACTTGGAACGTGTAGCTGGGATGGTGGAATTCTCTATCGGTGCTGGAAAAGTTGAGGATGATGTGGTAGAAAACCTATGGAGGCCTCATACTGAATTGCATGCCTTCATGCCTGGTTTGGGAGCAACTGAGCCATTTTTGGATCCAGATCAACTTGATCTTTGCAAGCAGTTGAGTGAGAACTACGATGTTATTTCTAGTGAGTATGAAGCGCTGCTAGAAGAAAGATTTGACCGCAAGGGCAATGACAGATTCCAGAGTGTTACAAGCATGAACTACGAGGCCGGATGGAAAACAATGGTTTTGTTTTATAATGGACACCGCATAAAAGACTTCCCTTACCACTTGTGTCCAGTAACAACAAAGATTATGGAGTCAGTGCCCATTGCGGGCAGGATAGCAGGCTTCAACAGGCAACAACCACAAAGTGGCATTCCCCTGCACTCAGACGGTAAGTATTTTTTTAATTGTGTGGTTGTGTAATATTGGCATGAACGAGCACATATTCGACGAAGAGAAGTACTTCCCACGAACCTTGAGCACTCATTTTTTGCACATTCGTTCATTTTTTTCATTTTCACAACTCATGGGCGTTAATTTCGGTCATTGTGGTCAAAACAGGGAACAATATGTGGTTAACATTGCCAGATGGGAATCAAAGTGCCTCCTACAATAACAAATGAAGCAGGAGAAAATGTCCCGAGCGCTCATATTCGCGTTGGACCTGAAACGCGTCACTGGGAAGAAGGACAGTGCCTCTTGTATGATACTACCTATGAGCATGAAACATTCAATGCACATGCTACGGAGGAACGAGTTGTACTACATGTGGACTTCTTCAATACACTGAAAATGACTCCCCTAGAGATCAAGGTGTTACAATATATCTATGATATGAGGGAACAGTTCATGAAGGCTGAAGGGGTAGCAAAGGTTGGGGCACAAGTTCTGTAATGATGCTTTTAGAAGATAACAAGGATAGGAATCACTTCTTTGTTCTACAACATTCTACGAGACTATTCGCCCCGTCTCTGACAGCTTCCACTACTTCTATGCTACACATTATGTTGCCGCAGGTTTTTTCGCATCTTCATCTGGACCCTTCGCATCGTCTCTGGCAGCTTCAAAGGCCATCAAGCGAACGTTTTTCGCTTTGGTTGCTGGTCCTATCTTGTTGTCTTGGTTGATGCTTGTTGAAACACTATCTTTGGCAGCAAACAACAGAGGTGCACATCTGAGGCACAAACGAACTTTCACCAATTCTCGTTTGCTCACATTTTGCTCTTGATAGGAAAAGTCAACTTCATAGTCGTAAAGACCCACACCATATGGTATTTGTGAAAGACGCTGTTGCTCGTCTCGCTCTTCATCCTGCAGTGATACAGACCTTCTTGACTGTTTAAACTTCTTTTTCTTACGTTTGGATTTTTTCCGCCGTTTTCGACTGCGTCTATCTTCGTAACTATCACTACTATCTTCGTCTCCACTTGTTGCTTTACTTGTTGCTTTACAACGTATACACGACTTTAAATACTCATCTAATGCCCCGCCTGCTCTAGAAGAAGTTGACAGTGGCAAAACTACCCCAAGCGGGTCTTTCCCACCGTTTTCAGGAACACCAATACCAACACTACGTCGTAGTACTGCATCATAAGCTTCCTTCTTTTCAGTTGTTGACAAGGATGTGATTGAATTATTGTTGCATACTACACTTTGACACTTTAAGTTACCACAAGAACGAAATCCTTTGCCACTCTTGACTTCATCTTCGGTTCTCCACCTCAAACCAACCTTACCAATTTCCAACACACGACTAAGATCTGCAAGAACATATTCTTTGTAGAGATGAGAATGATAATGTCGTACCATGCGATCTTGCCACGTTGATCCTATCTTTTCTTCGTCTTCGTCGGGAAGTACAAATTGGAAGTGCGATTTTAACGCCTCCCAATCGGATTGTGCTGGTGGTAACTTTTCATTCGGATGATTGCTGCGTCGTTTTCGTTTGTGATGTTTGTCATGATTGCGATGACATCGCTTGTGACGACGCTTGTGACCATCGTTATCTGATGAGTAGGATGATAGCGATGAATCATCCATTAGCGCAGCTTTCAGCCAAGATATGGGGTACTACTTTCACTTACATAGTATGGGGCAGAGGTTGCCGCCTGTGCCTGACCATGCTATAAGAGAATAACAACTCTCTGAGCGACTCAGCGACTCCACTTTCCTCTTTTCAAATGCCTTCAAATGCGCGCCATTGGCACCTGGATATGTAGGAATTGGTATGGTTGCAGTCCAAGACCTCCTCACGATTCAACCTTTCTTTCTCACATCAACGCGCCCACCGCCTAGCCTGCTCTCTAGAGAGAGGTAGCTCCCGGAAGGTGGGATTCGTGCTCACATCCTACTGGCAACTGATATTATTCGATTGGTGGAGTTGCCCATTGAAAGCCCAATCCATTCGCTGTTAGTGCATCATTTCATAATCACGCGTTGCAGACATACCAAACAATTTTTTTGACACAAAAATGCCATCGATATTCAAGCGAAAAAATAAAAAGAAGGCAGAAGAACCCCACAAGGTGCTTGCCACAGAAGCTTTGGACGATTGGGACGACGAGCGAGATGAATATCCTATCGCCGAAAAGAAGAAAGGCAAACGGGGCAAGGGCTCCAATGTCAGATCACGTGATGGTGTTCCTATCATCACGGCGGATGGAGCGGATCATTTTGCACCGTCGACAGTGAGTGGAAAGAATAATTATGCCGTGAGTGGATTTTATACCAGGCAGAAGGATCATAATGGTGCGAATCGTCCGAGGGTTAGGCCGGAGGCGTCGAAGTCGGCGTTTGGTGGGGCGCCGAGGTATGATTGGATGGATATTGTAAGTTCAAAAATACATGCACATGATATGGATTCTTTGTTCAAATGCTGCTGCGCTGTCTTTGTTGTTGACTAACCAACAAAAAATGACTGTTCATTGCTATAGGAAACAACTGCCGCCATAAGAGTCCAAGCAGCATGGCGTCGCATGAGAACCCAAATCCATCTCGACAGAGCCGGCATCTCCACACCCGGTATGCGCAATCGTCGTCGTAAGCGAGCTGCTGGACACAAAGCTCGCATGAGGGCAACCGCGGAAGATGTCCCATGGCCCTTCAACATGTGCGGTATGGGTCTCTTGTTTGGGGATGCTACGTTGGAAGATCAGACTGTGATTGATGATATGCAACGGCGAAAGTTTAGGAATGACAGAGAACAGTATGAGATGGAGGACGAAAAGAGGAGACGAAAATTCCGAATGAGGAAGCACTCTGGGCACAGTTGCAGAGGAGATTGAGGTTGTGGATAACTAAAATGATATTTAGGATGGAATGTTATCGTTACGTGCATTCATTTTGGTAGGAATGCTTCGAACGAGGAATAAGGGCAGCGATTTGATGATCTTTATCAAATTCTTTGTTTGACGCTATTCGTTTAGAGATGACAACACTTCCGACTCTATGTTTGATGTTCACTCATACTCTAGTGTATAAAATATCATCTAAAGATATAATGTAATTCTACAAACAAGGCCAGCACAATAGATAGCCCATATTTTCTATCATAACTAAACATTCTCATTCCCTCTATCATATACTCCTAGCTAAACATTCTGCGAAGGCGGTAGCTCCAAAACAACAAGTGCTCCTAGCACATCTTTGCCACGATGTTGTCTCAAGACAGTGGATTCCTTCCTCAAAAGTTCATGAAAACCAAACTCTTTACGTAGCTCAGCCATGTACCATCGTTTATGAGCAAATCTTGCACAGCTCTGCATAACAAACCCGGGGTCGGCTTCATCCTCTTCTCTTGATTCATTCAACGACTCATCAAGCAGTTCCAAAGAGAAGGCAACAGTGCCTCCCTTGCCTTCCAGACCTTTTCGCACCGTCGAGAAGATGGGCCGCAGATCTCCAACATATGGAAAGAGATCACATGCAAAGATGAAGTCATACCATGTTCTTCCCTCTTGGCCCTCCTGATTATTCTCGTGCAGAGCACATTCCGCATCACCAACAATGATGCGATCGTAGCAGCTACGTTCACGAGCTTCCTCGGCCATTTCAGGACTGAGATCCACGCCAGTTAAGTGTGTTACGCATTGACGGAATTGCGCACCACTCTGTCCAGAGCCACAGCCAAGATCTACTGCTCGTTCTGCCCATACTTGTTGATTGCCCTCTTCGTGTCCAAGTGCCTGACATACAGTCTCGCGAAGTAATTTGGGGATATTGTAAGAGAATTTGATCGGGCAGATTTCCCCTCTTGGAATAGCACGCGATGACAGCCCACGACCACATTGTTCAACTAGACAGAGCTCATACGGTCTGGAGTACGGGAGTCCGTTATCAAACTGATCGTTGCAGATCAGGCCATGCATTTAAATATATGAAAGCAAAGGATTTGGTCAAAGTTAGTGCACAACAGGACGAAGCAATACAACATATCATCACTGACACATCGTCAAGTATATTTACCATCAGTAGTTCTCCCTTCTTGAATTCTTTCCAATTCTCATTTGTAGTCAAAGGCTTTGTGGCAATTATCGCAACTCTATCATTTGCCGTGTTTGTCTCACTAAAATCTACCGCATAGTCCACATCTGCCAAAACAGCCTTCGAGAACGGAGGCCATCTCACCAAATAATGCAATCCATTCCATACTTTGCTACCATCACGAGATCCAGGCCATGAGAAGGCAAACATGGTAAATTGGCCACAGCCTAGTAAAAAGTTGAATATCGTTTTCTCTTCGTGTCCACGAACGATTTCACAACATAATCGTTGGATCGCTTCATATAGAACTGGTAGCGTTGGGAGTGTCGTAAACTCCGCTCGTAACGCATTCAACATGGCACAAAATACTGCCTCCGAATCTGTATCACCTACCGGATGATAAACCGCCTGGACACACTTTCCCAACATTGGCATATCAGTCGTTGCTCCATTGGTATCACAGAAGTTATGACTGTTCTCTTCCTGCGGATTCTTCGGTATTGTAAACTTTGGCACTTCTCCATTATGAGCAAAGGTCCACTGAATACCCCACATTTCCCTCGTGAAAGGATGTACATTTTCCAGTGATACCGCTCCTTGTGTAGCATACCGGATATGCGCCATCATATTCAACGTTTTGATTGGGTACGATGAGACCATTTCTGCGATTGGCGATTCCGCACAGGGTAGGGGATCATGGAAGGTCCGTACGCCTCTTCCTTCGTAGATTGCTAGGCCCCATCCGTGAGCGTGGACGTCTGTGTCACCTCCTCGGCATTTGAACCCTTTGAAGCTGAAATTGAAGTCAGTCGGACTTGCACAGTTCATTCCAAGTAGCTGACACATGATGACGTTCGTCTCTCAGCGATGTAGTTGTTTTATGTTGTTATCACTCCAGATTCTGATTTCTTCAAGTGTAGAAGCAGGTTCCCGAGCTTTTAGCTTGTTGTTGTTATTGTTATTGAGATTCCTTCACCTCGCGCGTACCCCTAGATTCTTGTTGTGTTGCCGGATTCACTTGCCTTATCAATCAAGAGATGCTGCTTTGATGCACCAACTAAATGATAGGAGTACTTCTAATCAGTTGTGATAAGTGCGAAAGATTCTTCTTCAATTCAATAGAATTCAATGTTCCACTGACACCGAAGCCGCTGATAATGCCGCCATGGCGTGCGTTTCTTCCCGAAGTCGGTGTTCTTTTTTGACGTGGCTGTTGAATGGCGATGGCATGAATGCGCTCTCGATGAGGAACCATGAGCATGATTGAGCGAGAAAGGAGGAACACACACACACACATTCCACGTGAAATACCGGAAGACTGTCACAATGATGTGTCACCAATACCGCACGGTATATGGTATCAGTCTTCAACCGCGACGCGCGACGCGCCCTCCGCCTCGCCCGCCTCCTTTCATTTTTACTAGCCTCGCTGACGCTCGTCTAGCCGCTGCGCGGGTTTTCTAAATAAGAGAGGAGGCACCGGCTATCTACTACGATATTGATTGTGTCTACTTATATACATAGCAGTATTCAAATAGTACGTTATGTAACACTTTAATAATTATGTAATAAAGGTTGTACATTGCCTTCTACGAATGCTGTGTAGTGATTACTGAGAAACGGTTGGGAGAATATTGATTTATGTGAGAGGGATTATCTATGAAGAGGTTTAATGTGAACGTGTGGAAACGATTGAAGACAGGTAGGAAGAAATTAGAGCGAGACGTAAATCATTTGGTGAAATAATATTCTACAGGACTGTTAGTATGATTTGGCAGAGTTAGTACCCACTCTCGGATTCCTTCTTAATGTTGGTGAAAGTGGTGATGTAATTGACGTTAGAAGTGAGAGCCTTGTTGTACAATGTAAGAGTATCATGTTCATTTCTGATATTGTTGAGGGTTTCAAGATCGACCTTCTGCCTCATCTTCTTACCTAGTAACGCAAATGTTACGGCGCTTGCTCGGTGGGGCATCTTCATTATCGGTGTCTGCATCCAGTGCTTCACGCTTCACGTTTGAGTCCGATTTGACTTCATCGTTCTCGTAGTAGACTTGCTCGCTGACCTCGACCCTGACAATATAAATGTTTTCAAACTGACCACACTTCTTTCCTCTCTTCCATTCACCGAATCCGAGTAGGTCCATTTGCCTCTTCCGTGCGAATCCGAGTAGGTCCATTTGCCTCTTCCGTGTGTCCCCCCCTGAACAATCAAATCTAAGCCAATCAAAGAAAGAGTCAATCGAAAATTCTAAACACGGGGGGCAAGGGGGGGTGTCCCCCCTGAACAATCAAATCTAAGCCAATCAAAGAAAGAGTCAATCGAAAATTCTAAACACGGGGGGGGCAAGGGGGGGTGTCCCCCCCTGAACATTCAAATCTAAGGCAATCAAAGAAAGAGTCAATCGAAAACTCTAAAAACGGGGGGGGGCAAGGGGTCAAATCAAGCCAATCAAAGAAAGAGTCGATCGAAAATGCCCGTGAAGGCCAAAGGACACGCCAAAGGGCCCGGACAGAACGACAGAACGACCGACCGACCGACAGAACGAACGACTTAGCTCCTCTCATTATTTAGATTTTTTCATTTTTCGGCAAAGCCACCTCACAGACCTACCCAACGCCGACATAATGCATGGACCTGTAATCAGTTGAAGATAACTGTTATGTTGGAGTAGATGGTCCTTGATTCTCACCATAGTGGCCGAGAGTATCGAGCGCATTAGTCTTTTCGTGTGCACATACGCAGCTTCAAGTAACTTCTTCTTGCTGACATTAGCTTGGCACAACTTGTGTTCGATAGCTCATTTTCAGTTGGAATACAGATTCGACTGCAAAACTGACATCACAATTATACACGACAACCAACAAAACAATAAAACATGGCATCCCCATCCCTCCTCCATAACATCAGTCTCCAAAGGCCTACCAATCCTCTCCCAATCCACACTCAACCCCCACGCACCACTGGGCAAATGGCTCCTCGGCACCTCCTCCCTCGTCTTTGGCATGGTACACATCGGTGGAGTCACACGTCTCACCAAATCCGGCCTATCCATGACCGACTGGAAGCCACTTGGGTCTCGACCACCCATCACTACCGAAGAATGGACGGTTGAATTTGAACGATACAAACAATACCCAGAGTGGCAGCAACGACAGAACATGACGTTGGAGGAATTCAAATACATTTTTTATTGGGAGTGGGGACATCGTATGATGGGTCGTGTGGTAGGATTGGTGTATGGGACTGGATGGGCGTACTTTACGTGGATGCATCGACCTAAGAATATATCATCATCAGCTGATTCTTCTATTATTCCAAAAGCAATCACATCGGCCATCCCACCTGGGTATCAATCTCGTCTTGCAGTACTCTTTGCCATGGGTGGAACACAGGGTTTGGTAGGGTGGTGGATGGTAAAGAGTGGTCTTGGAGAAGATCGACGTGGTGATCGGAATGAGATACGTGTTAGTCCGTACCGATTGGCGGCACATTTGGGTATGGCGGTTGGGACGTACTCCTTCCTTGTTTGGACGGGATTGGGGGCACTTTCGTTCCCAGTCGATCGATATGCCATGGTGGCCAAGGAGAAATCGGCTGAGACTCTTTCTATGTTGCAGCAATATACTAAAAATCTTTCTCCGAATGCACTTCGACATGCTCAGAAGGTACGTGGGGGTGTTTTGGCCACTGTTGGTCTTACCGGTTTGACGATTTTATCAGGTGCGTTTGTGGCTGGCAATGATGCAGGAAATGCCTACAATACTTATCCATTAATGAATGATCAATGGATCCCGTTGGAAGATATGGTAGACCCTAACAAGGTACCGAAGTGGCGTAATCTATTTGAGACGACAGCCACTGTGCAATGGAATCATAGAGTGTTGGGGACAGCTACCGCATTGAGTGCTGTGAGTGTGGCTGGGTATGGACTACTTCATCCCATGGGAAGAGCGTCATTGGCTGCCATAGGACGGTCTAGTACTACACCTCAGGTAAGACGAGGTCTTGTATCATTGGGTACAGCTGCCACAGCTCAAATGTCACTGGGGATTGCAACCTTGTTGAATTATGTACCGATAAATCTTGCTGCAACTCATCAACTTGGAAGTTTGGTGGTGTTGTCATGTGGACTATATACTGCACATTCGTTGAGGTATGCGTCTCGAAGTGTTATGTCGAAGGTTGCAATTGGAAATGTATCTAAAGTTGTAAGTGGAGGTGGTGGAAGCGGAGGCATCGTCAAGGGCCCTGCCGTTGTTACGAAGGTACCAACTATGAAACTCTAATTAGCACTAATTCGATATTTCGACATTATTTCATATCTATCTTGTCATGCCTATGTTGTTATTACGAAAGCTCTATTATAATGTCTATCTGCCTAGCTCTACGATCTATGATTTAAATTAGTCAAGGATATCAATGGCAGTTTTCATCCAAGTGACGTACTCGACCTGCTCTCTATAATCTGCATACATTAAAATAAACGCAGAAACATCCTCATCAATACCACACTCTTTCACAACGTATTCCTGGAAGGACTCCTGGAGATCTTCCGCAAGCTCCGTGAACTCTGGTCCCTGATAGAGTGCTGCATTCAAATTCTCTCCTCCAGCCAAGGCCGTGAGGACACTTTCAGACTCTCCATCTCTTACAGTGGCACTCTCAACGCTGATAGCTCCATCTCCTCCACATCGGCATTGAAGAACTACCGTTTTCCCTGCCTTGGAAACAGTCACGCCAAAACGAACTGCCTGCGCTGGCTCTTCCTCACTGTCATCCTCCTGACCAGATAAAAACTGTTCTTCATCAAACGGGATATCTTCCTCTGTATCTTGACAGTGAAATACCACACCAATCTTTGCACCATTGGATCCAGGACTCTTTCGGAACAATCGTACGGTTGCACCACTTCCAGTCTCACCACCAGATCCAATTCCCGAAATACCTTCTAAAATAGTCCACTTGGCGGCTATATCGGAATGAAGCTCGGCAAGATCGGGAGGCATTTGACCTCCGAATTCTGCAGCGGCTTCATCTTCTTCATTGATTTCACGTTGTAAGATGGAACCCAAGTTGTTGGCGGCTGTGGCAAATGATCTGGGGTTGTTCGTGATGGTTGCTGTTTGGATTGATGCAAGAGCAGAATGATGAGCTGATGGTGCTGCGAATGAGGTTGCACGAAGAAGACTCTGCTTGGGAGCGATTGCCGAAGCTACGCGCCTGAGTGCTTGAGTTGATCGCATCATCTTGCTTTAGAATTACTTCGATTGGTTGTATGGAGATCGATGGATCGATGCGGCTTTGCTCTTGGTGACTTGGTTTGCTTAGCTTTGTTTTGTGGCGGTGAGAACTCTTTTTGTGTAGTAATTCCTCCGTAGGGTTCGTATAGAAAATCTTTCCCAAAGAGGAAGAGTTAGAGAAGACTAGAAACCGGGCTATACAGTAGAAGTAATAGCACTCGCATACAACAAACAGAATGGTCAACAATCTGTGCTTGCCACTGTCACCTGCTTTTGTTTCTCTCCTTTGCGGCATATGGCGCAGCTTTTACATCTATTCAAACTTGCCGCTACGTTCAGGGCAGCCGGTATTCTACTTCACTCCTATCTTCAAGTGAAGGTGCAAATAAGGTAGTTATCAAGAGATCAACATCGACATTTGAGACAACATTTGCAACCAATCGCTGCACACAAAAGACAAACAAAAAGTTGTTGTCACTGACAAGGTTGAGAAAACTTCTATTACGCAAAAGCACAAAATCAGCACCTACATCATATAAGATCGCATACGATTATGATGAACTTGTCATCAGAAACGCTTCTCCAGAGAATACAACAACTGCAGTCATGTTAGTTCATCCGATAGGAGTTGGTATTGGAAAATGGTACCATGATCGGTTGTTGAAATCTCTAGCAGATGCAGATGTGCAGCAAGGTAGAATTGCATTCATTTCTCCAGATCTACTTGGGAGTTACACTGCAAGTTCACCAATTCAGTCGGATAGTGGCCAAGAGCTAAAGAAATTTCCTCTGTTAAATATTAGTGACTGGGCGGAACAACTTGAACATCTGATGAGTGATTACGAGAGGAAGAGTAGCGAAGAAGGTCGCGAAATCCACAATTGGACCATCGTTGCAAATGGAGGGTGTGCACCGATAGCACTCAAGGTGGCCCAATCAGCAGTAGACAAAAGTGCACTATTTGAGAAAGAATTGACCAATGTTGTGTTATCTTCGCCTCCTAGGCTGCCTTTCTTTCTAGAAGGGACTGATCCAAATAGGGTTCAACGATCTTACCGCACACTATCAGGTATTGTTGGCAAACTATTTTGGGCCTACTCATTGAGGAAAAACGGACGGTTCATTCAGAAATTTTCCGAGCGGAATTTGGTTGGTGATCCAGCAAGCCTAGGCGACCACTGGACTCCAAATTGTGTCAGTGCAGCGAAGCATCTTGGTGGTAAGAGTAAATACTCAACATTTGCCTTTCTTGCTGGCGCACTACAGGATGGCTGCAAAGATAGTTTGAACTCGTTAAAAGGCACAGGTGTTAAGATTGATTTCATCCGAGGCGCTGATAGGAAACCAAGACGTCGGCCAAAAAGTTATTTCTGGCAACGAAAGTCTTCTGACAAGCTCGTGGAAACAGAAGTTGAGCAAGAAACAGTGGAAGAGTACATGGCGAGAAATGGTAACAGGGGAGGTACAAAGTTGATTGGTGGTAGAATAAGCTTGGCATGGGAAGATTCGAAAGGCTATGCAAGAGAACTCATTAAATTGCTTCATTATTAAGATATAATTCTTCCTACAGCATGTAATGAAAGAACTTTGCCTGATGCTTTCCCCTCTCTTCTTCTATCCTCTCTACAACCTCCTCTCGTGTCAACCATGCATAAGTCATCAGCTTTCATCGCCGCTTCATCCACACCTCCACCAGTGTTATCATACTGCACTCGATAATAAAAAATCTTTTCTCCGAAATAATTCTCTCTGAAAGACTCTGGTAACTTGTCATTGTACACACGCATATTCACCGCCATTGGTGCATTTGATGGGCACCACAATTTCAAGTCACTCCCCACAGCATCTGAAACCGCACGCTCCGCGGCTGCCAATAGAGATTCGTTATTCTCGGCAAGTGCGCTTGGCAATGTCCACCGTGGTCCAGATAAATTACCCTCTGCGTCGGTTTTGATTGTGAGATAGACGCGTGTTTTGAGCTGACGGTCAAGTGTCTTGACATCACCAGATGCATCAGCTTCAGTTTCACGAGGGGCAGGGGTAAATGGTAACCCGGCTATGAATTTTATGTTACGACGGAACAATGGTTTAATGTGAGCACTTTGATCAAGCATGTATCAGCGAGTCTTGCTAGATACATCGAAGTCAAAACGAATAAACTCGCAATACTCCAGTATCTCTCCCCCAAACAATAAGAACAATACACCAAAACTTACCAATCAACTCTTCATCACTCTCCACAACATGATCCTCCGGTTTATCCGGTGCAAACATAAACCCCGTCTCCGCAGGATACTCCTTCCCAAACGTCATCAAAAAGTCCCTCAAATCAATATAATCCTGCTCCCACTCTTCCACATCGGGCGTTACCACCGGCAACCGTTCCACCATGGCAGCGACACGAATCCTCCACGGCTTCCCCTCCTTCTTGGCCATCCGTTGAAGTTTATTATGGTACATCAATTCCTTATCCCACCAGGAACGAAAGGCAGTCTTTTTGACATCCTTGGGACTGTTGTCGCGACGTGTTTTGAGACGTTCGAGACGTGCCTGTTTCTTTTCCCATGTTTCACGCCGGAGTTGTTTTTCGGCTGCTTTACGTTCTTGATAGGTTGGTTCTTCGTTTTTGTTGCTCCCGTTTATGGACTGTTTCTTTTTGGCGGCGCTGAATTCTCTTTGGAGGATTGTAGTTGTCGATGATGCTGATGCCGCTGTTGCCGCTAATGAATTTTTGTTGTGTAGGTGATGATGTGTTCCAAATTTAATACCTTGTTTGGTACTACCCGCAGTGCATTGTAGTGCCCGTCTAGCGGCTTGGCGAAAGCACATCGACATGGTTGTAGAGTTTTGGACCTTCTTAAGGTGGATATTATTTATAGCGTCTTTATGATGAGTGCCGCCGATGATGCATGTTGTGTGGCCATGATTTTGAGCTCAAAAACGCGAGATGGTGGTGAAAGATGACAGGATTCGGGCCAAGCTTGAGCCCTCGAAATATCCAATTAGTATTATTTGGACCAATATTGGATAGAAAAGACCAATTTAACATCCATTTGGATCTTGAGTGCCCCGACAGAAACCCGCAACCCGCAACTCAACACAATCCTCTTCGATCTCTGATGCAAATTTTGACAGCAGGATACACTCTTACTGTGCATGAGTACATGACGACGTCTCTGTTTCTTAACTTCTTGGAGTAATACATAGCACAAGAGAAACATGATGAGTGATAATATCAGCGACTTGCCAATCGAGGCAAAGATGACTGCCATCCTATTCACAATGTTTGCAATCCTTGTTGGCATGCACTCCCTTCAAACACCGATGAACGAAGCCCCCAAAAACAATACTTCGAAAGTACCACTGCTCTTGCCCGACCCAAAGTCAGAGCCAAGTAAATACTGCTACGAAGTCTTCGCCTGGCAATACACAGTTGTATGGATTGGCATCTTCGGCTTCATAGTAGTGTCCCAAGCTTATGAATACCTGACTGCCTGGGGATATCTCGGAGTATGTGGTGGATTAGCATTGCCATTAATGCTACAACCATTTCTGTATCCATTGGCAAGTGCTCCTGTAGTGAAGAACAGAATCATCATTAATCCTGATATGCAACGACCGTACTATAAGAGGTATTCGACCAAGGCGACAATCTATCTCATGACATATGCCTTTATTGGTAATTACTGGTATACTCATTACTTTTACTCGGTGCTCAAGGCGGAATATACCATGCCATCGCATAGACTTAATGATGTACCAATTGCAATGTTCTTGGCCACTCATTTCTACTTTTGCACCTATCATGTGTGTGTCAGTAATGGTATATTGCGATTTGTGGATAAATCGTATCAAAAGGGATGGATGAAAACGATTCTGTTTTGGTTCACAATATTATCTCTCAGCTACTTCACTGCCTTTATGGAGACATTAACAATATCTAGCTTTCCCTACTATCGGTTTGAGGATAGAACAATGGCATACACGTGGGGATCAGCATTTTATGGCATTTATTTCATTGTCAGCTTTCCTGGATTTTACTACTTTGATTCTCATATTGACGACAGTAAGCAGAAGGATCGACCAGTGACACTTGTGGATACTTTCACCACCGCTTGTGGTCATGGAATGATGATTCTTCTATTGCTGGACTTTGTACGGTTATATCTGGGTATACCATTGGTCATTGGTGGAGTTGCATTTGCTACGACTGGATAGGCAGATGAAGAGAGCTTGGAATAATGTAACATCAATGATAACTTATACACGAATAAAACTGTCATCATCTAATCTATGTTATTCACAGGTAAAGTCTACCCTCCCAGAAGTGCCTTCTTCTACTAGAAACTTTTTGACTGCAGTACCGTGACCATCGTATGCTATCAAGACATCTTCAGGTTCTACAATCAGCCGTCCACTCCTCCCTGGAGGTATGCCCCGAGATAACTGTATCTGTCTTCCCGTCTCTGGATGGATCTGGAAGATTCGAATGTTGCGCTGTAAGCTGTTAAAAAAGGTGGCGACGATTCCTCCTCCGTCGACGCCAACAAGGTCACTGGAGGTAAGACTACCACTGGCGGTAAGTTCTACATTCTCTGGAGTGATACCTTCCTTTTCTGTTCGTGTGATCCCACCAATCTCTTCGGTACCCTTACCATTGACTATTGCTATTAGTGCAGTTTCAATGTCTAAATTCTCTCGTGGACTGAACTTGGGAATGCTGGCCAAAGTCAAAGGACTATTTTCTACCAAGTGAGCTGTCGACGTAGTGCCAGGAAACACGCCGACACCACGTTGAACAAGCCAACCAAGGACTATTTGCACTGCAAGAGTACCCGTAGGCATCAAGAGTGTCACCTTCGCCGACACTGCCATGCTTGGCACCTATCCTCTCCAAGGTGGCGTACGCTTCTGGCGCACTGAACCTTCCTGCGAGGACAGCCGAGGCAGCATCAACGCATTGATAATGCACTCCATGTCTTATCAATTGTTCAATCAATTCTTCCTCCAACAGTAATGTGCGTAAAGTCCCTTGATACAAATGTGGACCCTCCGTAGATATCTCATACAGCCCATTCATATCAAAAGGGCCAAAGTTCGACACTCCGATGCTCTCCAACGTTCCGTGATGGTACAATTCTTCGAGGGCTCGCCAGGATCTCCTCCATGCGTTTTCTGTATCAATTAACGGTGATGGCCCAGCGGATTTTGTTGCATCATCTAAAGCGTCTTCTTCTTCATAACAAGAAGAGTGTTTCACTGGAAAGTTGGGTGACTTCTTGTAGGTTTCTGACGCGAAGAAGCTGTCATAGCATCGTGGATATTGTATCACAGCATGGACTCGTATGTCTATTGTATTCGATGATGAAGTACCACCAGTAGATCCTGGAAGAATATCGTCAAGAGAATTTTGAACACTTAGCATTGTCCGCTCATATCCAAGGTGCGTATGGTGTATTTTGATGAGTAGATGGTATTCTTCTCTTGTGCTCGCTGAAGGAGATGATTTTGACTTTCCTTCAGACATCAACAGTCGACTCAAAGATCTCCCAACCAAGACTTCTAATGCAGAATCAGTGTGACTCGTATCTACCAATCTGTAATGTAAATCTTCAGTGTTAGGTGTCTTAGGAGACAGAGCCGATGCCAGTATAAATGGGATTTTGTGATGCGGAGAATTGCCCACTCCAACTCCAACCAATGGTATTATCACGCCTTCTTGGCTACCTTTGGCACGATGACGCGTAGATCTGGACAGCTTTACAGTCAACTGTGAGGGAGCGTTGTCGGTATTAGAGTCATTATCATCATGAGCGCCTTCGTTGTTTTGTGAGGGGCTTGATGTAGCTCTTAGAGCAGCTGCAGAGGTCAGATCGACCTGCGATGCAAGAAGGAAGGGTAGCGTGAGATACAGACGTGAGCGTTTCATGTTCATACAGTGTGGAGGCTCTAGGAAGCAGGTGATCAGCGGTGTTGTGTAGTGCCACCTACTTTTATGTCATGGTGGCGTTTGCTATTTTGCTTCTCTCTTTTGTCCCAACCCAAAACCGAGAAGACAAAAGTGATAAAATGACTCGAAAAATGACCCTCTTCTAGATACATGGTATTGTACCCATAAGCAACCCATAAGTACTGAAGGCTATGTATGGTATCTTGTAACAAATGAAAATGTAACAAATATCATGATGCATGAGTAAGCTTGCTACTTCTTCGACCGAGCTTCTAATAGCAGCAGCCTAGAGCATGTAGGCCGCAAGAGACAGGCTTTTATGTGCCCTGGCAAGAGATAATGAACGTTGCAATGCAATGATGCGACCTGGTTCCAGGCAAGCTATTACTATTGTGCTAAGAGCAGCTATGAATAGAGACGATGTAATTCAGAGAGAGCAATGAGTTACAGATTCATTTCATAGCCTTTTCTATCACGTATTACAGATATCTTTTTACTGATGCCCAAGGATCATAGTCACCATCTTCCTCCTCATCTTCTTGAACCTCTTCCTTCTTATCCTCATCTCTATCTATCTTACTCAACAAGCTAACAATCTTCAAACTTCTATCTCTTGCTCCTGGACTCTTGCTAACATCTGTTGAAGTAGATCTCTCCGCATAATTGGTTAGTGCCCCATCAAAATCAGATTCATGACTGTGCATGTCGGCAGATAGCTGGCTTGCTTCACGGAACCCTCTAGCTTCTAACAATTTACCACTGAACAGTGTGCCACGGAATCGAATACCACCATCGAAATCCACTGCATTATCACTTTCTGTCGTCTCAAGATAATTTTGTAGATAGGATATTACTAACTCATCAATACAAACACCAATCGCCTCACAATGTTCTGACCCACCATCACAGTCGGGATTGGTGTTTTCCTTTTTCAATGTACATCTCATTGAATCAATAATTGATGTGTTATCATCCTTAGAAGCTGTAAGTCTTGCCACAGCCACAGGCTTTCCACCTTGCAAATTTCCACTAATGACACCGACACCCTCTTGACTAGAAGTAGAAACTAGCGTTTGTGAATCTCCATCTTGAGCCGTGGTAGCGACAGCCATTGCATCAAAGAAGGAATCTCGTACAAACACGCTGGGTAAATTGTTTTTCGACCGATATACTGCCACCCAAATATCCTTGTCGCTTGATCCATCGTCATCTTCATTGATTAGTGTTGAATCGAACTTTGTGATTGTTTCGGGATCAGCTGGGCAGATTGCTGTGAATCGATCTGCACCTATGAAACTTTGGTTGGAGGGAGATGATGATGATGATTTTCCGAAGCCCTTTCCGGCGGAGAATGCTTGTGCATCGTAGAGACAGAGTAGCAGCAAGGCTGCCGAAAGCAGAGTAAGAAGTGCCATCTTCGATCTCTACTATTGGCTCTCTAGAGCATGAAGGTTCGCCGTTATTGATCACTACAATACTACTTCTTGCTTTTACTTCCATGTCCGGCTTTTCGAAAGGTAAGGGAGATTTGACGGAATTAGTATCAACCTACGTACGGAGAGCTTCACATACGCATCAACTTATTGCAAACTATGCAACATAATGATGCTGCTATTGATGCTTATTGATGGTGTAGACTGACAATAAAACTATCACAACTGCCTGTTTGGAGTCTAACCTAATTGCACGATGAGGTTGTATAATCGTCTAACTTTGACTATCGCTCTATTTGCGTCGTCAGCCGACAGCTTCTCAAGTTCCTACCAGAGATTGAGTAATGTTGTCGCCAACAAACATTCCTGCGTAATGAGACTCAACCCGACATCATTCCAGGGTACAGATTTCGTTATCACCGAGTATCCTCGGCCAGCTCTACGTCACGTCCCAAACAATCCCATAACTGAATTCGATGATTCATTCCAAGCAAAGACACAAGAGATGCTCATGGTCATGTACGAGTCAAAAGGCGTGGGATTGGCAGCACCCCAGATTGGATTGAATGAGAATGTGTTCGTCTATAACCCATCAGATTCAAAGAATATGGAGCGTGTTGTTTGCAATCCCAAGATAACAAAGTATAGTGATGAAATCATTGTAGAACAAGAGGGCTGCCTCAGTTTGAGGAGTGATGAATGTGCAGGTCAGGTTGCAAGGAGTAAATGGATCGAGACAGAGTATCAGAATGAGCAGGGACAAAAAGTGAGAAGAAGACTCAAGGATTTTGAAGCCCGTGTTTTTCAACATGAATACGATCACCTTAAAGGAATATTATGTTATGATAGATTCCCTCCAGAAGATAGAGAAGCGGCGCAAGAGAACATCAACAAGCTTTTGGGATTGTATACGGAGTCAGATGCTGCCGCCGATCCAAATGAAGTAGAATTCAACAATATGATGCCTCGCCCATTGTCAGCACGATATATGCCACCTTTGGAAGTGGAGGAGGAGGAGGAAGAGGAAGAACCAGCTGGAAACAGTGGTGGCTTTGGAGGAGGAGGATTTGGTGCAGGTGGTGGCAAGAAGGCTAAGAAGAAGAAGAAAGAGACAAAGAAAAAGGTGAAGGCTCGTGACGGATCTCGTTCTGACAACCCAATGTTCAAAAGGACTGGCAAAACTGCTTTCGCTAGCCGGAAGTAAAGACAAAAGCTTGATTTCATCCTTAATTTTGAATTAGTTCAAACCAAGAAATGTGACCGTTCCCATTCAGTATATTATTACATTTTTAATCCCCTTTCATGCATTTTGAAACGAAGTTTGCTCTCACTGTGTTACTTGCCTCTTCTTACGCACCCAAAGCTGCCAAAAGATTGCGACTTTCAGCGGCATAGTCAATTGGAGTCAAATTAACAATGGATGTCTTCACCCTCGATTCATCCCCGACATGCTCTTGCTTCACTTTGCACTTGATGATCCATTCAGTGCATGTCGCTTTGGCAAACGTTGAGTCATAAGAGTCTTTCTCTCCCTCTGCAACCTGCGCGAAAAGATCATCCGCTTTGACACCGTTGAACATGGTCTCTGCCTGATCGTTGAACACAGATACCCACGATGTCGAGGTGTCATCAGCGACTGTCCCAGAGAAGATGAACCTTCGCACACAATTCTCATATGTTTGCTGACACTTATCGCAATGGTAGGTTCCATCAGACGTTTGAGTTGCCTTGAACATGTTTTTGCAAGGATCACCGGCATTGGCGCAAGCTGTGTACCACGCTCCTTCGTCTCCATTTTTGTCTTTTTTGAGGAAGGTAATGGTTGCCTTGAAGCTCAACCAATCTGGCTTTTCGTTGTATCCCAACTGCTCCTCCTTAATGGAGGAGACGGTTTTCCGCTGCTCAAAAGGGTCAGCTCCTCTTGCACCGCCACCAGCAGATGACAGACTACGTGCCTGAGTATTATTACCGTTCACAGACCACCACTGCCTCAATTGATTAGCCTGAGGAATCGAAGGGTTGACACTGCATCCACTTCCACTGAGAGACCTCCCACCATAGTCACTGATACGGGCTCGTTTGAAAGCAACAACTGGTAAATTAGCAAATTTGGTTTCAGCCTTCGCGGCAAGGTCTCCCCACACAGTCAATCTGACATCAGCTCCAGAATCATCCTCAATTGTGAGATCACACTTGGTCATCTCCTTTCCAGTCTTTTTGCTCACTATGATGGCCGGTTCAGCAACATTTTTGACGACTGCCAATACATCCACAAAACCACTCGGTTCCATCTCCGACAAGGTTGCAATCTTTACAAAATCATAGCTTTCCTGAATATCCTCAGCATCATCCTGCAAATGAATTTCAGAGTTTGGATCAAACGTGATTTCAAACTGAGATTTGCAAGTGTTGTACTGCATATTGGCCACCTTGAGCCTACCCCCAGAGAAAGTATACACACGTCCTTCTTCCAATAGGTTGTAAAACTTATCCACTGCCTCTTTGAAGAATGTACATTTGACATCAGTTCCACTCGAGTCCAATACGACAATACTGAATAAACTTCCCTCGCCCTTGGCATTACTCCATGTACGAATTTCAGATTTGTTAGTAATTTTGGCACGGATCACCCAACGATTGGAGTACATGTTCAGACCAGAAATGGGAGTAAATGCCTGAGACGAGGCGTTGGTGCGAATGACGGGATTCGATGAACCTTGTACCGGACATGCCCATTCCACCGCTGTTTCCTCTGCTACCATATGGGTTGCTGCCACCACCTCCACCACCACCATAGGGGTTTCCTCTCGATTCCACATTACCATACATTGGCTGCGCTCCTCCTCCTCCTCCCGAAGGTCGTTGTGCAGGAGCTGAGCCAACATTTCCCGACTTGGTAATATCCACTGGGTTTCCCAATCTGCTTCCTGGGTTTTGTACCAGTTCGCATTTCAACAGAATGATAATCTTTTGTCCAGATGGCATTGTATTCACGAGGAACTCTTGGACATTGATAATGGCAAATTGAGCAATTTCTCCTGAATTGACTTTGGGATTGAGTTGGGTGGCACACATGCCGGAGAGGAAATGAGTTCCATCGGAGAGAACAACCTATATTATCATGAGATATTACAGAGAAAGTAATACGAAAAGAGATGTGATAGATTAGTAGCTGCTGTATTTCGGCATGAACGCATACATCAATTAATATTAACGCCGAACGAACCTTCCACCTATCCTCGGTGCCACTACCTCTTGATTGATCAATCTTCTTCAAGTGAAGAACCTGCACGGCAGGCAAAAATGACGGATTGTCACTAGAGCCGCTCATGGGGAACATTTGCTGAATAGCACCATTCGTGAGACTCATTATTGCGTTGTATTATTATTTTGAACTGCAGGTATGAAATAACTGCAGTGGGTAGAAAAGAGGAGTGAGTATGTTGATACATCAATCATCAAACAATGACATAACTCATGACATGACACGACATTCGATACGCAAGATCAACTAGAGCACAAGATGTTGCGTCAAGGGCAAACCATGCTTCTTCGTCAACAGTGAGATCGTCTTACCGACTGATTCGCTTCTTTAATTTAGCTTGGTCTGGATATTTCCAAGTCAATACTCCTATGTCACCCGAAGTCGAGCTTGGTTCATTAGATGTATCGATTCAATGTTCAAAAGAAATTCAAAAAATCAAAATTGATGGTACCTAAAACGTAAGTACGATTATCTTTTATCTACGGTCACTCCTACACCATACCACACTCGAACTGCTCCAATGGCTAGCCACGCCTCTGCACGCAAGTAAAGTAGCAAGCGTTTGCCATACACTTGTGTCGGACTAACCGTACCCAGCAGGCCCCAAGGGCTTCTTCGAGTATAGGAGTAGATCGAAAAGATCTTCCTTCACTCTTTGCCTATGTTACATGAAGAAATCGAAGCTAAGCCTATAACTATAAGTAAGCATACACTTGACTTGAAGTGGTTGAGCTATGTAAACATTAGGAATGGGTTAGAACAGTAGTTGTTTCGTTGGCAAGAGTTGGAGATGAAGATGAGGGTAGTGTAGAGTATCAACCGAATCTGACTCTGGCAAGAGTACTTTCTTCACTTCCTACTACCCTACAGCGCAACTGCTTTGTTAGATGACTGAGGCCCACAGCTTCTTGTTCTTATCCTAGAAGTACTTCAACTTCAATGCGGCTTGAGATTGTCTAAGTTTTAACATATTTACTACATGCTTGATTCGTAGCTGGTGATATCTCCGACCTCACTTCCATCACACTGTCCGGTAGTGAAGCAATGACTTCCTCCCTATCTTGTGCTGAGCCAAATATAGCAAGTAGTCACAGAGTATCTCCTCTCCTTGCTTCATGGCACGAATTGTCATTCCTCCTGCATTATCCACCACATATATACAAATATTGCGCCCAGTCAATACGCTATCTAGGTCTTGGCCTGTGTTAGTATCTATTTTGTCAAAATCAAAATTCAATACAAGCTGCGTACATGTAAGTATAAATTATTGTACTGGGGTTAGAATTGCCGTGAATACATGTAAACACCAATAGAGTCGATCTATCAGTAGGTGCATAGCTGCACAAATTCTATAACATCGTAACCGTGAATATTGAGCTACTAGAAGCGGCTCATGCACATACTGACGCCGTTTGATACGATTTGGTAGAAATTGTTGCTGCCGACCAGCCCACACTGGAGCTCTCGGATCAGCTACGTGGTAAAAGCATCGCTACTACAAAACCAATCCAACTAAGAAGAACTTAAGCGACTCTTCATGATAGGAACAAAATAAGATGAGCCAAGACGCTAGATACAATACGGGAAAATCATGTGCTGCTTGCCAGCCCAAATCGGCTACAACGTCGTAGCATCAAGAATACGGATGCAACCCTTCTGAGCAGCGCTAATGAGCTTGTATGATATCGACATTGAGTATAATGGGACACCAGAAGCGGCCCTTGCACATGTTGACGACGCTAGATACAATACGGCGAAATGAGGTGCTGCCGGCAAGCCCACATTGGACCTCTCAAATCAGCTACAACGTCGTAGCATCAAGAATACGGATGCAACCCTTCTGAGCAGCGCTAATGAGCTTGTATAGTATCGACATTGAGTATAATGGGACACTAGAAGCGGCCCTTGCAAATATTGACGACGCTAGATACCATACGGAGAAATGAGGTGCTGCCGGCCAGCCCACATTGGACCTCTCAAATCAGCTACAACGTCGTAACATCAAGAATACGGATGCAACCCTTCTGAGCAGCGCTAATGAGCTTGTATAGTATCAACATTGGGTATAATGGGACACTAGAAGCGGCCCTTGCACATGTTGACGACGCTAGATACAATACGGAGAAATGAGGTGCTGCCGGCAAGCCCACATTGGACCTCTCAGATCAGCTACAACGTCGTAGCATCAAGAATACGGATGCAATCCTTCTGAGCAGCGCTAATGAGTTTGTATGGTATCGACATTGAGTATAATGGGACACCAGAAGCGGCCCTTGCACATGTTGACGACGCTAGATACAATACGGAGAAATGAGGTGCTGCCGGCAAGCCCACATTGGACCTCTCAAATCAGCTACAACGTCATGACATCAAGAATACGGGTGCAATCCTTCTGAGCAGCGCTAATGAGCTTGTATGATATCGCCGTTGAGTATAATGGGACACTAGAAGCGGCCCTTGCACACATTGACGACGCTAGATACAATACGGCTAAATGAGGTGCTGCCGGCCAGCCCACACTGGACCTCTCAGATCAGCTACAACGTCGTAGCATCAAGAATACGAGTGCAATCCTTCTCAGCAGCGCTAATGAGTTTGTATGATATCGCCGTTGAGTATAATGGGACACTAGAAGCGGCCCTTGCACACATTGACGACGCTAGATACAATACGGAGAAATGAGGTGCTGTTGGCCAGCCCACATTGGACCTCTCAAATCAGCTACAACGTCATGACATCAAGGACACGGATGCAATCCTTCTCAGCAGCGCTAATGCGTTTGTATGATATCGTCGTTGAGTATAATGGGACACTAGAAGCGGCCCTTGCACACATTGACGACGCTAGATACCATACGGAGAAATGATGTGCTGATGGCAAGCCCACACTGGACCTCTCAAATCAGCTACAACGTCGTAGCATCAAGAATACGGATGCAATCCTTCTGAGCAGCGCTAATGAGCTTGTATAGTATCGTCGTTGAGTATAACGGGACACTAGAAGCGGCCCTTGCACATATTGACGACGCTAGATACAATACGGCTAAATGAGGTGCTGCCGGCCAGCCGACACTGAACCTCTTAAATCAGCTACAACGTCGTAGCCCTTTGCCTTCATTGACAGGAATTATGTGCAATTGATCTTTGGCTTCGAGCTGTCCTTTTTTTGATTTGGATTTAGAGAGGCATTATCAGAATCATAATAGAATGTGGCTACTCTCCCAATAATTAGAGCAAATGAAGAGGTAAGAAAGAATCGAGTGATACTGTAAAACCAACCTAAATCGGTCTGGTAACTTCTTGTGTCGCCGCGAAGAAGAGGGAAATTTCTAGACTTCGATGAAGGCGAATGTTTGCAAACCATGTTTTCAACGAGCAAGCGTTGTAATACACACTGCCCGATAGGAAAGGAGGCGTCGCCTTCATGATATTGCCAGACTCGATTATTTATTACAGATTAACTTCATAATCACCCTCACGTAAAATCTAGTCAGGTATAACTACAATTTCGAACGTTGATGGAGAGCCGAATCCCAGATAGATATGATTAGATTCATGGTACTGGTCCTTCATTGTCTCTAATCATCTGAGTTGAGCCGATCAACGTATGTCTACTCATCAAATGTGGAATTCCACTGCACTTGTCTCATCGAATTTTGTTTTACGTGCCGCATATCTTTGAAGAAGGGATCTAATGTGGTCATTACTCACAACTCTCGTAGAATCAAGTTTTTTCTCATACGCATCCGAGGCCAGTATTGGTTTGATCACTACATCACCAAGCAGTTCTGGGGCTGCCCTTTTCCCTTCACCGATTTCTTTGCATGCAATCATCAGATCGTATCTGGAAAATCAAGGGAGTTCAGTTTCGCAAATTAGAGTCAATATATGAATAAGTAGTCAAAAACGTAATACACACAGTATCCACTCACGCTATCGAATCAGTAACAATGGAATCAAATTTGTATTCTTCATGGTTGCGAATAAAGTTCCGAACCCATGTAGCTGGAGTCTGAAGCTGGCCTGTGGCACGCTTCTCAATAAAGTCAAGGTATTTTGTCATGCGGTCCATTGTTACAGAGTCACATTGAATATGATCAAGGTAGGCATAGACCAAGGGAATCAATCCAGGAAAGTAATCTGAAGAAGTAATGTAAATAATGAAACGAACCAGGTGTGAAGTGAGATAAATTACAAGACTCATAAATCCAGCGAGGTATCAAAACATAAAACATACCTCCCTTGCCTGTCATTATTTCTGACATGGTCATTTCTTCATATGAGTTTTCCTCTGCGCCTCCGGAGGCGTTCGGTGCCACTCTCCTCTTTTCACTAACTCCTTCCCAGGATGAAACATCTGAATCGGTACTAGTCACATTTAATGTACTGAGATCATCCCCAGAAAAAACAGTTGGTAAATTACTCTTTTTTCCATTTACTGTACTGAACATGGATGTGTATTGTTCGTTGAAACCATCGTCGCCCTTTTCCAACGGAGCCATATGTCTTCTAAAGAAGAACTTTCCATTAACGGCTGCATTACGACCGTGAGCACGTTGCATGTTTGCATCCACGCGACTCAACGGGATGTAAAGATTCAAATCGAAAGTAAGGATAACTCGAGTGATTAGCGTGATAAAGGTGGTGAATGCGGCATTCTCAAAATCAGTAAGCTGGATTTCCATGCTTCGGAATTCTGTTCGCCATCCGATATGAGGATCATTTGGCCCTGTGCGAGGAGGTGGCGGCTTCCACCTAACGCTTTGCCTGTGGTACGGAAAGAAGTGTCAGTTAATATCACAAAGGAAAGGACGTCAACAGGTATGTTTTGTGCTCACTTACCAGTTGGTGCTTTGAATGCTCTCAAAGTGTTCTGTTTGCGTTTCGTCGTCGACTTCTTCCACTGCACCATCAAAGATAACAAGAGGATCCCTCACAAAGATGTGTGCAATATGTTGCGATAGCAGAGGATCTATCCCTGCTTCTCTCAATTGTCGGTACTTGTCCTCGTCAATGGGGACTGGTATGTCATTGTACATATTCAAAATACGATTGTTCATTTGACCGTCTTCAGAGGAAACACCTTGATAGATATAAGTGCTGATGGAGTCATAACGGCTCTTGTATAACCTACGGTAACCCTTCCCTGCCACTTCAGGATCTGGTTCAGGGCCACCCTTGCGACCGCGCTCTGCTGGCCTCCTATCATCAACGCTCTCACTAATTATTCCCCATCGGCAGTCAGTGTCTGCAAGTCTCCCTTTCATTACCGGTGTAGAAGCGGTCAATGCCATCATGATTGGAGCTAAGACGGCAAGTTGGTCATACAAAAACCTGCTCTCGTCCACATCTGTAGCCTGGAAAGTAATTTGAAGACAGCAGCAGCCCATCCCAAAAGCCATTGCATCCATGTGTATGGCTGGACGTAAATTGAACATTTTGGCTTCATCGTTGAAGGACTGGTGCTCATCGCTAAGGGAAGAAACCGCGGTTTCTAGCGCTTTCTTTAAGTCTGGCACATCGTTGATATTTCCCACCGAGCCTTTGTACATTGGCGTTTCTGACCCCAACGCCTTCTTCTGCTGGTTGTTTGCATGGGTTTCGGAGGAAACTTTGTGAAGAAATTTGATTTCCCCGTCGTCGGATTTCATGGGTAGATAATACCCATTTTGGAGCCGGATCCATCCTGGCACATCTGGAATCTCGCTTCCAACCACAACATCCCCGTTTCTTGGCCAGTCCGCGTCAGGTACAATTACACCAGGCGCGCTACGATAGAATAAACCTTTACACCCCTCACACTCCACGTTCACAAGCCACTTTTCTAGTGTCACTGGATCTCCAAAATCATTGAACTCTCGGGATGAATTGGAGCATCCAACGATGACAAACCCATTCCCATATTTCTCTCTGGAAAGATCTCCATTGCCAAATCTCCAAAGGAGAATACTTTCTTCTCCGCAACATATACTCGGTGGAAGACCGGGTAAATCAGCATACTCTGGAGTATTGACATCATGGAACAACGGTATACGGATGTTCACTTTCTCCCCCCTCCTTTTTCGGATATTAGCGCTCAAAGCGGCAAACCTAGGGTGAGGATTAATGATCCCATCCCCAATGTATTCACTCTCAGTTACAGGCCCGCCCACTGGAACGGGAGGCACAGATCCATCATCTCCAAGCGCTCCCAACATGGGGAATGCTGCCACAGTGGGTGCAATTTCGTTTTCATTCAATACAGTCAAAATTCGCTTCCTGCGCAGCCGCATATTGCGCTCAACCCGCAACAGATCCACTGAATATCCATTGTACGGCCTTCGTGGTGTAGCCTCTACCATCCACGCGCCGTACTCAGGTACCCAATTGCAGCCTTCACTTTCGTAAGAATGGTTTGCCTCGTTCTCGTTCAGGTTGTCCATTATCTGTGAGAAGAGGTAAATGAAAGGAAGTTCAAATGATTTCTGAGAGAATGTACATCTGCACATACAAGAAGATGTCCACAAAAGATTTCCACAGTTGTGCACCCATCAAGACACAATTTCGAACGTACCTCCTTGGCCCTCAAACTTAGCCTAATTTTCCTATTTTGATGATCCAGCACGAAAATACCATACTCAATCTCATCGCCCCACATCAACTCATCTCCCTTTCAAATCCTTCACGCGATTATACGTCGAGATGAATTGACGCACGCCTGCCTCACGCACGTAGTTTAAATTCTTCTTGGACTTTTCCCATGGCTGAGGGACGCCCACTTTCAGGAGGCCCATTGTTAATGTAAACGCTGAAACCACGACGGCGTTTGGGCTCAGTAGTAATAAGTGTGCCAAGAGTAATGGGCGCCAATATTGGATTGTTCTGATCGTCACCCAATGAGATGGCATTAGGATAGGTTGTTCGGTACACAGCTACGCTCAATAGCTTTAGTATGATGGGTGAACGAAGATCTCTCTTGCTTCCTGCCGCTCTTAATGCAGCGGAATCCACGCCTGCTACGTCGGCAACAGAAAGCTTATTCACGATGACAACTTCTCTGCTCTGAAAAATGTGTAATGATGTGATGTTCTTTTTTGACAGCGCGCTGCGTGCCGCGTGGACCGTGGATACCGTGGACCAGCGTGGACCGTGGGCATACCGTACAGGGAGGTGCCGCGAACTAAATCCCCCGGGGGGTCTAAAAATTTTGGCTAGTCTGCTCTAGGGGGGTCTGACTTTCGGAATAGTCACATACTAATTCCCTAGTTGCTACTAGTAGAAATAAGGAGGGGGGTCTAAAATTGGCTAGGCTGTGATTTGGAGGGGGGGTCTAAGCTGACCAGGGGGGGTTAGTTCGCGGCACTTCCCTGCATTTAGCGAGTCATACGAGTGATGGCGATGCCATATACTTAGATGGCGCGCGGCAAGCAAGGGAAAGTTGAGATAATAGAGCGTCCTTAACTTATTACTTACGCAAAAAACTGAACGAAATGACGTCACTTGTGAGTTGTGGAATTTTTTGATGACGTTTTGCGTAAGTAAGACAAGAGAAATTGCTGATTTACTTAACGCAAAATCGAACTTTTCCGTAAGTAAATAAGACCACTCTTTCACGTAGGAACTAATATATCTCTTTTTTGACATCAAGTAAATACTTTGGCAACAGCCATGGTGAGCAAGTAAGTGCGGTCGTTAGGCAAGTCTCGGCAGCAGTATTGACAGCAGCAATGAATATCTGCTCACGAACGTCAGCACGTACGTGAGCAGGTGGCAGTGGCAGTGGCGTGGCTGCAGCCATGGAGTTGTGTGATGTTGCTACAACTTATTTCACATGCACCATGTCGTCCGAATCCGAAACAAATCCATCCACCGCCGCCACTGTCACTGCGGCTCCCGCTGCCCCGTTCCCTCCTGGGTTGCAGTCATTCTTAAAATGTCTACAACCTGGCCACACAGACTTACATGAAATGGCTGTATGTATGCTCATCGAAACTAGCCATACAGAAGTACTTAAAATTCCCAAGCGCGGTCAGGGAACCGGCGAAAAGTGGAAGGCTTTGATGACAACCTTCTTTGAGGGCCAACCTACTGGCGGTGAGCGTGATGGCAATGGACTTTTCCGTCATTATAGTAAGTGGAAATGCAAAAACCCCGCAACTGTGAAATTGAGAGTAATAATTAAGGGAATCGTTGATGAATTCAGTGGTGAAGAGTTCTCTGATCATCCATCCCCAGTGGTAACATTGGCAAGACAGCTTAAAGCAGATATGGTAGCTGCAGCACCATTGGCATGAGCATAAAGAAGGATCAGCTGTGGCACAGTGACAATGCTTACATAAGCAACACTTCCTTCGTAGAGGGTCCTCTGATGGAGTTCTTCCATAAAACCAACTTGTGCATGGCTCAGATGCATGTGTCGAAGATGCCGAGTTTTGTTCTTCTTTGCACCACGGCGGCGGTTGCCGGTGCGCAAGCGACGTGCGGGAGCACGTGCCATGATGGAGTGGTAATAGTAACGATAGTATTACTGGACCGACCACACCAGGAGGGCATGAGCGCCATGTCGAGTGGGCTCGGACGGCCGGAGAGAACGCCGCTGCAGTTCAAAAATTTTCAAAAAATGGTGGGAGAAATGGTGCCAGAACTTTGGTGCCGGTTGGTCCAAAATTTGCGCGCTCCACAAGGTCACAAAAACGTCACAACTCATGCGAACCCAAATTTGCGTAAGTAATAAGTTAAGGACGCTCTAATATCGGGATGTCCGACGTTTTTTTGTCCGATGTTTGTCAGTCGTTTTCTATTTTCCACTTTCCCGCTTCTCTCTATTGGCCTTCCATTCCAAATCGCTCACAAGAAGTGTCCGTTATCGCCGTTGCCTTCTGGATTCACTCTTTCTTACGAGTAAGAAAGCCAGTACCCGGTCCTTGTGGTTGGAAATAATGGGACTCCGTCCTAATAAATAAAAGTAGGGTCTGGGTGGCTTGCGTGCATGGTGGCGGGGTAGCCCTCATTTTCGCCCGCTTTCCCCTCAACCCTCTGCTCCTCTCTCTTCTCTCCTCTCGCTCGAGTACTCTAGAGTGGCGGGATTGGTTGTGGCTGAGCCACAACCCATCTTTTTCAGCCAAAACAGTATCAAAATCATCCAAACCATTACGGTTTGGCCGTAGTAGACACCGTTAACAATAATAATGACGAGCCATCACCACCTCCCTCCCTTCTCTAACACCTCGTGATACATTCGGGGTGCGGTCGGCGTTTTGTTGCATTCGATTCGCCCGCAATTTGCAGCGAACGGCTGCGGCACGGCCGAAGGCAGCATATCGTGCTATCGCTTCTAGATGGTCATTCGTCTTCTGCTCCTCTTCCTCGATAATCATCGACACGTTACTATCAACTGACTATTGATGCGGGGGGTGCAAATTATTGCCGAATATACTCATACAGGACAATACAACGGTTGAACTTGGCCGAGCATGTGGGTGTGGTGGTAATTATTATTTTGGGATTGGAGATGTACCCATCTCAGAATTAGAAGAGGACCCGCAATGCCTTGGTGCAGAGGTTAGAGAACATTGACGAATCTTTGCTAATGAAGGCTGGCTTACTATTCTAATTTGGGGGTGGTGTGCTCGTTGCGACTGTGCTATGGAGAGAACTGCAACCAGTTGAGTGGAAAGACTCTACTGCTGCAATGAACTGAATTGCTCTGAGTGGAACGCCGGATATAATACCTGAGCATTCAACATGAGGTGAAAGAATAAGTCAAGCAGCAACAAACAAAATCCATTGCTTCTCTTTTGATCGCATACGCCTTTGCGCTGTTTCGATTCAATGTAATGAGCAAGATCGAAGTTAGATAGAGGGCTCTACCAAGGCGAGCACATTGTAGGTACACGAGGATGGCAAGCATTGAGGCAATTACTATCACAATCATTCCACCATTGCATGGTAACGATGCAGTCGATAGTAAAGAGACTATCCAGAGACGCGCAGTGGCTGTGGCTGAAATCCTCGTCGTCATGAGAGAGAGAGAGAGAGAGAGCAGCTCACCACCTTCTCATGGCATGAGGGCGGGAATCTAAACCCTTCCGATCCCACATTGAACACTCCGGCGATCGCAAGAAGGATCGACTGGTGTTACCACTTAATTTATCGCTGTCATCAGTAATTGAGATTGAGATGGTCAATCAATTCCTCTTGTATCTGCAACTCCGCCCATGCCAACATGAGAGTTGACAGCTGTATCTGACGAAGCTCTTATAACTAAATAAGCTTCAGTTGCTCACAGTCGTTCAGCACGGCATTGTATGTTGACATCGAGATCAATGAATGACGTCTTGTCAAGTGATCTGTTCACAGAGATGTGCAGTCGAGCCTACGCTGTAGACGTACAGCCGGGCCTACTCCACGGCGAAGATGTTGAGGAGATGGAGCGCTTTTATTGAATGCCCTATCATGGTGATATCACGTTCAGACTGCCTCCTAAAGTTGGATTTGATCGCATTGATCCTGCCTCATATTGCGCTTCCTCTGTGACTTCTTCGTGGATGAGATAAAGTACTTGATCGCACTTACTGTGCTCGACTACCTTCTCGTCACAACGAATGAGCACAATGCTACAAAAGCAGTCGTATACAGCTTTATAAGTATAAGTAAAACTAGATTTAAGGGGCGCAAGAGTTGCTGAGAGCTTTCTAGTACGGCAATTATGGAATGGTTCGACTTTGATCACTCCGGAGAAGGATACCAAAGAAGACAGAAGAATGGATGATAAAAGAAGTTATAGTCATGATTCTTCTTCATGGCCCAGTCTACCTCGCCTGTCATTGGTTGTCAATATTGGTATGTACGATTGAGAAGATTGAGAGCATCTCTTCTCTTCGTTATAGCTTATAGCGCCTAAATTTGATACGCAAGTGTCGATGGATAATTCTACTCCTTACTTCTACTACCAATGTTACTACCAATGTACATCAAATATTACCGATGAGTTGGCTGATTCATTCTCTTCCGTCACTGTTTCTCAGACAGAGAAAGCCCAACAAACTCACAAGGAGATCTACGCCACATTGACATTGAGCATCGTCGAGTGAACCGTGGACACATTCAATTCTTCGCACACTCAGTACTCAGTCTATTTGTTGTAGAGCTCTTCTATGGTACTTCTTCTACTACGTACTCCCCAGCCCCACATTGATCGAAGCGGCTGTAATATACTCCTTCTGCTGCTACTTTCGTCGTTGTAGTCGCAGCATCGATCGATAATATCACGCCGACGTCAGTCGCGGAGGGGTGGACGCCGCTCGCCGGATTCCATTGGAAATTTGTCGTCTTCGCGGCAAACGGGGTACCAGCATGAACGCAGCAATAACAGGAGTACACTAGAGTGTAAATTAATTATTGCTATGGGCGAATATTTCCATGGCATAGGAGGACACGGAAGCAGCGACTTGGTGTTTAGTGGTTTGACGATTTGTTGTGGTTTGGCTCGGAGCCGAACCACAACCGTTCCCCCGCCATAATCATTCCCGCCACTGGTACTTTCACCCTCCCTCGCTCAGCTAGCCTCGCTCACACTACAGGTCTCGCATCTACCGAAAGCATTCAGACGGTTGATTGGGATAAAGAAGAGTTGGTAGTGTGGAATGGTTGTCAATAAATGTGTACATTTAAAAGTGATTTGTGGTACTAGTATGTACTATTATGGTACTTTAAGGTATGTAGAGGGAATGTCTTCGGTAGAAGCTCTAAAGTCTCGACCGTCAAAACGGGTCCTCTGACTTGACCAAAAATGTTGCCCGCGTGTCGAAATTGTCACTAGCTTTCTACGCGATGGCATCATGATACCACCCGCCGCTCGCTCCACGGCAAATAACCAACAACCATGGTGAACATTGCCGCTGCCGAAATAGACCAAGTTAATCGCCGACTTATCGACCGATCGATGGCTGATCGTTACTATGGATTATTATGTTGGTGTTGAAGTCCTCGCCGCTGCCAAATCCACCGAGGAGAGGCAGAATGGTAACGATTTATAACGGCGATGTTCGGCGCTCGCCGGCCGCCGAACAGGGGTTGTTGAACACCCCAATGGCCGTTTCTTCTGCATCCAAGCACGATAACATGATCATAGTAATCCATAGTAACGTTCAGCCATCGATCGGCCGGTAGATCGATGATTAAGTTGGTCTATTTCGGCAGCGGCGTGATTACCGTAGCGGCCGCCGTGTTATTTTTATTTTTTTGTCGTCTCAGAGGACGCATGGAGTGCGGTCTGCCCACTTTTTAGGAGCGGTCTGCCCCAACTTTTTACAGCAACAAAATACGTAGGAATTAGTACTAATATTGGGCCGAAGAGATGAGACAAATCTTCTGTCTTCTCAGTACCACATGGTTCTCACCACAAACGCCTCACAAAACACCTTGGATAAGGCTCTCAAAATCATACTCCTATCGCATTACGCACGCTATACTACACGAAGAGAGGAATTCTTGTTGCCTCAATTGGACTCTACGACACGTACGCTTGCTTTGAGTTCAACCGAATTATTTCTCCCGGCTACGCAAGCGTGCGACATGGTCTTTGTCAAAGTGAGTATGAGTGTAGGTACATACACAGGAGTAATATTTTTCATCAGTACGTTGGTAATATTATTTTTCATGTGTTTGGAGTTTGGAGGGCGGGTACTTCTATGAGAATGCGGTACTGAGAAGACAGAAGATTTGTCTCATCTCTTCGGCCCAATATTAGTACTAATTCCTACGTATTTTGTTGCTGTAAAAAGTTGGGGCAGACCGCTCCTAAAAAGTTGGGGCAGACCGCACTCCATGCCTCAGAGGACCCGTGTTGACGGTCGAGACCTTAGAGGTTAACTCGAAGTCTCAGCACCCTACATACACTAAAGTACATAATCATAGATACTACCAACACAAATTACATGTTTCTGCCCCTCCTATCATTCCAAACGTTCCTGCCTTCCCTGGTGCTGAGCAGAGTTAACCGAGACCTGTAGTGTGGCCTCGCTCCGCTCCATACTCTACTTTTAAGGACGGGTGACATCAGTTGCCCAGAGGGCATGGCACCCGGGTGCTTTTTTCAGATTTTGCTCCGGCAGGCGGTCACTAACAAGCGCTAGTTGTGACCGGAAATATGGCACCTGGGTACTTTTTTTCAAAGCCTCCGGCGGCGGGATTTGGTACCAGGGTGGAGTATTAAATTTCCAGCTAGGTAGGGATGTACCAGTATGTTGCTGATCATCGTGTGTGTTGCCCGAGAAATGGCACCCGGGTACCAAAGCAAAATCACGATCGGCGGGCGGCATTTCATGTTTGGCACCCGGGTGCCGTTCAAAAAGGTGCTTCGGCGGTCAAAAAAGGTACGAGGGTTATGTGAGAATTCCTACGTAGAAGTTCTACGGATGTCACCCGTCCTATACTGATGTTGCCCCCAGCGCCAGGTCCAGCCCAGCCACTCCACATAATACAAGAAGATAACTGATGACCATGACATCGCCATTTAAACCAGAAGCGCTTGCGGGAAAAGTTGCAATTGTGACCGGCGGCGGAAGCGGGATATGTTTTGGAATAACCAAGGAGCTCCTGCTTCACGGATGTACCGCTGCAATCATCTGCGGTAGACGTGAAAGCTTTTTGCAAAATGCAGCAAAAGAGCTCGCCGCCATATCCAATCAAACATGTCTTTACAAAGTGTGCGATGTAAGAGATCCATCAGCTTGCAAGGCCGTCGTCGAGTATGCCATGTCGCAGTGTGGTAGGGTTGACATCTTGATAAATGGTGCAGCTGGAAACTTCCTATGCGAGGCAAAGAGTCTCACGCCAAAAGGGTTCAAGACTGTCATGGACATTGATACACAAGGAACATTTAACATGTGCCATGCAGTTTTCCCTGCCATGTCGCTAGGGGGTGGAGGTTCTATTATCAATATAAGCATGACGCTTCATTACGGGGCAACTTGGTATCAAGCCCATGCAAGTGCAGCTAAGAGTGCTATTGATTCCTTGACAAGAACTTTGTCTTTGGAGTGGGGGTGCTATAAGATTAGAGTCAACGGCAGTGAGTAGATACCAAAACAAATTTTGGAATGTTTCCCTTGAAACTTTGATATGGTTGAAAAAATATATAGTTCATGCTTGCTGACACCTTTCCTTCTTTGACACATCATAGTCGCACCTGGACCAATTGAAAATACTCCTGGCACAACCAAACTAGCCCCAGGCCTCAGCGCCGATGATGTCGCTGAGATGATGACCGAAGGAATACCGTTGGGACGTCTCGGAAAATCGTTTGATATTGGGATGGCTGCTGTTTTTCTAGGTAGTGACGCAGGGGACTACATAACTGGAGATATCTTGGTCGTTGATGGAGGAGAGTGGTTGTATAAACCACCAATGGTTCCGAAAGAGATGGTTGCAGAGCTATCTCGTAAAGTTGAGGCAAAGAGCAGAGCTCAAAGGCCAACTATGGTTTCCAAGTTGTGAATAGAAGGTTGAAAGGTGGCAAGTAAGATTAAACTAATATCTTCACAACCACAACATCGATATCTTCCATCTGTCCGCCTCAGAGGGGATAGGCGTGAACTCAACATGTTATAATATTAAAGCACAAGTAGTAAGCTGGCTTTATGCTGGAGTCTCAATTTTGGTCATTATTTCGTACATTTTGAGACCGCCCCTTTTTTGGAGCTTTTTTCCCCTTTTCCCCCTTTTTTCTTCACAACGCACCACAAAAACCAAAATAAAACGATGACAACCTAGGTACCTACTTAAGTATGACAACTCACAACTCCAAACTCCAGACAACTCGCACCCCACAGCACAAGCTGTACAATAGCTATTGTACTGTATATTAGACAACGACGTTGAGAGAGAAGCCAGTTGGCAACTAAATAACTGCCACCACGTTCGTAGCTTGCAGATAAGACAAGAATCAGTGTTGCCAACATGTCTCGCAAAGCCAAACAAGCAGATCTCCGCCGCCGCATGGCCGAGGCCCGTTCAAAATTGCTCCAATCTCAAAATCCTTTGCAAGACGACATAGAAGGAAGTGAAGAAAGGGTTGACAACAGCGATGTAGCCACCAGGTCGAGGAAGCGCCCATTATCACCTGGAGGTGGAAGTGGTGGGATATTGCGAAAGTCCAAATACACTGCGATAAAAGATTCGGCTGCAAAACCTAATTCATTGGGTGCTTTGATGGATGGTTACGGAGATTCTTCCTCAGAAGACGACGATGATGATGATGATGACAATCAAAATAAAAGCCGCGCAGTAGTATCATCGGCAGCTACTGTGAAAATAACTGCTCCTCATCCGAGTCAAACTACTAAAACGGAAGAGAGTAAACACCAATACAAGCCAAACGATGGGAATAAGTTGAGTAAATCAGTTTCCATATCAAAACCAGCACAGGCAAAAGACGAAGCATCTATTTCCGACGAAGTTTGGGATGAGTTCAATGCAATTTTAGAGGCTGATGAAGAAGCTAATGTTGCTGCGACTAATACAACTACAACAAATGATGAGAAGTTGAATTCTACAAAATCCATAGCGGATGACAAGGACACCATACAACATGACAATGAAAAATCCCCTGCATCACAACATGATACTGAAGTGGAGTTAAATGATGAGGAGGAAATAAAGAAAGATGATCTATACGATAATGATGACATGAATACCATGGAACAAACATCTTACGAAGCACGGCTGGCAAGATTGATTCTACTCAAGAGTAAAAAGAAGAAGAAGAAACAAACGCAAGAAATGAGTGATGAATCAGCGTCGGCCAACCTACCTTCTGCTAGTGACTTTTATGATCCGAGTTTAGCATGGGCAGAAGATGATGAACAAGAGGATGGAAAAGTTGAGGAGCAAATTAGTAGTGAAATGGATCGAGATGGAGAACAAGATGGAACAACCTCGTCAAAGCACATCACTTCAGCTAGCTTATCATCCTCAGCTGCATCTGTATCAATGGCAACGATTCTACGTAGCCGGCGACAGGAAGCAAGGATGCTGGCATCTCGAGGTGAACAAGTTGCAGGTGAAGGAGATTTATCTGAAGATATGGACACTTCCGATGGCAAATGGTTTTGAATAATGTTTGTGCTATAGCATTATTGTTACTGTGCTCCTCGTCCTCCTCCTTCAAGTTGATTTTCAATGCACGCACCCGAATACATAGATTGCTGTTATTACCCTCTAGGCTCAACCATGAGTCCTTGGATCAATTCTTCGCTGCTGTTGCTTCTCCATTAACGCTTTACCCAAATCTCCCCCTGGTGGTAACAACAACTGTTGCCCTGTCACTTCATTGCTTTTAGACGCATCCACTCCCTCTTTCTTGAGATCTGACTCCTTACCATCCGCACTAATGCTAGGAGCATCAATGATAGATGATTGTTGGAGTGATCTTCCAAACACCGCTAGTGGATCCTCTTCATCTGCTTTTGATTTGTAGTATAGATTATTTGGTTCATCTGCATGAGCACGATATTGTTCGTTAGTTGGATTATCATCGCCTCCTTCTGGTGGAATAAAAAGTGTGGCAAATGTCGTGATAGCTGCTGCTGTTGGAACAATGGTGAAAACTGATCGACGATTTAGGGAGTGATGCAAAGAAGTGGAGGTGTGTTCGCTTGATGCAGACGAATGCTTGACATTTGCTGTAGCTGGGGAAGAAAAGGCAGATGCAGTGTTGGCTGACCAGTGGCCAAGACAGATCACTGCTATAATTAGAGGAGCACGCATTATGTGTCTTTTTGTTGGTCGTTCTGTTATTGATTAGCTTTACTTTCGGCCGGCTAGCTTGTTAAGATACTGGCACATCAATCACAACTTTGATGCGATATGCCTTTGGCCATTGCCATTGCAGATCTTTGAAGGATCATTTATTTGGTCGTTTTTCCGAACACTTTTGGGGATCTTCAACCTTCTTCGACATGTTTTGGAGACTTTCTTCGCTTCTTCTCAACTTTCAGTCACACTTTTCTGTTTTCAAGATTTTGCACCAAAAAATGGCATGCCAATGTCAATGTTCATGTGAAAGTGTGGTAATGTGTTGTGTCAATGCTGATGATAAAACAGTAAGAAACGAATAGAAAATGAGCGTCCAGCAACAACAACATCCACCAGTAGTAGGTGCAGGAGGAGCACCCCCAGCAGTCGCAGCAGCAGCTGGAGGAGGACCCCTCCCCCCTCAACAACAACAACTCCAACCGCGCTTTGAAGACCTAACCATCGACGATGATCTACCAATCCTCCCTCGCCTACAACGCTATGTCCAATCCAACATTGCCCTACAGCGATTGGTCCACGTCCGAATGTTGGGCGAGGTAGCCCTCGAGGTGGGACAGCAATTAACTGCGATGGAATTGGTGCCCCTAATACCACCATTGGTGACGGATTCGGAGAGTATTATTCGACAGAGGGCTTGTGTGGAGTTGAAAATTATATGTTTGGTCTTGATGGGTGTCACGGGTGGCAACAACAATACTAATGGTAGCGGTGGTACTACCAGTAGCAATAGCGCAGCCTCCAATCATCGTCATCAAATTACATCACTACCGCAAATTCCCAAACCAGAGAAATCCTCCAAATACTACAAAATCATGGTCCAGCACCTCTTTCCACACCTATTCACACTCATTTCCGATCCAGACAATGAGGTACGTCGTGCTGCCAGTGAAACAATTGTCAAATTGGCTCTACGTGTGGCCGTTGAAGATGTCGTTACATTGGCACTCAGTATTCCACTTCGATTGGTCAAGGAGGGGCAGAAGCGTGCTACCTCGAATAATGGACAACAAAATAATGGAGACAACAACAACAACAATAATAGCAACAATTCTACCAATCCACAAACACCCGCAGAAGATCTACTAATCACCGCCTCCAACCTCCTCGCCGATCTATCCTCCTTCCTCCCCCCCACACGACTTACACCCGACACAGCCACACGATACTTCTCACCAACCATACTAGCCTTGGCGGAAGATCCCAACTTTCGTGTCCGACGTGCGGCGGTGCAGGCCTTGCCACGTATGATGAGT
Source organism: Skeletonema tropicum (assembly GCA_037178625.1). Classification (NCBI taxonomy): domain Eukaryota; phylum Bacillariophyta; class Thalassiosirophyceae; order Thalassiosirales; family Thalassiosiraceae; genus Skeletonema; species Skeletonema tropicum. The sequence continues at coordinate 1,154,157 of CM074140.1, read as the reverse complement.
GGTGCAACATTGGAGGATGTGAAACGAAGGTTATTACCGAAATTCATGTCGTTGAGTGGTGATGAAATGTATCGAGTACGTAAAGCGAGTGGAGAGTGTTTGGTGGATGTGAGTCGGGCTTTGACGTTATTGCCGTGGAGGTTGCACTTTGGGGATGCTTGGGTGGATGATGATGTGAATGAGGAGGGAGAGGATGAGAATGGTGGTGGTGGTGGTGGTGGTAGTAACAATGAGGACTTTCACAAGTCAACGACCATGTTTTATAAACCACGAAGCAACAAACAAATTAATGAGTTGCACAATACCATCCGAGAATGTCATGAGATACGACGTCAGGCGTTGTGTTCCATTGCCAAGAAGTTATTGGATGATCCCAACAAATTTGTTCGGTATGGAATGATGCAGTTCCTAGGACCACTGATTGCCAGCTTTTATCCATTGGATAGGGGTAGCATGGTGGGTGGGATGGGAGGGCTGTTATTTCAAAGTGGAGAGGGTACTACTACTACAGCCAATGGCAATACTAACATGGGGACATTGGGCGTGGGTGTAGAAAGTCTGGGCATTGCCAAAAGTTTTACCGGATTAGAACGCGTGGGCATCACACGAGGAATCCGAATGGAACGATTTGATAACGTAGAGGATGTACTTTCGTACAATCATTCTCTCCGTGGACTCGAGCTGATTTTGCATGGAGAATCTTCGATTAGTCGGAACGCATTGGCGTTTGGGGGGAGTAATGCGAATAATGCTCCGTTTGGTACGATTGGGCCGCAATTCTTTCCTCATGCGAATGGGATGGTCGGTAGATCGTCTGCGTTGGATGATGATGATACGGATTCTATTTTGCTCAAGGCAAACCTTAAGAAGTACAACAGCAGCACAACAGAGGGTGGCGGAGTTGCAAGTAGCAATGTCTCCTCATCGTCTTCTCCAAGGGCACTATTTCCAAAATTCATCCTCGAGTCTCGGTCCGATGCACTGGCTCTTTCTCGAATAGTCTCGCATCGAAATGGTCGTATCCCAACCAATACCAATTCTACCACGGCACTTCCCTATCCGCCATTAATGACGGGTCGGCCAGATCCAGAAGACTTGAAATTAATACGCGCAACCTTATTGCAGCCATTTAGTGCCATGGCAACATGTCAAACTGGAGAGGAAACTACAGACGCTGAAATGCGTGTGTATTGTGCTTACAGTCTCCCCGCTGTCATCCTTCTCTTTGGAGCTTCCAATTGGGAGAGAGATGGGCTTAAATCCTGCTTTTTGGATCTGATAAGGAAGCTCAGGAGTAGTGCAGATGGTGGTGAGAACCTTCCGCCCTTGCCTGTGAAGCGATGTCTTGCTTCCAGTGTTCATGCTGTAGCTCATATGCTCGGCCCTGATATCGTATCCAGGGACAAGGAATTCTTAGCTTCGTTCGAAGTATCATTCTTTAGTGATTCTGATGAAGCTATCCGATTGAACATGCTAAAGAATTTGGCATCATTTATAGGATCATTACCTCCTGGTGAAGGTGTAGGTCATCGCAATTACTACTTGCAACTCATTCATTCAACAATAATGGGAGAAGATGTCCTTGGTGCTGCGAAGATACGAAGCGCCAGCAATCCAGGAGTACTGAATTGGAGACAGCGAGATGCAGTCGCAAGAGTTATGCCTGATTTGATTGTTTTATATGATGCATCACTGGTGAGAGAATATCTCTGGCCAATTTTGAAGACGTTACTGACTGATTCAGTCAGTATTGTCCGTGAGGATGCTGGCTGGTCAATCCCAGTCCTTTTACGCAAATATGCCAAGGCAACAAGAGAAAGTGATGCAAATGCTTCCATAAGGGAGGTGATTGAATGGTTGAAGGAAACACATTTAGATGATGTCGATGACAATCCTCTCGTCAGAAAGTCAACGCGTCATAGAAAGAAGCAAATGGTAGCGTCAGAAGGGGCGTTTAGCAAACGACAGGGGTATTGTCGAATATTGGCAGCTGTTGCACTCGTCATGCGGATGGATGAAGACAATAACACCAATGAGGTTTTTCCAAGTGAAAGTCGCAAGAAGGAAATGCCTTTCTCTCCAATTGATCCATTCGGTCCGCTCAGTCCATCTGAAAGGGACCGCTTCCGATCAATTGTTGTCAATGATCTTCTCCCGTCTGCACTTGAAATGACTGTAGATTGTGTTGCGAACGTAAGGCTAACGTTGACAAAGTGTCTCAAAATGTTACCAGTGGACATACGCGAAGAAAGTCATGTTGAGGAAGTGTTGAATACGCTCGAGGAGGAACTTTTGACGTGGGACGTAGGCAATACATTACCTTTGAATGATGCAGCAAGCGCGATGACTGGAGGTGGTGCCAACAGTTCTGATCCGCCTGCAACCCACCGGATGGTAGATGGTGTAGTAATGACACCGACAATGTCTGCATGTTGAGTACCTTCTTCGAGTATTAGAGAGTACAAGATAAAAAGAGAGATGTTTGATTTTACTTTTTTCATTCAGTGCTGAATTGTACTTTCTGAGTACATACTGATAATTGCTAATCAACCTCAGGGCAATATAGCATTTGTTGGGGGGAGTAATGCGAATAATGCTCCGTTTGGTACGATTGGGCCGCAATTCTTTCCTCATGCGAATGGGATGGTCGGTAGATCGTCTGCGTTGGATGATGATGATACGGATTCTATTTTGCTCAAGGCAAACCTTAAGAAGTACAACAGCAGCACAACAGAGGGTGGCGGAGTTGCAAGTAGCAATGTCTCCTCATCGTCTTCTCCAAGGGCACTATTTCCAAAATTCATCCTCGAGTCTCGGTCCGATGCACTGGCTCTTTCTCGAATAGTCTCGCATCGAAATGGTCGTATCCCAACCAATACCAATTCTACCACGGCACTTCCCTATCCGCCATTAATGACGGGTCGGCAAGATCCAGAAGACTTGAAATTAATACGCGCAACCTTATTGCAGCCATTTAGTGCCATGGCAACATGTCAAACTGGAGAGGAAACTACAGACGCTGAAATGCGTGTGTATTGTGCTTACAGTCTCCCCGCTGTCATCCTTCTCTTTGGAGCTTCCAATTGGGAGAGGGATGGGCTTAAATCCTGCTTCTTGGATCTGATAAGGAAGCTCAGGAGTAGTGCAGATGGTGGCGAAAACCTTCCGCCCTTGCCTGTGAAGCGATGTCTTGCTTCCAGTGTTCATGCTGTAGCTCATATGCTCGGCCCTGATATCGTATCCAGAGACAAGGAATTCTTAGCTTCGTTCGAGGTATCATTCTTTAGTGATTCTGATGAAGCTATCCGATTGAATATGCTTAAGAATTTGGCATCATTTATAGGATCATTACCTCCTGGTGAAGGTGTAGGTCATCGCAATTACTACTTGCAACTCATTCATTCAACAATAATGGGAGAAGATGTCCTTGGTGCTGCGAAGATACGAAGCGCCAGCAATCCAGGAGTACTGAATTGGAGACAGCGAGATGCAGTCGCAAGAGTTATGCCTGATTTGATTGTTTTATATGATGCATCACTGGTGAGAGAATATCTCTGGCCAATTTTGAAGACGTTACTGACTGATTCAGTCAGTATTGTCCGTGAGGATGCTGGCTGGTCAATCCCAGTCCTTTTACGCAAATATGCCAAGGCAACAAGAGAAAGTGATGCAAATGCTTCCATAAGGGAGGTGATTGAATGGTTGAAGGAAACACATTTAGATGATGTCGATGACAATCCTCTCGTCAGAAAGTCAACGCGTCATAGAAAGAAGCAAATGGTAGCGTCAGAAGGGGCGTTTAGCAAACGACAGGGGTATTGTCGAATATTGGCAGCTGTTGCACTCGTCATGCGGATGGATGAAGACAATAACACCAATGAGGTTTTTCCAAGTGAAAGTCGCAAGAAGGAAACGCCTTTCTCTCCAATTGATCCATTCGGTCCGCTCAGTCCATCTGAAAGGGACCGCTTCCGATCAATTGTTGTCAATGATCTTCTCCCGTCTGCACTTGAAATGACTGTAGATTGTGTTGCGAACGTAAGGCTAACGTTGACAAAGTGTCTCAAAATGTTACCAGTGGACATACGCGAAGAAAGTCATGTTGAGGAAGTGTTGAATACGCTCGAGGAGGAACTTTTGACGTGGGACGTAGGCAATACATTACCTTTGAATGATGCAGCAAGCGCGATGACTGGAGGTGGTGCCAACAGTTCTGATCCGCCTGCAACCCACCGGATGGTAGATGGTGTAGTAATGACACCGACAATGTCTGCATGTTGAGTACCTTCTTCGAGTATTAGAGAGTACAAGATAAAAAGAGAGATGTTTGATTTTACTTTTTTCATTCAGTGCTGAATTGTACTTTCTGAGTACATACTGATAATTGCTAATCAACCTCAGGGCAATATAGCATTTGTTGGGGGGAGTAATGCGAATAATGCTCCGTTTGGTACGATTGGGCCGCAATTCTTTCCTCATGCGAATGGGATGGTCGGTAGATCGTCTGCGTTGGATGATGATGATACGGATTCTATTTTGCTCAAGGCAAACCTTAAGAAGTACAACAGCAGCACAACAGAGGGTGGCGGAGTTGCAAGTAGCAATGTCTCCTCATCGTCTTCTCCAAGGGCACTATTTCCAAAATTCATCCTCGAGTCTCGGTCCGATGCACTGGCTCTTTCTCGAATAGTCTCGCATCGAAATGGTCGTATCCCAACCAATACCAATTCTACCACGGCACTTCCCTATCCGCCATTAATGACGGGTCGGCAAGATCCAGAAGACTTGAAATTAATACGCGCAACCTTATTGCAGCCATTTAGTGCCATGGCAACATGTCAAACTGGAGAGGAAACTACAGACGCTGAAATGCGTGTGTATTGTGCTTACAGTCTCCCCGCTGTCATCCTTCTCTTTGGAGCTTCCAATTGGGAGAGGGATGGGCTTAAATCCTGCTTCTTGGATCTGATAAGGAAGCTCAGGAGTAGTGCAGATGGTGGCGAAAACCTTCCGCCCTTGCCTGTGAAGCGATGTCTTGCTTCCAGTGTTCATGCTGTAGCTCATATGCTCGGCCCTGATATCGTATCCAGAGACAAGGAATTCTTAGCTTCGTTCGAGGTATCATTCTTTAGTGATTCTGATGAAGCTATCCGATTGAATATGCTTAAGAATTTGGCATCATTTATAGGATCATTACCTCCTGGTGAAGGTGTAGGTCATCGCAATTACTACTTGCAACTCATTCATTCAACAATAATGGGAGAAGATGTCCTTGGTGCTGCGAAGATACGAAGCGCCAGCAATCCAGGAGTACTGAATTGGAGACAGCGAGATGCAGTCGCAAGAGTTATGCCTGATTTGATTGTTTTATATGATGCATCACTGGTGAGAGAATATCTCTGGCCAATTTTGAAGACGTTACTGACTGATTCAGTCAGTATTGTCCGTGAGGATGCTGGCTGGTCAATCCCAGTCCTTTTACGCAAATATGCCAAGGCAACAAGAGAAAGTGGTGCAAATGCTTCCATAAGGGAGGTGATTGAATGGTTGAAGGAAACACATTTAGATGATGTCGATGACAATCCTCTCGTCAGAAAGTCAACGCGTCATAGAAAGAAGCAAATGGTAGCGTCAGAAGGGGCGTTTAGCAAACGACAGGGGTATTGTCGAATATTGGCAGCTGTTGCACTCGTCATGCGGATGGATGAAGACAATAACACCAATGAGGTTTTTCCAAGTGAAAGTCGCAAGAAGGAAACGCCTTTCTCTCCAATTGATCCATTCGGTCCGCTCAGTCCATCTGAAAGGGACCGCTTCCGATCAATTGTTGTCAATGATCTTCTCCCGTCTGCACTTGAAATGACTGTAGATTGTGTTGCGAACGTAAGGCTAACGTTGACAAAGTGTCTCAAAATGTTACCAGTGGACATACGCGAAGAAAGTCATGTTGAGGAAGTGTTGAATACGCTCGAGGAGGAACTTTTGACGTGGGACGTAGGCAATACATTACCTTTGAATGATGCAGCAAGCGCGATGACTGGAGGTGGTGCCAACAGTTCTGATCCGCCTGCAACCCACCGGATGGTAGATGGTGTAGTAATGACACCGACAATGTCTGCATGTTGAGTACCTTCTTCGAGTATTAGAGAGTACAAGATAAAAAGAGAGATGTTTGATTTTACTTTTTTCATTCAGTGCTGAATTGTACTTTCTGAGTACATACTGATAATTGCTAATCAACCTCAGGGCAATCTAGCATTTGCAATAATTAGTAGGGACTCTGTTGAAAGTCCATAAATTGGCAATCAAGCAGCACTATTTAGTATCGGGCTACGGAGAGATGTTTCTTGTACGACGGTGCCGGAGTGGTTAACGGGATGGACTTGAAATCCATTGGCCTCTGGCCGCGCAGGTTCGAATCCTGCCCGTCGTGCAACTTTTTGCTGATCCTACCTCTCTCCAGCACTTTGGTCTAAAATGGTTTTTTGGGTTGATTTTGTAGTAGTTGATGCACTTCGGGACTTTTTATTTTTACTAAGGTTCCACGTGTCTCAGAGGTGAGGAGATTCATTTCGCACGAGCGGGAAAGTACTTCGGTAGATACTGTACTAAAGAACTGCTACTCACATGGATTCGGCGATTTTGGCCAAAGCGGTTTTCAATCAACGTAGGAATTTGTAATAACTAAAAAAATCGTCTAAGATGGTTTCTCATAAATGGTCTCACAAATGAGGTCTTCAACGCCCAGAAAGTGAGGCTATCGACGTAATCAGATGATTGCTTCCGACGCAAGACCAGAAATCTCCCTGGTTTTGATGCGGATGTTGCATCTATCAGGTAGTCTTCCAGAAAGAGAAGCATTCGCTCAACGCCCAACGCCCACCCTTGCATTAATGTCCCTGTCTCGGAGACACGTGCCAAGCCCACGTGCCAAGCCAAAAATCATTGCGGCTCTACTTAGAAACCTCTCATAAAACTATCCATCGCCGCATTAAGCAACACCTCCTGCTCATCAACCATGAAGTTCAATCTCATTGCCCTAGCAGGTGTTCTTGCCACCGCTAACGCCCATCAGCTCCGCACCAACGTCCGTAGATTGGATGGAGCAGAAGCTGATGAAGCTGATGAAAATGGCAACAACAACTACAGAGCCGATCTCGATGGAAGTGCCAGAATCTCCTTTGCAAAATGTATTGAGGTCTCCGTCCAACAGGAATACGATGAAGACTTCGAAGCAGCCATGGCAGCTGGAACTTCCAAATCAGTGAAGTCTTACGCTGCATTCTACATCAACGATTATGCCAACGACAACGAGATGATGATGGTTGGCCTCGGTGATTACGTTGCTGCCAAGGTCAAGGCATCTGCCATGAAGGCCGAGAAAGCCTGTGAGACATGCAGAGAATTTGAAGATACTTGCAACCCCGAAGAAGAGGAAGTCGAGGTGAGTGATCATGTTCAAATTTATTTGCCTTGAGCAATAAAGTGCATATGTTGAGATATGTTACCAACGTCATGTTTCTTTTCATTTTTGTTCTATAATCACAGGAGGAAGCAGCTGAGGAGGGCGAGGAAGCCGAAGAAGGAGAGGGCCGCAAGCTTGCCACTGCCATCGACTCTAAATTCTGTTACGAGTGCCAAAAGAATGGCTGCTACGCTGAGGAGGAGGAAGCAGAAGGCCAAATTAACTACGAAGAGGAATTGGCCGAATTCATTGAGAACATTGCTGGGTGCATGCAGGTTGAAAACTATGCTGATGAAAACGGCAACGCAGCCTACATTGGCTTGACTTGCGGAAGTTACGGAGATGCTGCTGAATTTGCCGTCTTCACGGACGAGGACTGTACCGTCGAGACTAACCAGGTTTCTGCCTCTACTGTTCTCGAAGCAGCTGGTGCCAACGAGGATGGAGTGAGCCAGTCTCAAATGTTGTCTTTTGCCGCAATCTACATGCAAGAGGCGTTCACCACGAAGTTGTCATGTGAAGAAGTTCAGTACTATGACCCTAACGCAGAGCAAGAAGAGGACGAGAACCAGGACAACAACCAGAATGGTGTTGAAATGACCGAGGCATGTGGGGAAATCACTGAGGAAGCGGTTTACATCGCTGACTGTGCTGCACAAGATGCTGCTGAGGAGGATGAAGCTGATGAGGAGGATGAACAGTGGTACGACTTTGACGTACAGGATGGAGGTGATCTCGATGAAGTCTGTGCTGTTGTCAACTACAAGTTGAACAACAATGAAAAGTTTGACTACTTCTACAACGAGAAGAAGCAAGGAACCACTTACGAGAGAGGCATCACGGGCAACCTCAAGAGCTCATCTGGCGTGAGCGGATGGCTTATTTTCTTCCTTGTAGCCCTTTTCATTGGAATTCCTTGTTTCATGTACTCCAAGATGAGGAACAACAAGACCCAACAAGCCGATTACTACGGAGGTTCGCTCAATGGCTCGGACGATAACTCAGTTGGCGGCTTCTCCACCAAGAGCATTAAAAGCAGTGCCTACAAGTACAAGCAATACTTCAAGCTCTGGATCGAGAAGATGAAGAGCAAATTCTCCAGACACAGATAAATCTATTATCTGAAGGGGTTGATGTCTGAAGGGGATTAGATTACATTTGGCTGCTACGAACTGTGTATATGTATACTTAGCACTAAATAACAATGTAGATGTTAATTGAATTAGGTACTTTTGCTCTAGAGAGACTTCACTGTTGTTGAACTTGTGTTTACATAAGTACTTATTTCGCTGTCTTGTTGAAGTTACTTATTGGGTTCGAGTTGGCTCGAATCAGTCCTATCTGCGCTTTTTTCCTCATATTTTTCCCTGCGCGCAAAGCGAAGGCTGGCTACAGCTGTGAAGGAGAGCACAAAATAAACAAATCCTTCTACAATCTAAATAATGAGAGGAGCTAAGTCGTTCGGTCGGTCGGTCGGTCGGTCGGTCGTTCTGTCCGGGCCCTTTGGCGTGTCCTTTGGCCTTCACGGGCATTTTCGATCGACTCTTTCTTTGATTGGCTTGATTTGACCCCTTGCCCCCCCCCGTTTTTAGAATTTTCGATTGACTCTTTCTTTGATTGGCTTAGATTTGATTGTTCAGGGGGGACACCCCCCCTTGCCCCCCCCCGTTTTTAGAATTTTCGATTGACTCTTTCTTTGATTGGCTTAGATTTGATTGTTCAGGGGGGGACACCCCCCCAGGTATCTACTCTCAAGGGGAGGTGCAATGTGATACCACCCTATCCTCTGCCGAGATCAACCTTCATCTCCAAACACACCTCATCCATGTCTCCAACATCCTCAACAACGTACAGGAGGATTTGGATGATGCAAAGACCACGATCGAACAGGTCAATTGCTCCTTGACTAACTGGAAAACAAAATTTGATATTGTGTGTAACTTAGCACAGAGTTCTGGGGTCGATCTTGAAACCCTCAACAATATCAGAAATGAACATGATACTCTTACATTGTACAACAAGGCTCTCACTTCTAACGTCAATTACATCACCACTTTCACCAACATTAAGAAGGAATCCGAGAGTGGGTACTAACTCTGCCAAATCATACTAACAGTCCTGTAGAATATTATTTCACCAAATGATTTACATCTCGCTCTAATTTCTTCCTACCTGTCTTCAATCGTTTCCACACGTTCACATTAAACCTCTTCATAGAAACTCCCTCTCACATAAATCAATATTCTCCCAACCGTGTCTCAGTAATCACTACACAGCATTCGTAGAAGGCAATGTACAACCTTTATTACATAATTATTAAAGTGTTACATAACGTACTATTTGAATACTGCTATGTATATAAGTAGACACAATCAATATCGTAGTAGATAGCCGGTGCCTCCTCTCTTATTTAGAAAACCCGCGCAGCGGCTAGACGAGCGTCAGCGAGGCTAGTATTATTGAACATCTCTGCTATCAGCGTGCTAGTAAATCGCGATTTTATTTGAGCTCCTATGTGCGTTATTTTTTACCTTAAGTTAGCTACTGTACCCTTACACAAGCTACCGTACATCAAAAAACCATCATGACCATGGCATCCGAAAGCGTAGACGCCGTCGCCTATATCTCAGCTAATACCAAGTCCCTAATTGAGTTTGATAGATTAAATCGCTTTTATTAATATATGATAACAAGATTATTTGGTCAGAACATTAATAATTACGACGAGAGGCCCTTCGGATAGGGGGTCAAATGTATTGTAATGATGCGTCGAATTTTCACCGCAAGGCAGTGCTTTGAGTGACTTTGGGGGTGGCTGTGGCAATGATACTTGGTCGATACATTCAATTAAATGTATTGTATCGATCAGCCGAGCATCATCGCTGTAGACATACTCGAAAATTCTTATATGGACCGACATGGTGCAGAAGTTCGGCGTCGGCACCTGTGTGCTGAAAATGCGCTCTAGCTCTCTCAATATTGCTCCTGACCATCATAGTAACCAACCTAATCGCTTCTAATGATGTTGACGAAGACAAAAAGGCCGTCACTATGATGGTCACAAGCACTTCCTAAGGTACTAGAGTACGCCGAATAATCACCATGGAGGGGGTGGTTGTTGAAGATAAAATCCTGTCAGGGCCCAACGACGAAGACTACCGCTCCAGCCTATTACCACCGACAAGATGCTCTATCCAGTAAACAAACGTATTACTATGTTATTCACGAAGCACTAACATAGTTGATAAAGTAAGAGCATCCTTGGCTGTTGAGGCTCATGGCGCTCATCCTCCGTATCTTGAGGTCTTCCCCCATATCTTGGCTCTTCAAGATGAGCCTTTTACTACGTCACAGTAAGATAGTTTCTTGTTGGGTTTCTCACGTTTTGTGTTGTCTAGAGAACCCCGATTCACAGTTCCAACACACTCCTGTGAGTTCACGGACTGTTGTGGTGATTGTGGAACGTTCGTGGACTCATTCCCATTCTCTCTCTCAAATCTTCTCTGTAATTTCTCATGATGGATGCCCATTAGTTCGTCCACGTCCACAGGGCCATGTTCATCGTGTTCAATGTTCATGATGATGTTCCTGAACCGTCTGAATTTGGATCCTCCTAAGGGCTTGGTAAAGAAATCACCGATCATCTCGTCTGTGGGACAATACTCCATAGTGATTTGTCTTCTCTCCTGTACGTCTGCCACGAAGAAGTATCTAATGTTCATGTGTCTAGTGCGCTTTCCGCTCGATCCCTTTCCATTGGTCTCAAGGAGCATGGCGCTTTGGTTATCTTGGTGTACGACTGACGGTTTCATGGGATATCCTTGTGCTTCCATGAAGTACCTGGTCCACAGGATCCCAGGCATATTGTCATGCACTGCGACTACCTCCGCCTCAGTTGAGCTTGTAGTGTTGATCTTTTGTGCGCTGGACATGCCATTCACCATTCCCTTTCCGAACGTCATGTATGCACCAGTGTGGCTTTTCATATCATCATGTACCGCGAAAGCTCCGTCGATAAACCAATGATTCTGATCAAGTCTATTCGCCTCAATCTTCAGGCGCAGGAATTTAGTTCTTCTGACGTACTTGATGACGCGTGCGAGCTTCTTATAGTCATCTTCATCTGGTTCCTGTACACGCTTGGTCAGGAATGATACAGCGGTCCGGAGGTCAGGTCTTGCGCGTTGTGATGCGAATAGTAATTGGGCTGTAACGCGGTGGAACAATGCAGCTCTTTCTTCATCAAGCTTCGGTGCATCGTCCCGTGTTTTGAATAAATGACTTGCCGCAGGAGTCGCTGCCGTACCATCCATGTCTTCAGGAAGGTCCTCCAATACTTCGTTGAGGTATTTTTCCATATTCACCATCACGCTGTTCTCGTCCGAAAAGTCGAGCGTCATGCCCAGATAATCGTGCACCTTTCCCCTTTTGACAGTTAGCTCTCCAACTTTGCCGAATTCCTCTTTCAGGGATGACAGCACTTCATCTACAACCTTTGGATCGACGTGTGATATCTTCAGATCATCCACATGCCACACGATGGTACATTGTTTCCCATTTATCTCCTTGTTGGCTACGCACCAGTCGTATGGATTGACGACGAAACCTTGGTCCTTCAGGTATGATGAAAGCTTTTTCCAGAAGAGGACGGCCCCCTTCAGGGTTCCGTATAGTGCAACATTCAGTTTGCAGTATATGTGCGATTGTCCTCGGTGATTGTGGACGTATTTTTGATAATCATCCGGAGATATTTTGGCTAGGAGTTCCGCCATTCGACCATCTAGAACGACGTGTACGTCCCTGTCTTCCTGGGCATCTTCGTTTGAATGAATGCCCCTGGAATGTCCGCCGTGGCTACGTCTCTTTTTTCGTAGGCGTCTACCATACATGTAAGCATAATACCAGCAAGCGTCGCAGTGGGTGATGATGCCTCCGCCTTGGGTATATAGGCTCGTTTTTTTCTACCGTCTGCGCATCCTCTGCCTTTGATTCTGCCGTCTCGCTTCTCCTTCAGATACATGAGGTACTTGAGAGCCTCTGCCCTCTCCTCTTTGGTGAGTTCATACCAGTGCTTGGGTTGAAAACCCTCCATATCGTGAATCTGCTGCAGTTCCTTTTGAATGGCTTCCTCTCCTTTTTCTCCGAAAACTTTTAGTCCTTTCTTCCAGTTCATCTGCTCCGTGGTGAAGAGGTACTCTGGCTCCTGATCGATTTCACTTTCATCCCCTTGTAGTCCTTGCTTCCATCCGAGGTGATCAGTTAAAAACATCCATTCCGCTTCACTCTGAGCAATGAGTATTTCGCTGTATCCATTGTCCTCCTCCCCATCCATGTTGAGTAGTAGGAATTGATCAATGTCTCGTGGGATCTCACCGAATGTGGCAAACATGTTGTATTCTGAGCTGAACTGATCGTTGAGGGGTGATTGCGTTGCCTTTCTTACCGCTGCATTGCTGAACATTCTCGGATTCATCACGTGAACTCTTCCGCTTGTGACGTTGACGTATTCAGATGTTGAGTAGAGGGAGTTGGGCTTTCTTGCACGTGTGCTTCTTCGCACTCCTGTGGTTTCACCTTCTTCCTGGTTGACATCTTCCGTAATTGTTTCGTCTGCCATTCCTGTTGCTTCATCATTATCCACTCCTGTTGTTTCATCATCATTTACTTCTTTGTACACTCCTGCTGTTTCGTCATCGTTTATTTCTCCTGGCTCGTCGTCGTCCACTCCTGTTGTTTCCTCATCGTCCACTCCTGCTGTTTCGACATCTGGCGCATTATTCACTCCTGCATTTGTTGTGTGGTTTATTTCATCGTTTTCATTTTCATCTGCCTCGCTGCCATAGTCGTCATCATCATCATCAGAATCTGCGTCGTCGTCGTCTTCGGCATCATCATCATCATCATCAGAATCTGCGTCGTCGTCGTCTTCGGCAGGGTCATAATCCTCATCACTTTCATCATTATCATCATTATCATCATCCACTCCTGCGGTCTCCGCCTCATCAAGCGGAAGATCGTCCTCATCACGGTCTAAGTCGGCGTATAGGGTATCGAGATCAATATTATCACGGTTAGTAAAGGTAAGATTCCGTGCTGCCTTGGCACGGCGTGCCAGATGGTGGACCCTTGTTATGGCATCCTCAGGTAAAGGGAGGCGGGTGAAGCTGCGTCTGTTGATGACGCGTCCCGTAGATAGGCTGATGAAGTTGTACGAACCGTCCCCAGTAGGGCGGGTGGCAATAGCACCAATAGTGCGAGGGGACATGGAGTTGTCATGCTCTTCGTGTGTCTGAGCATACTCGAAGAGTTCAACCCCGCAGTGTTTGTTGTGGTCAAGTTTACGATTGAGAACAATCTCAGCAGGACTCTGAGTGGTGGAGATGCCCGTCGACAGAGGGAACATATTGCGCCACCAGACGGCGCTGTACACCATTTCGATTACGAAGATAGGCGGGACATGCTGGAAAGGCATAATATTGTAGGATGCACGGGTACGCTCCTTGATGGTCCGGATGTAACGCTCGATCTCGGGCACGTGATCATCACGAGCAACCACATGAAGATGAACATGTAAGTCTGCAATGTCTCCTCGCATCGATTCAAATTGGCCATCCGCTAGCATGATTGTTACCCTGAAGCCTCGAATGGCATAAGCACTGACAATCGCCTTGAAGTGTTTAAGGATGTGAGCGTCTTTCATTGTGTCCAGCTTACCGGCCGATCCAAACTTGATGTGTCGGCTGATAGATAACAGGAAGGGAATGCCGGTCACTTTCATTATGTCAACGGATAGGGTGACGTCACGGTAATTTGGCATGATCTGCGGTGGTAGATCAGTAACGGTGACACGAATGGGTGCCGGACGTTGTCGCACCGTCTTTCCTTTGAGGGATCCAATGTCAGGGCCCCAGATTGTCTCCGCGTTCAAGATATCCCTAGTGGTGATGGGACAGTTGGGGATAAGATTCTCCTTCACATACCGCATGAAATCTTTTGTTGCCGGGCGACCGATGATCCGCTGGAGACTGCGAGCTTTCCGTGCATTCGCAACATCATAAGCAGAAAATAAGAGCATCCTTGGCTGTTGAGGCTCATGGCGCTCATCCTCCGTATCTTGAGGTCTTCCCCCATATCTTGGCTCTTCAAGATGAGCCTTTTACTACGTCACAGTAAGATAGTTTCTTGTTGGGTTTCTCACGTTTTGTGTTGTCTAGAGAACCCCGATTCACAGTTCCAACAGTGGTTTTGTGCGGTGTGTGTTGGTAAAAATGGTTGTTTTGTATGTAGGCACGTAGATAAGGTCTAATATTATACAACTTTTACCGTACCACCACTTTCACTTAAAATCGCGCTGTGAATCAGCGTGCTGCTCCACACCCCCTGATGTCAGAATTTATCTAGAAGAGGCAGACTAGATAGTCATATATGAATATCAACCATGACGTCAAATGACAGCGACTCACTGCAAATGTCGGGCTTCAAAAAACAAATGTTGCACATTAGCTTGATATCCGTCGGTGTCATTGCGTGTACATTTGCAGAGATCTCATTCAACAACAAGTTTTCTCATTTTTCAAGCGTCACTGCGGCGCATAGGGACATTAAACCAAAAGAAGATCGTACCAATTCAGTTTCACTGGGCGATAACTTCAAACTTCCAAATAATAGTATGAGCATAGCTGACCGCACAAAAAATGACGAATATGCCATTAGTGACAAATCCAGACTTGGCATACCTCTAAATAATGAAAAGACAGAAAAGCAACGTCACTCTCGTATGGTGTGCTTGGATAGCGATGAATGCCATTCTCTTGACAATAACTTACAGCAAACGCGTTTGCGCCCATCATGGGAACGAGTAATATCAGCTACCTCATCCAGATCACGAAAATCAAGCAGCTCATCGGATGTCAAAGATGAGGATGGCAATTTGTGTGAATTATCTGATCCATCCTATCAAACAAAAACTTCTGCTCCATCAACTTGCAATGTAATACATGAATTAGGCTTCGATCTTGAACGAATGCAATTTCTCGCACAAGGAGCATTTAAACAGGCATGGGATCTTGCACTGACCGATGAAGAAGGAAATGATGAACACTATGTATTGAAGCCTGTAGTATATCGCAAAGTTTCGGCATCGCCGAAGCAATTAGATCAGAATACACGCGACGCATTAATTATGGAAAGAGCAGGAAGAGCACCAACTTCATACGAATCGAATGTGCTACCAATGTATCAATACTGTTCAATCACAGCATTGGTACCATTCGCATCGAAACAACCACTTGATAAATATATCAAAGGGAAAATAGTAAGTGCGAGAGAAATGTATCATCTTGCATTACAGGCAGCTAGGGGATTGTATCAAATGCAAGCATATACAGATGATGGAATAGCAACATATGCTCATGCGGATGTAAAGCCACCGCAATTTCTGCTTTTTGATCCACCGCAAGGTAGCGAGGAGGATTTTCCCTTACTGCAGCTGAACGACTTCAACAGAGGTAGATATATTAAACGTTCAGTGAGCAACAAAGAACCGTGTCCATTTCAGATGTGCGGTATTCGTCACAAGGGGTCAACCTATCGCAGTCCAGAAGAATACATAGACTGCGCTGATCAGTCTGCTGCTATTGATGTCTTCTCCCTAGGCAGTGTGTTCTTTTTCCTCCTGTCAAATGGGTTAAAACCATATTTTGAATATTCATCATATGACAAAGCCGTCAGAGATATTTTGCGTGAGAAATTGCCAGAGCTTCCTGATGCGTCTGATTACAAAGAGTACTTGCATTTTAACGACACGGAAATTGATTTTGCAATGAAAAGATCAAAGCATCCTCTTTTTATTGCATTGCAAGACATAATGAAGAAGTGCCGGTCTTTCAAACCAGAGGACAGGCCTACCTCATTAGAAGTAGTGCAAATGCTGGAGGAGAGGCTGGAGAAGATTAGTGAAGAATATTTGTAACGCCTAATGTAACAAAACTGTTTGTACACATAACATAGTTTATACAGCGTCTATACACACGTCTAGCTTGTACAAATTGAAAACACTCCAGCGACGAATGCTACCAAACCAAACAAGATGAAGAAAATAGCTACCATAAAGTCGGTAGCAGTTTTTTCGTCATCGAGCGGGTCTTCTTCAGCTCCGTCTTCAAGGCCAATCCCATCATTAAGCACTGAATCCAATTGACTCTCGTTGGTTGAAGCTGAAGTTGTTGGTATGGCGTCATACTTCTTACGCTTGTGAATAATCTTCCCAAGGCGAAACTCTGTTGGAGACATCATTGCTTTCTTTGCCTCATGTTCCTCTACACCTCTCCTGCCCATTGATGCTATACCACACCAAATTGGCATCAATGATGAATACCAAAGTAGCTTTTGGTACAATGAAATACTACCGTCATTCATCGATGAATCAAAACCCCAACGCCCTTCAACAAAATCTAAATAATCTTGACCATTCACCCCTAAATATAGCATTCCTGGCACAATATAAGATAAAGTAGTCGCTGCCACTGTCCCAGTCCACGCCAGCACAAGCCCAACATCATCGTATCTAATAGCGGAGAGAAGGCAGCTTGAAAACAAAACGACGGTAATCGCAGCACGTCTATCCCACCGATCAAGTACTGCATGGTCATCACCCTCCCGAGCCTGTCTCCCACTGAATAGATTGGTCATAATCACATGCCTCGCAACAAAGTGTTCCAGAGGGAAAACACAAAACATGGTGCAGCAAAGGAGCGCACGTGCGACATTGGCAGCTCTAGCCGTGTCCGATGTGTCACCGTCACTTGGGATACCAAAGTTGTTGAGAATATTTCCATCCACGTGTTCCGTAAAGCCAAGGTACCCGCAGGTACCCATAATGATACCCAGTGTAGCACAAAATCCCAACGCAGCACGAGATACTCTTGTCCATCGTTCCCTCGTAGGGTTTTCCAGTGACCCTGCAATGATCAATGACGAATGCTGACACGAAAAGGCAAAGCTCAAGATGCCCAGTCCAATGAAAGTTGTGCGTGGTCTAAATATCGAGTTGGATATAACCGGTACAATCCCCCCAGCCGCTTCCGCCGTCTCTGCTATCGGACTATACTTGGCAATAATGAACACAAGACCAATATCAAAGAGTACACTCACACGTGAGGTCTTGGCCAAATCTGCCACATCGCGTTGTAAACACAATGGGAGCATAATCAACACACTGCTCACTACCAGGGCGGTATTATCATCGACTCCCAACACTGTCCCCAATGTATCTTTGACTAGAATCATGTAACTTAGCATTGGTCCAAAGCTCATTAAGAACATCATGATGTTACAACCGACCCATCCAATCTGACCAAACACCGCCTCACAGAGTAGTTCGTACGATTGTACATCCACATGCTTGGCCGTTTCGACCAGCATGGTTAATGACTTGCACCCAAGCGTAGCTGATAATAGAATGAGGAACCATCCCGCCACAAGACCAGATTGTCGCATGGCATAGGGTATGCCAATGATACCTGCACCAATGATGGCTGTGATAAGGTTCGATGTGCATCCAATCAGGGTTGATTTATGCTCTGGCTCCACCTCCAAGACATTGTCACTATCGTCATTATCGTCACCACTAATCCCAAGTTTGATCCGAGGAGAGATTGGTTCGATCTACTGGCGTGAAGGGAGTTGCGGGATGAGACGCGGCGGTGTGGTGCGAGAAATGGTGACTTGAAAACTGATGGGTCGGGTGATTGAGACTTTGGCTTTGATGTTGTTGTTGCCACCATGGTGCAGGAATTCCAGCAGTATTGAATGGAGGTGATGCAAATACGTGTCTATAGGATGCTCTAAGAGAGCCGTCTAATCAGTCAAGGAGATGTGTTAGCACAACAGCATAACACACTTCTTCACTATTATCTACTGGAAGAGGGTGAAGGCCGAAGTATGTCACTCGCAGCGCAACAAGTCATTCACTCGTCATCGACGGTCGATGGTCCGGTCCATCAACCATCAAAAGAAGTTTTGCAAGTGCAGACATGAAAGGAGCTCCAAAGTATAAGGAATACGTTATATGCCCCTATAATGATAAAAGTTCTTCTCTGTCATTGCTGCATTTTTTTGCACACATGATGTGAACGAAGATCTTCAAGTCAAGCAGCGCAGTGCTGGATCCTGCTCAAACACAAGAAACAATCTAAAAGTTGGGCAAAGTAAAAATCAGAACGCCGATATCATAAAATAGGTTAGATGTCATAAAACAATACAATGAGCAACAACGGCGACAATCTCCGCTCCCTCACCTTCAGCTACGAAAATGGCACTGCCAAATTCACAGTGCTCGATCAACTTGCTCTACCCCATGAAACCAAATATACACCCATCCTCAACATCCAAGACGCATGGGATGCTATCCGCTCCATGCGAATCCGCGGTGCTCCGCTTATAGCCATTGTTGCCGTCTTGGGCTTGGCAGTGGACCTAACGTCCAATGCTGCAACCATTAGTGAGCTCGATCAACTTGCAGCTGGTGACGTAGAGGGGGTAAAACAATGTGTCTTTTCAAAAATGGACTATTTGAAAACTAGTCGACCTACCGCTGTAAACTTGTTCAATGCTATGGAAGAGCTCAAGGGTATTGTGGACAATGGCGATAATTCATCACGTGACGATGTGGTAAATGCAATTGTCACTCATGCACAATACATGCTAGAAAGAGATGTCTCTGATAACAAAGCGATTGGGGCTCATGGCTGCGGATGATTTACTGGAGAGACATACCCATCCCGATGGAGTACGGGTGGTTACCATTTGCAATACTGGGTCATTGGCCACGGCGGGATGGGGTAACTGCTCTGGGAGTTGCGCGGGAATTGCAACGGAGGAATAAGTTACGAAGTATTGCAGCTCTGGAGACTCGACCTTACTAATCAGGGCAGTCGTTTGACGGCATATGAAATCATGACGGAGAATATGCCCAATCCTTGTTTGATTTGTGATTCCATGGCAGCATCGTACATCCGGGCGAAGGGTGCCGATGCCTGTGTGGTGGGTGCGGATCGAGTGTGTGCCAATGGAGATACGGCGAATAAGATTGGCACCTTTCAATTATCCATCATTGCGAAAGAATTTGGAGTGGACTTCTTTGTTGCTAAGTCCTTTCACCACTCTAGATGTCGACCTGGAAAGTGGTGATATGATTGAAATTGAAGAGAGACCACCTGGTGAAATGTTGGATAGTAGTGGTGCTCCCAAGGGAATGTCCTGTTGGAATCCTGCATTTGATGTTACTCCTGCGGAGTATATTACTGGTATAATTACGGAAAAGGGTGTGTTGAGGAAAGGTGCAGATGGGAAGTTTGATGTGAAAGGCTTTGTGGCAAAGCATTCGTAGTGATATAGATTTAAAAGATGAGATTGAAGCCAAGTAAGGATAGATAACTCTTTAGACTACACAAAATTAAATTGCATTGTGCAAACTCTAACTCTCGTTGTAATCGTCAACGAGGAAGCCAAATCTCCCTACTTTTGCCTCGAACCTCCTCTCATCATCAGAAGCCCATGAAAGTGCCTCTACTGGATTGCCCACGTGAGCCGAGTCTGTTAATTGCATATCCACATTCGCCATGTGAAAACAGCCTTCCATTTGCCCAGTCGGCGTGGATAATTCTGCCCCACTCATGTATTCAAACACTTCCCCGGGACCAAGAACAGGTAGGTGGCCCACTGCTCCTGTGCGCGGTTCATTTACCACTTGAATTTCTTTCAGTTCTTCTTGAGTCTCGTCTTCTTCATTGTTTTCGTTAGTCAAAGCTCTCTCCTCCAATAAACGCTGCAGCACAGATGAAGGCTCCTGGTTCTTTGGTCGGCACTCTGATATCCGCCACGTTCTTCCCAGTAGCTGTATTGCTCGATGCTCGACAGATGATTCACTGGAGTCATCATCACTTGTTGGTGGTTGCGTTTTTGCATCATCCAATAAATCCACAATATTCTCAACTCGTATCCTGTAAGCAAATTTGTATGACTTCTTGTCTAGTCCTGCTACACCTACACTTGACGATGACCGCATCAAACAGCTGCTTGTGGCCACAACACGAACGCCATGCTCTACATCCACTGATATGCTACTCTTGCCACTCCACATTCTCAATTGCTCCGACAGCAAGTTCGATACATCAATGGCATCTTTGTGCCTTCTTTGAATGATTGTTTGTTTGGGCAAGGTTTCTTCATTGGAGGGCGTGGGTGAGACAAGTGGTGCGCGGAATGCAATACGGACTGCGTTCATTAGATCATTGGTTGAGGCGAGAATTGATTCGTCAAATTCCAACTCGTCTTCTTCGTCTACATCTGTATCCTTCTCTACAGCATCTCCATACGTCCCAGTTAAATCATCAAGTTCGTTCTCCTTCATCTTCATCTAGAAATTGTGTATAATGGCCTTCACTGTGGCGACCCGCAGCAGCACCATCAGAGGAAGGATTGTCATTATTTGTATCATCCTCATCTTCTTCTGTCACTCCAAGATAATAGTGGTGCAAATCGTCATCATGCGTCTCCTCCCAATTGCATATGAACAAAGCGGAGAACTTCCATAGCCATTCCTACATCATTATCATGAATTTTTGAACTACTAGTCTTGGGTTTCGGTGCATTGCTGCTTCCTTGCTGTGCTGACTGCCCTCGTCTTGCTTTAACTATTTTGGCAAAGCCATACTTTCTCGGGTCCATTTGTGGTTGTAGGAGCAAGCAATTTCCGCTACCAACATTATCAATAAAGTTGTCGTTGTTTGACATTGCAACTCCTTGTTTACATGATCTAAGCAAAATTCGGTACAGTCGTCTAGAGATTGTGTTGTCACGAGCCATTGATTCACTGCCGATGTAAGCATTTTCATTCGGAGACGTTGAATTGATGTGGTAGGAACGACATTGGCTCTGCAGCCGGCCACTGTTGACCGGCCTTCGAGAGAGAAATGGCCGGGAGTGCAAAAGAGCTTTTTGATAATGCATCATTCCTACCGGATGCGCTATTCTGAGGTGCTGCTACTTGCCCCACCAACAAGAAGTGCCAATGATGATAGTTTGTTTCAGTTTGATCTAAATTATGAGAGGAGCTAAGTCGTTCGGTCGGTCGGTCGGTCCGGGCCCTTTGGCGTGTCCTTTGGCCTTCACGGGCATTTTCGATCCCTACCTGCACCTTCTCTCATAAAATAATGTACACTCCTCAGAAACATTTCATCCATGAAGTTGCCTCCATACACATCCGTTTTCCGCTACTACGGTGGTCTCTACATCGGTGATGCTACAGAAAATGATATGCCTCATGGCTTTGGCTTTTTTAGCATCCCACAAAAAGATGGATACTCTTCAATTTGGTACATCGGTAACTTCAAATTTGGCCAAGAACACGGATTCGGAACAATGTTCTACCCAGAACACGGCGTTTCTTACACAGGTATCTACTCTCAAGGGGAGGTGCAATGTGATACCACCCTATCCTCTGCCGAGATCAACCTTCATCTCCAAACACACCTCATCCATGTCTCCAACATCCTCAACAACGTACAGGAGGATTTGGATGATGCAAAGACCACGATCGAACAGGTCAATTGCTCCTTGACTAACTGGAAAACAAAATTTGATATTGTGTGTAACTTAGCACAGAGTTCTGGGGTCGATCTTGAAACCCTCAACAATATCAGAAATGAACATGATACTCTTACATTGTACAACAAGGCTCTCACTTCTAACGTCAATTACATCACCACTTTCACCAACATTAAGAAGGAATCCGAGAGTGGGTACTAACTCTGCCAAATCATACTAACAGTCCTGTAGAATATTATTTCACCAAATGATTTACATCTCGCTCTAATTTCTTCCTACCTGTCTTCAATCGTTTCCACACGTTCACATTAAACCTCTTCATAGATAATCCCTCTCACATAAATCAATATTCTCCCAACCGTGTCTCAGTAATCACTACACAGCATTCGTAGAAGGCAATGTACAACCTTTATTACATAATTATTAAAGTGTTACATAACGTACTATTTGAATACTGCTATGTATATAAGTAGACACAATCAATATCGTAGTAGATAGCCGGTGCCTCCTCTCTTATTTAGAAAACCCGCGCAGCGGCTAGACGAGCGTCAGCGAGGCTAGTGGAAATAATGATGGAACGTTGGAAAGTGGGAGGGCTAAAAAATTTCTTGTGCACGCGATGCGAAGACAGACAAAGCAGGGAGGAGGAACTTAAATAAATACAAAGTTAATCAGAAGGGAGGAGGAACTTACCATCACCTAGCACAGGTGACAAGAGGAGTGCGGACTTGCCACTGAACTAGAGATACCTAGACTGCACTCCTCTTATTACCTAAAATGGGCAAGTTCAGATCCAGCTTGCCCAGTAAACAGCTCCTGACTACCATCCTAAACTAATCACTTTATATTATAGGGAAAAAAAAAAAAAAAAAAAGGTAAAAGCTAAGGGGATGTAGCTGACTATGTATCTTTGACTATCCAAGCTGAACTATTGCAGCTCTTACTTAAATAATACGGCGACAAGAGTGTTGATAGCAGCAGATATACCTTCAGCTTACGCTTGCAGTTATGTAACTATTTATTGGATTGACAAGACCGATTTACACTCTCGTGATGATGCAATCAAGATAATCAGTCAGTCGTAGTCGTAGGACGAGGCAACGGAATACCCATACCGAGTAGCATATTTCTCGCTGGGCCAGCACCTTCACTAGCTTCCATTGAGCGAAGCAAGTTTGCCATAGCTTCGTCATCCAAATCATCTTCCATCGCAACGCTAAGATTCTTTATTGACGGGTCTGATACTGCATCAGTCCTGAGCTCATGATCCATTGCTTGCATGATATTCTTCAAGGAAAATGGATCGTCATCTGGACTGATTTGACTTGACTGCATCGTATTCATTTGCGTATCAAAGTCTACATCAGAATCGTCGCCAGACTCGTAGTTCAAGTCTTCTTCGAAGAAAAACGAAGATATATCTGGTTCCAATGGTTCAGGTTGAGAAGGCGATTCTTCGCTCTTGATCTCCATGCCTGTCGAAGATGAGGGATTTTGTTGGTCACGAAGCATACGTTGCAACGCACCAAAGAATTCACGAGGTTTGATGTTAACCTCCTGAGACATGAGGCTTTCGATTGAATCAATAGGTGGCATACTGTTTGTCTCGGGTGTTGCAGCGCTGATCCCTTCTACATCACCTTCACCTTCCACAAATGCACGGAAACCGGACGCCATTTTGTTCAAGGTATCTCTATTTGTACTTTCGCAACCTTTCTCATCGGAGGAAGTTGTATTGAGGTTCCGTCTCCTCCTCCTTGTGGTGCGCCTAGGACCTTTCTCAGTTGGAGCATCAGTTTTTGTTGTCGCGCTAGAGAGATCTTTCATTTTTTCTTCCAATGCCTCCATCGATTTGATCTCCATCCATGCATCGCTATCTAATTGGCACAACTTTGGCATTGGGAAATGGTTCTCGTCGTACTTTTCGCGTTGCCATTTCAATGCATTCTTCATTCCCGTCTGGGTCATCTCACGAAGAGATATGTTAGGCTTTGTGATTGGGCATGGTTCATCTCTTGAAGACTTGGATAGTTCCGGGGTGAAGACTGGACATTTTGACATTGATTCTAGCGCAGTAAGAAGTATTTTGTCGCACTGTCGATTACTATTCATCGGGCCTACCTGCCAAGCTTTTTCTATCCAATGATCTGACTCGCCGTCCTCACTATCGTGTTGTAAAATATCTCCACTGGCCTCGGCATCTACTCGAGTCCAAAAGAGTCGCAATCTTCGTTCTACTTCTCCGAGTGATTCCAGTTGCAAATCCTCGTCATCTTTGCAATCGGAATTCGTTTTGTCCATTTGCTCGGAAAGAGCAGCTGTCCACTCTAATCCTGCACAAAGACGAACTCCAACATCTACAGCTCTTTCAAAAGGATTTCGACTCTTATCATCATTGTCCAATTCTCCAAAGGCAGTCTGACCTAGCTGACGATGAAATCTCTTCAACTCCACAGAACGATACTCTCTCGGTACAGGGAAAGCAGGAACTATGCCTCTACCGGTCACAAGTTCAGCAAAGTTTGCACGCGTCATGGTTATGGGTACGGCCACTATTTGTTCAAACGGAAATAGATTTCCGAGTGCATCTTCTTGATTATTGCCTGTTTGTTGTATCGATGGCGCTTGTTCATCTGTTGCCGTGTCACCTTCATTGGTTTCTTCTGATGTATTATTCTTTTTCTTCCTCTTTCGCTGCTTCAAATACTTTGGTGCATTTTCGCAAAACGAATCAATTATCAACGGTACCAAAGAAGGATGTCTCTGTAGAAAGTATGCAACTGATGCCGGAACCGCTGCTGCTGCAACATGCCAATGTGAATTAGATGATGCACTGACTCGAGACTCGCCACTGTTGTTCTTCCTAGCTGAGTAATCTGTTCGATTGATACGATGATGAATTGCATTCTGAACTGAATCGGATGCCAATGTTGATGAACCATCTGGGTCTTTGTGGAATGAGTCTACTAATGCATCCAGTGCGTCACGTCGTGATAGTAAATCAACCTTGTTGTTCTTCAATGATGAAGTATCAAGTTTGTTACGAGTTGTTGGTGGGATCAAATGCACTTTCCCATCCACAATCCAGCAGCGGTTGTGAGTACCCTCCGGTCCGCCTACACCGCCCTGAATTGGATCATCATCTACCCACGATGGAAGATGTTCGGCTGCCTCAATTAGCAAGATGTGTCCATCGGTTACATCCCAACATTCTATACAAGATAAATAATCGGCATTGGCAAGATCAGTAGTAATTTGTAGCATGAGAGATATGATTCGCCACATGTCGTTGATATCATTTCCATATCGAAAGATTGCACGTAAGTGTGGTTGTTGCATCGTATCAGTGTCGTTTTGTCCGTCTGCCGCCTTCTCGTCGTCATCATCATCATTATCTTTATCATTTCCAGATTGCTCATCGGTATTACCTTGCGACTGCCACATTTCATCAGCGTCAAACTCATTTCTAGATAAAAGTTCATCATTGCTTACATTGCAATGAACACCAAATATTACACCGTCTCCCCCCGCTTGGAATGGTTGTGTCGTCGACGATGAGGCAGAACGGAGTGTTTTATTGGCGATCTGACATGCCTCACTTAGTCGTTTGTATAAATTAGCTCTTTTGTAAACATTGTTTGTTGTTTTGTGAAGAATGTCTTCGTCACTTTGTATTAAATATAGAGATAGAATGATGGCGTTTTCGTTGGCGGCGGAGCTGCTGGAGATCATTTTGTGAATATTATTGTTAGCGCCGTCTGGATTGACGCTGCTTGCTTTAACAGCATCCTCGCTGCTGTGGCTGCTCATGGCGGACTGGTGCTTTGCTCTTATGATGGTCCTCCGTCAACACATGTTGCTAAGTACTAAGAAGTAGTGGCTAATAAGGTTTTTCATGGTGGAGGTCGTGAGGAGAAGATTTGAGGAGGAGCTTTTCTTCTTCTACGTACATCTCCAACATAGGAATAGGTAATAGATCTTCCGCGGGGTGCAATGCCCGACTCGACTCCCTACAAGCATCACTTCACTGAATGACTTCACAATCATTTCCATCGAACGGTTCCCGTGATCGAACAAAAAGCAAGCAACCATGGCATCCTACACCGGAGGAGAACAAAACGTCAACAGGCTCATCAGCGCCAATGCCTCCTTCACCCGTCAACGCGATGATGCTCGACGCACGAGGCAGCTGGCGGAGGAGCGCTTGAACTTGGTGAAAAAGGACAGTGAGTAGTATCCAATATATCCGATCGCATTGACCGTTATTTTCGTCTCTCGAGCACGGTGCATTTTTCGCGACGATAAGAGCTCATGATTTCCTTCTCTCGTTCAATTTCTAGGGGAGGTGGAGGAAAAGAAGATTGTAGCGATGGAGGGACAGCTCCAGGAGCACCTTGAGAAGATGCAGCGCACCAAGGCAGAGAGGGAGAAAGTTGAATGTGCGAATGGAGAGATTACGAAGAATGTGAGTCAGCAACAGTGCCTTTGTCATTTCCACTCGCTGCAATGCTGGATTTTGCTCGATACCATTCTCATTCACCGCTGCGTCTATATTATTGTCACACATGGCACAGTACAACTTTCAACACAGTGAACTCGCATCCAAGAAGGAAAAGCTCGATCGTGCCGAGGAAAAACGCAAGATTGACGCAAATGAACGGAACTTGACCATGAGCCGTCATCGTGAGGATTTGCGGAAACTTCGTGACGCATCTAGAGAGGGTGCTGCATCGCATAATGGTGTCAATAATAAAATGACTGTGGCATACAAGTTGAGAAAGTTGGATGAAATTTGCGATGTCGACGGTGGAAAAGACTTCTTCATGAAGCTCAGTACGGATCGTCTCTTGGAAGTTGTGAAGGAGAGGAAATTGAAGGAGCTGAGTGAGATTGAACAGGGTAATGCTGCGTTGAGGAGGATCATTGCTGGATATCAGAATGCGTTGGGTAGTTCCAATCTTGTCGATGGAGCTGGACAAGGGGTTTCTCTCATGCAGCAGTGATTTGGCATTGCCGCTGGCTGCTTGTCTTGTGGAACGCAATGAAGTTTACTTTTGGTATATGGTATAGTTTTTTGTTGTGCCATTCGATGAAACAAACAATAACGGTCAATCCCACACCCGTCTACAAATAACAACCACGATCAGATAGAGTATTCATTGTAGTAATATAGATATATTTATATAGAATAAGAGTTAGAAGTTCAGACTAATAATACAGGTATTGCTCACATTCTTTGCAGAGATCGCCCAACAATTCTTTAGACGCAATCCCCAACCAAGAGTTAATTTTTCTTGCATGACCTCAAATACACGGAGAGTGATGGGTCTTTAATATAATAATGTACAACAACATTGTGGCGAGCGATGGCATCCAATGTCTACAAGAACAAGTCAATCAATAGTCAGGAAAATGAGTTTAGAGAGTGAAGTGGGAAATCTGATACTCGGGAATATAAGCATTGAGTATTGTACATCAGAACAAACTTCACTCTCCCATTTTACGACCAAGTCAATTGACCGCTCCAGAAGGCATCGTCGTCAAAGGAAAAAGCCTTCTCGCTCTCGCGGGCAGCTTCAAAGGCACAATTGCCTCCATAGGTCCTTGTGGTACTCCCAAAGACAACCACGGCCTTGGAGATGGAATAGGTGCGCTGCTGCTGCTGATGTTCCGGATAGGCGTTCTCATCGGGAAGGCTGTCCTCCTCCAACTGATCCAGCCAATCGTCATCGCAGGCATACGCTGCCTCCTCACGGAAGCGTATCTCATCCGACCTAGAGTAAAATAGCTTGGCCCTTTGGTCTAGAGGAGTCCGAGGGCGGGTGTAAACGGCTGTCACTAGACGCCTCGCAAACCGAACACCCCGGCGTGTCACATCAGGTGCAGATGATGCCGCCGTCCCTCCTGGAGAGACGGACCTTGGTGCCTTGCAGATGCTATTCCTAAGACAGGATTGCCGCGAGGGACGCGACGGTTGAGGTGGGGATGGGGTGCGTGAGCGTGTCCGCGAGTAGGACGTTGAGGACCTAGATGGCGAACCGCAACATAACGGCGGCACCATTTTGGTGGATGAAGATGGCTCCAGCGGCGACGGGTTGAGACAAGATTTCTTCTCCTCCTCAGTTGGTGACCATCTCGTGGTGGTTCCTGAGGTTAGCTGCTGCGCGGTCGAGGCTGATCGTCATGGTGGTGTTAGATGATACGGTAGGAGCAGAACAGAAGCTAGCGTTGCCTTTTTGCTGAAGTGAGCACTTTGGGTGGAGTTGGAAATCAGAACAAATTTTGTAGCGAGTGATTGGAGTTGAGAAGAATTTTTTAGTGAGAGCGGGCAAGGGGGCAATACCTCTACAATGAGCTTTGGGTCGGAAGAAATTGTGCACATTCTTTTGTGCACATCTCATAAGCTTGACTCCTCTCTTGGGCGCAAAACGGGGGGACCCGTCGAAAATTATTCCCTCCATCATCCGTTGGATGAGAGAGGCCTACAAGACGACATACTTTAGTACCGGTCAGAAACGGTTATTTAGATAGTTTTTTGGATATAGAATAGTCATCTTTCTATTCATTGAGTGCCAGATAACCCGAGAAGCCCGGTAGAAGAGCCCGCCCATAGCTACTTATTAGCCGCCCATCCAATTTTTTCGGAGTGTACAGTGCGTTGTGAACGAAGGAATTCATACACTTTCCCGCAAGACAAAATGTACATACTCCTACCCTAAAAATACCATACTTCAAGTAGAGTACTTTGAAGTAAGCATCTATCTATTTAAGTGATATTTTCTCGCTTCTCGCCAAACAAGAGCGAAAGAATACCGCCCATTTTGGTCGTGCAGGACGAACGAAAACTGGGCTGGGTCATGAACATGAAAACTTAGCCAGCACCAGCAGTCGATCGGGCCTCTCAATAATTTGCATTGGCCGTTTATTCCAAGCCACGTAATCAATAGAGTTTGTTTGTTAGGAATTATTGCAACTACGCTGTTTATCAGGACTTTATCATCACCCCTCGAAGATAAGCATTCACTTCGCTCGTACATATTATATTGATTGCGACATTAATTTGTGAGCTGGCGAAGGTTCACAAACAAACTATCTGGACACAGTACTTAGCATAATTGCAATCGAAATGTCTTCATCTAGGGGAGATGGTTACTTAGGACCAGCATATGAAGCAACGAGCGCTGTTGTCAACCTCCGAAATCTCCCGCGATTTGGATATGGCTACGACTTCACTGCAGTTTTATCACCCGACCAGGCGGCACAGGTTGACTACACAACGGGTCTCGTGGCCTTGTGCATCTTTCTCCTTATCTTCTTTCTCATGTGGACCATCACACTTCTTGTGTTCAAAATCATGGGGCCGGGGAATGCAGGCTTTCTGAGCGGGCATCCATTCGTCATACCAGATCCTGTAGATGATGAGAAGAATATTTACAAGCGGCCATTTCGAGTGCGGATTGTCTTCCTCGTTGCATCGGTGCTGCTGATGATTTTTGCATTTCTTTTCGTCTCGTTAGGCGTTTCAAATGTAGACAATGCAACAACCACGATGGGCAAAAGTATTCAGACTGCAGAAGAATTAATGCATTATACCAATGAGATTGCTACTGAACTAGACGAGGTGGGTAGAAAATCTATGGAAATAAGAGATATCGCTGTTCAGGAGATTAAAAATATCTGCCCAGACAATCCTAATATCGCAGATATTACAGGTATTGATGTTGTAACAATCGCAGATCAGGCCAAATCTGACTTGTATAGTTTGGCCACTTTCATAAAAGATGGGATAGAAACACTGAAGGAATCTGTAGCAAACGTTCGCACCTTTCTAAATAATGTTGATGATGGAATAGAATCGATAAACTTTTGGGGCTGGCAAATGAAAGTACTTGCGGCATGCTTGTTTATTTTACCTTCGTTTCTCATCATTGGAGTTGGTTTGGTGATGTTGGATGTGGACATCAGGCCTTACCAACTGGTCTGTTCGTATGGGATCATGCCGCTGTTTACACTGACTGTGATTGCCACCTATATCTTTTGTAGCGTCACGCTGCCACTCGCAGCTGCGAGTGCAGACGCTTGCACAGGGGGAGGAGAAATTCATGGTGGACCTGACGATACGTTGATCACCAGTTATAGAAATTTGAGGGGTGACGAAGAGGGGATCTTGTTTTTGTTTGTTATGTTTTACACGCAGCAATGCCTTCCCAAATACTATCCATTTGAAACCTTGGATGGATACTTTGGTGACCTTCAGACGGCCATTTCATCTACAGGTAAGTGAAAGTGTAAGTGAAAGTATCCATTCATTTTGTCACGCATTCGTTTCTGTTCCTCATCACCAAGTTTTACTCCTCTCTACTCAATCTTTACAGATTCGTTTGTCGATACAATCAGCACCAATCTCTCGTTACTTGAAGAGCAATGTGGCAGACAATTCAGCGGTGTAGTTCAATTGATTTCTGACACTAATCAAAATTTAAGAGTGTTGGAAGATCAAGCAAGTCTGGCGATGAACTTGTTTCAGTGCAAAAATATAAACGATCTGTATGTGAACACCGTTCATGAAGCTGGATGCACTTATTCGGTGAATGCAATCGCCTGGATGTTGGCATGTTCAATCATCATTTCCATATGTGGGTTAATTATGATTATGTTGCGATCATCTTACTTGACGGAAAAGTTTTTGGTCATGAGTTCGGAGTGGAACAAGGCAGATATCACAAGGAGTGAAAGCGGAGGGAGTGAATCTTCAAAAGCAGGAGATGAAGGAAGTTTTCAGCATAATCCTTCGGAGATTCAAGGCGGTCAACAGCTATCAGAGGTGCCACAAAGTGTGCCAGTGCCACCGACGCCATCTCGAATGTTCATCGAGTCCAATTTGGATTCAGTAGAATGCTCTCCTGAGCGCAACTCTCAACAGATGTCATCTACAAATTATGATGATAACATGAAGGTGCCTGGCTTCTCTGCCGAGATATGAAGTGAGCTGAAGTGAGTCCCATTTTTAGATGTAATCAAGAAGCAAGTTTAACTGAGCTATGGGAATGCAAGATTGTCACAAATATACCACACTTAAAGCTAATTGTACAATGGGATTTCTTAACCGATAAATCTTCATACTCTTCGTTGCAGAACAAGAGCAAACGCAGACAACACCAAACCTACAGCAAACGTCAATTTCGTCGTTCTATTCTTGGCTGACCCCAGTAACTTTGACGCCACCAAGTCCAGTGGTTTCAAAGCCAACATAGGTAACGCCAAAACCCGAATCATCATGTATTTCGATATAATGAGCTTGCCGCGTAGCATAGGTCGCATCATGTTCTTTGCAGTAATAGAAACTTCAAGGAAATAGATCGACAACAGCAGCGTCAAGTAAGGCAACAAGAATCGCCGTAAATTAATGATCATTCTTGCAAAAACAGTTAATGTCTCTCCTTCAGTATCCACTAATCTAGAATCTAAGGGAGCGTTCGGGTTAGAATTGAATCCTGCAGTCCACAGCGACGGAAGGTTAAACCAATTGTTATCTGGATCACCATCGACTTGTTTCTGTCAAGCAAAAAGCAAGTGAGCAGGCAAATCTAAATGACGTTGTACATGTAGGGTTAGAAACAGAGCATCTACGAACTCACGAATCTGGGGCCCCATGCACCATATTGCATCTTTTGTTGCTTTCTATATTCTTCAATTTTGATCTGTTGGTATTCTTCTTCAGTCAAGCCATCGGGCACATAAGACGTGGGCCGCTTCTTCGCTGTAGGCTTCTCTCTGTTTACAGCACCTGCTCCAAAATGGTAAGCATTTAATGTAAACGATGCTGCTGGCGAGAAATGAGTAAGTGAAAACGATGAGGTGCTTTTGAAGCACAGCAGAAGAGCAGAGATCCCAATGAGCAGCTGCTTCATCGTTTGGACCATGGTGACAAATTGATTGATGAAGCCTTTCAAGATCCTCTACGTCCTCTCAGCAGCACGCCACCTTCTTCAAGCCGTCTACCGCAATGTACAGGAAGCTATTATCTATTCATGAGATCCGCTTCTCGATGCAACGCCAACGCAAATCAGAAGAAGCAGCTGATAAGTATTGGAGAAGTCCGACGTGGTCGGAAGTCGGAGTCGGAAGAGTGGATGCCCTTGTTGAAATAAAAATTCCGCGAGAGCGTTATTTTGGCGCCAACCTTCTCGCTTTTTGTGAGGCGCCATTTTCCGTGTTACAACCAAAACTTAAAACTCACGTACAAAAGGCAAGATAACTAACTCCTTCCTCTGTCTGCCAAACAATCATCCTTGCCTTCGCCATTTGGGATATCTTCTCCTTGTCTTTCCGTTCTTTAGCCAACCTAGCACACACGTTTTTGTGCCCTCGCTTCCAATCGGCTACTTGACACTCACGGCCACAGTCTGAAACAAATGTGTAACAAAATTGAAAGTTAGGATTCGGCAGCTACACCCATTGCACGACACAGGAATTAAGTGGCGATAAA
The DNA here is from genome assembly GCA_037178625.1 of Skeletonema tropicum. NCBI lineage: Eukaryota > Bacillariophyta > Thalassiosirophyceae > Thalassiosirales > Thalassiosiraceae > Skeletonema > Skeletonema tropicum. The sequence goes on along the minus strand of CM074140.1, from coordinate 1,121,596 downwards.
CTTACACAATACTGCCTTGCACCGCGAACAGCTCTGCAAGTTCTTCGTATTCCAGCAAGAACTCGTCTTAGGATCTGACCCAGGAAACGGGTCACCGGGACCACTACACGTCCTCTGAAGAAATCCCAATTGTTCTGGTCCCTTCTCTTTCGGTCTCCAAAACTCTCGGATATTCTCAAGTTTTTCATTTTCGGAGGAGTTGAACTCATATTCACAACCATCCAACAAGTCATCTTGAGTGTCTCTAAATACATCAAGCCGAGCTTGGTAATTCTTTCCAGTTTCCTCGAAATTGATTCCTCTCACCATGCATTCTTGGTAAAACCCAAGAACCCATTCTTTGTGGTAATATCCGGCGTATAACTCATTCGAGCACACAGCATAAATGCGTCTTTCGTCAATGGCCAAAAGTTTAGGATCCCACGAAGAGGCATACACTTTCTTCAGAAGATTAATGTGTCGTTCAAGGGCCCTGACTCTTGGTAGTTGTGATGGGTCGGCATAGCTTCTGTAATCCACTTTCCCAAGAATCAGTGCTCTATCTGTGGCAGAACCGTAGTCTATTAGCTTCGTATCAAACAGCAGGTTAAGAGCCATGTACCATTTATTCATTGTCTGGCATCTCCAATCAAAATTGACATTGCATAGTGGAAACGAGATCGACCAGGCATCATGGAAATGTAGATTGTCAAGAGTGTCTTCCTGAAGCGCGGCATCGCACAGTCTACGCCAGCGGTAGGCATATTTTTCATTATGCGTCAATGGGCGGATGGAATCACGTTCTGTTTTGGAGACCGGTCCTCCATCAAAGATACGTTTCAATTTGTTTGTTGCAGTAGTCAAGTCTGTCGCTCCAAATGTGCTATCGTTCGCATCCACATGGAATTCTCCAACATCCTTTCCCTTCTTCAGCTTCTTCAAGTTTTTCTCAGCTCTGTGCTCGATCAGAGCTTCTTTCACTCTAAACTCCTCCAACTCTTCCTCGGTTCTTTTCCTCCTGGTATAGACTTCCTCGTCAAAATTTGAGAAGATCCTCTCCAACTTCATCATAATCTATATCATTCAGTGAGTCATTTTCAAGCGAAAGGATAGTAAATAGAAATTCAATAATCGCCCTATAAGCCGAGTTGTGCTGAATAGTATCAGGAGGAAGCGGTTCATCTTCGCATAGCATCCCAACTGCGACATCGGCAACAAGTTTCAATCTTTGAGCTCTGCACAAATGACTGAATATAGGAACTTCTTCGGGCGCATCGAAGCCGGTGTGACCGTCTTCGGCTTCGCCAATGTAGTGATGACAAATTGCAGCAAAGAGATGCGCCTGAGCACCAGTCAACTTCCTTCGAGGGGCCATAATTAATTCAAACGTAGGTTTTCTAAGAAGTATTGCAGACAGGATAGTTCAGTCAGTGAGAGTCTACATCATGAACACAAGGGACGTGATCGTGATATCTGCATAAAAATATTTTTTCAAAGGGCTCCTTCACTTAGATATGTCAGTTGCAGCTCCGGAAGGCCGTAAAGTTACACAACATCAATCTAACGCTTCATTTTCCGGAATCAGATCATGATCAATGGCTTATCAGCAGACCCAGCTTCTACTGCCGCTGGGCAGCAACAAACTCCGGCGTCAGTTGAATTTGCGCTGGGGAATACGTACAGGCTGCTTGATGAATCAGAAGCAGCTCTTGACAAGCTCACTGGTAGCCATTTAAAGATTCATGATTGGGTTCTCTACATTGATGTATTGCCAGGCTCTGATCCTGACTTAATTGACAGGGTCACATTTGAGATGCAAGATGAATCCTTTGTAAAATCTTCCTTTACATGCCATAGTCCGATACGAATAAGAAGCAATGTGGGCAGCGCCTACCTTGGAAAAATAATATCAGGAGCAAGCAACAATAACAATTCGCAGGAAGAGCAGATTGGTCAAGATACAGAAGAAAAGCCGAAGGATGAGCCATCATCAATGACATCTCGTCCACATAGCAAGCAATGCAGATGGAGATTTAGCACGAGACAGCAAACTTATGGCGCAGTTGATGTTCAGATTGCTATACGAGGGAGAGGAGGTACCAAGATGGCTATCCCACATCGTGTTGTTCTCAATGAAGGTGGAAATGAAAGTTATCCAACCATGGTATTCGTCGAAAAAAGACCAAACCACGTATTAAAGCCCATGAAAATGATGGATATTACGTTCAATCTAGAAATGAAGTTTGGTTTGGATCAAACTATTTCAACAACATCTTCATTGTATGAATCTGCAAAGTCAGTTTTCTCTCGTTCGAAGATTCCAATACGTGTCCTATCTGAGGATGGGAACAGTGAAGAGTTTGGTTTTGCCAAGAAGAAATCTGCTGCATCTACTGCTTGGACTTTCAAGCTTGATTATTCTTCGCATAGTAAAAGTGAGCAAGTGTCGAGAGAGCAAGATGTTCTGTCGATATCTTCTCCCAACCTCACTGGAGGGCATGGTCTCAATGAATCCTACAAGATTATTGAAGGTCTGCCGTGGCACTGCAACGCCTCGTCTCCTAATGGATGCCTGCATGTTAGAATAGACGTATCAAGTACACTGTCCACAGAGCAACTAGTCAAATTGTGCCAAAACTTCATCAAATATGAAGAGAGTGTGGACTCTTTCATGACAAGTCATCGCAGAAATGATCACTGTTGTGATTGCAGATCAAACAAGCAACACATCAAGGGAAGGACCAACAAAGAAAGAAATGATCTCCTGTCGAAATGTAAAACGGTGCAAGAGTTGGTTGACTGCATGAATCCGTCCAAAGAAAACTACAAGCTCAATTTGTCGCGCTTGATTGATTGCGGGTACATAGAATTTCGTCAGCACGAATCTTCAAAAGAAAAAACAACCGTCACTAATTGGATACGTTTCTGCTCTTCTTTTGTAAAGAACTCGGCACGACTTCGAGGTCCGCTCTCATTGAAAGAAACAACAAGCATAGAAGAGGAGTTTGATTTGCTGTTTGAGTATGTTGTGAAGGACCGAGCATTGAGGAATTTTTACCGAGATAAAAGAGACTCTTTTGGAGCGCAAGCACGAGAACGAGAACGGCAGTTGATGGACACGGCAGCCAAGGAGCCGTCAGATGAAATGAGTATATCTGATGGTAGTAGTGGTGGTGATGCAGAGTCTTCACATAATGACAGCGTGAAGCGGCTTCGCACCACATAGAATTTATATTAAAAGAAAGTATATGCATAAGTTATGGTATATGTTCAATTTTAGCCAGTTAAAACTACAGAAGACAAAGGTCACTACTGGAGTCAAAGATGTTTGAATTTAATCCTTCTTCAAGTCCTTGCTCAAAGGAATATCTTCCAAGCTCTTGTAGTATTGGATTCCATTTAAATCATCAATGTAATGGCAAGTCTTCGCAACCCTCCACATGGCCTTGTACCACGGTGTAGGATCGTAGTTGTAAAGCCCCTTCGGTTCAAGGTAAGCCTTGATGGCAGCAGTGGCAACATCGGCCTTGTAGAAAGGCATCTCATGGAACAAGTGGTGAGCAACATGAGTAGATCCAATCTTGTGGTGGAAGAAATCGAAAATTCCGTAGGGACGATCAATTGTTGACAGAGCTCCCTTCACCCAAGTCCATTCGTCGGGTCCGTATTGAGGAACAGATGGGTCATTGTGCTGCAACCAAGTGTAAAGAACGAGCCAGGCCTGGTTCCACATAAGTGGTCCCATGTACCAAAGGGTCACTGGAAGCACGCCATATTCCTGAGCCGCGAAGTAAAGTCCCACCCATGACGCAATGACTCCAATTGTTGACACGGCAACCTTGACACGAAGTTTGGCAGGGAACATCTTGGACCAGGGTCTGTAATGATCAATAATATCTCCATCAAGTGGCTTGCCATCATGTCCGAGACGTCCAGTAGAAGCCAATCCCAACAAGTACAGAGGCCATCCAATCACCAAGTGAGCAAAAACCTGAAGAAAGGCAAAAGGTCCATCACCAATAGCCTCATGAATAGCAGCATAACCACCATGACGCTCAACATTGTTCACCAACCCCATCTCTTCCCTCGTATTGGGCGTGTGGCTCTCCCCATCCATAGTATTATTGGTACGCCTGTGGTGCTTGGCATGAGAGTACTGCCAAGCAAAGTAGGGCACTAAAAGAGCCTGATGCATAATGAAACCCCAGAAGTCATTGAATGTCTGACTGGGCGAGAAGGCGCCATGTCCACACTCATGAGCGAGGACCCAGTGACCAGTTAGAATGCATCCCATCCAAAAAGCATACGTGTTCCAACCGAGGAACCATTTCAATGCGTCGACGCTCGCTAAGTCTGCCGGTACGTCAGTTGACAATGTTTGGTGAGCAATGTAGACGCATCCCACAGCCATGGCGGTATCACGAGCGACAAAATACATGGAATGGATGTAGGATCGTTCGAAACATTCTTTGGGAATGACGGCTTTGATTTCTCCTTTGGAAGGGAGCTCGGGAGCCTTGGGATCGAGTGGGTTGTAAGGGCTCACCCAGTGTCCATCCTTGCCAGTTTTGATCTCGTTGCGAGATGATGATTGAACGGATTGTCCTCCTTTTCCCATGGTTGAGGTTGGTACGTATGAAAGGATCCTGGTGTAGGAATGATAATAAAAATTATGCACGGATGGAACGGTGCTGGCCTGGAGCAGCGGCTGGTTTCATTCCACGGCACCACGCACAACGGAGCAGGTGTCGTTTCATTTGCTGACGTGGCGTGGCGGCGAAGGAAGATCCATAGGAAGATTTTCTCGTAATTTTCTTACACTTTTTCTCACATGATGGAGCTTCTCATCATCATCTAAGAAACGTTTCTTCTTCTCATTTCCCCTTTTTTCGGGATGAAATTTCTCAACCTCAGCTCAAGGAACCTCAACCCCTTTTCTTCGAGAAAAAGCATTGCAGTGGGACTGGGCTATCGTCGTGAAGAACAGCGAAAGAAAATAATCAACAGGAGAGGAGGAGTTGCTCGGGAGTGATTGGGAAGGTTAGCTAGATTGAAAGACGAACAGCTTGGGCATGGAATCTTAAAACAGTCAAACGTGGAAAAGATTTAGAGATGTACAGAATGGCTTGATGCTGATATAGTCAAAATGTATTTAAGATCACACATGAAATTGCACGTTGATATGTACTCATCTTGCGGATCATATTGTAAGCGACATAAAATTATACATTTGTAGGGGAAAACATGATTAAGTCCTTACAGCAATAAGGTATATACTAGACGATATGGAATAAGATTCAAAACTTTCATGACCGAGTATAATGCGACAATGAGAAAAATCATTGCTACAATGAAAAATTTTCATACAAGATAAGAACAGCTTCAACACAATCGCAATGCGTAAAAAATGTACTTCAATCGATCATAGCTATGAATACACACGCGCATTATGACGCACTAGATACAATACAGCTAAATGAATCGCTGCTTGCCAGCCCACACTGGACCTCTCAAATCATCTATGAGGATGTAGCATGTAGAATGCAAGGACAACCCTTCAGAGAAGCGCTAATGAGCTTGTGTAGTATCGCCACAAAGTGTAATGGGCCACTAGAAGCGGCTCATCCCCGTAGAGAAGACGATAGGTACGATTTGGTGAGATGTGGTGCTGCTGGACAGCCCTCACTGGACCTCTCAGATCAGCTACGAGCCTGTATGTAGCATCGCTTCTACTGCATCTATCCGTCTGAGCAGTGCTAATGTGCTTGTATACTATCATCGCCGACTATAGTGGGCCACTAGACGCGGCACATACACGTAATGGCGACGATAGGTATGATTAGAGGTACGACTTGGTAGGATGTGGTGCTGCTGGCAAGCACACATTGGACCTCTCAGATCAGCTACGAGACTGTAGCATCGTTTCTAATGCATCTATACGTCTGAGCTGTGCTAATGGGCTTGTATACTATCACCGCCAACTACAATGGGCCACTCGAAGCGGCTCATGTGCGTAATGGCGACGATAGGTATGATTAGAGGTACGATTTGGTAGGATGTAGTGCTGCTGGCAAGCCCACATTGGACCTCTCAGATCAGCTACAACACTGTAGCATCGCTTCTACTGCATCTATCCGTCTGAGCAGTGCTAATGTGCTTGCAAATTATCATCGCCGACTACAATGGGCCACTAGAAGCGGCTCATGCGCGTAATGGCGACGATAGGTACGATTTGGTAGTATGTGGGGCTGCTGGCAAACCCACACTGGATCTCTCAGATCAGCTACGACACTGTAGCATCGCTTCTACTGCATTTATACGTCTGCGCAGTGCTAATGAGCTTGTATACTATCATCGCCGACTACAATGGGCCACTAGAAGCGGCTCATGTGCGTAATGACGACGATAGGTACGATTTGGTAGTAAGGGGGCTGCTGGCAAGCCCACACTGGACCTCTCCGATCAGCTACGAGCCTGTATGTAGCATAGCTTCTACTGCATCTATACGTCTGAGCAGTGCTAATGAGCTTGCATACTATCATCGCCGACTATATTGGGTCACTTGAAGCGGCTCATGCACGTAATGGCGAAGATAGGTACGAATTGAGGTACGATTTGGTAGGAAGTGGTGCTGCTGGCAAGCCCACACTGGACCTCTCAGATCAGCTACGACACTGTAGCATCGCTTCTACTGCATCTATACGTCGGAGCAGTGCTAATGGGCTTGTATACTATCATCGCCGACTATATTGGGTCACTAGAAGCGGCTCATGTGCGTGAAGGCGACGATAGGTACGATTTGGTAGGATGTGTTGCTGCTGGCAAGCCCTCACTGGACCTCACAGATCAGCTCACTGTAGCATCGCTTCTACTGCATCTCTCCGTCTGAGCTGTGCTAATGTGCTTGCATACTCTCATCGCCGACTACAATGGGCCACCAGAAGCGGCTCATGTGCGTAATAGCGACGATAGGTACGATTTGGTAGGATGTGGTGCTGCTGGCAAGCCCTCACTGGACCTCATAGATCAGCTACGAGCCTGTATGTAGCATCGCTTCTACTGCATCTATACGTCTGAGCAATGCTAATGTGCTTTCATACTATCACCGCCAACTATAGGGCATCACTAGAAGCGGCTCATGCACGTAATGGCGACGATAGGTACGAAATGAGGTACGATTTGGTAGGAAGTGGTGCTGTTGGCAAGCCCACATTGGACCACACAGATCAGCTACAACACTGTAGCATTGCTTCTACTGCATCTATACGTCTGATCAGTTCTAATGTGCTTGCATACTATTAACGCCGACTACAATGTGCCACTAGAAGCGGCTCATGCACGTAATGGCGACGATAGGTACGATTTGGTAGTATGTGGGGCTGCTTGAAGGCCCACAATGAACCTCTCAGATCAGCTACAACACTGTAGCATCGCTTCGCTTCTACTTTATATGTTCGTCTGATCAGTTCTAATGTGCTTGTATACTATCACCGCCGACTACAATGGGCCACTAGAAGCGGCTCATGCACGTAATGGCGACGATAGGTACGATTTGGTAGGAAGTGGTGCTGCTAAACAGCCCTCACTGGACCTCTTTGGTTAGCTACGAGCCTGTAAGTAGCATAGCTTCTATTGCATCTATACGTCTGAGCAGTGCTAATGAGCTTGTATACTATCACCGCCGACTACAATGGGCCACTAGAAGCGGCTCATGCACGTAATGGCGACGATAGGTACGATTTGGTAGTATGTGTTGGTGCTGGACATCCCACAATGAACCTCTCAGATCAGCTACACTTTATCTGTTCGTCTGGCCAGTTCTAATGTGCTTGTATACTATCACCGCCGGCTATATTAAGCCACTAGAAGCGGCTCATGCACGTAATGGCGACGATAGGTACGATTTGGTAGGAAGTGGTGCTGCTGGCAAGCCCTCACTGGACCTCACAGATCAGCTACAACACTGTAGCATTGCTTCTACTGCATCTATACGTCTGATCAGTTATAATGTGCTTGCATACTATTAACGCCGACTACAATGGGCCACTAGAAGCGGCTCATGTGCGTAATGGCGACGATAGGTATGATATGGTAGGATGTGGGGTTGCTGGACAGCCCATAATGAACCTCTAAGATCAGCTACGACACTGTGGCATCGCTTCTACATTATCTGTTCGTCTGGTCAGTTCTAATATGCTTGTATACTATTAACGCAGACTATATTGGGCCACTAGAAGCGGCTCATGTGCGTAATGGCGACGATAGGTACGATATGGTAGGATGTGGGGCTGCTGGCAAGCCCTCACTGGACCTCACAGATCAGCTACAACACTGTAGCATCGCTTCTACTGCATCTATCCGTCTGAGCAATGCTAATGTGCTTGTATACTATCACCGCCGACTATATTGGGTCACTAGAAGCGGCTCATGCACGTAATGGCGACGATAGGTACGATTTGGTAGGAAGTGGTGCTGCTGGGAAGCCCTCACTGGACCTCTTTGATTAGCTACGAGCCTGTAAGTAGCATAGCTTCTATTGCATCTATACGTCTGAGCAGTGCTAATGTGCTTGTATACTATCACCGCCGACTATATTGCGCCACTAGAAGTGGCTCATGCACGTAATGGCGACGATAGGTACGATTTGGTAGGATGTAGTGCTGCTGGACATCCCACAATGAACCTCTCAGATCAGCTACACTTTATCTGTTCGTCTGGTCAGTTCTAATGTGCTTGTATACTATCACCGCCGGCTATATTAAGCCACTAGAAGCGGCTCATGCACGTAATGGCGACGATAGGTACGATTTGGTAGGAAGTGGTGCTGCTGGCAAGCCCTCACTGGACCTCACAGATCAGCTACAACACTGTAGCATTGCTTCTACTGCATCTATACGTCTGATCAGTTATAATGTGCTTGCATACTATTAACGCCGACTACAATGGGCCACTAGAAGCGGCTCATGTGCGTAATGGCGACGATAGGTATGATATGGTAGGATGTGGGGTTGCTGGACAGCCCATAATGAACCTCTAAGATCAGCTACGACACTGTGGCATCGCTTCTACTTTATATGTTCGTCTGGTCAGTTCTAATGTGCTTGTATACTATTAACGCAGACTATATTGGGCCACTAGAAGCGGCTCATGTGCGTAATGGCGACGATAGGTACGATATGGTAGGATGTGGGGCTGCTGGCAAGCCCTCACTGGACCTCACAGATCAGCTACAACACTGTAGCATCGCTTCTACTGCATCTATACGTCTGAGCAATGCTAATGTGCTTGTATACTATCACCGCCGACTATATTGGGTCACTAGAAGCGGCTCATGCACGTAATGGCGACGATAGGTACGATTTGGTAGGAAGTGGTGCTGCTGGGAAGCCCTCACTGGACCTCTTTGATTAGCTACGAGCCTGTAAGTAGCATAGCTTCTATTGCATCTATACGTCTGAGCAGTGCTAATGTGCTTGTATACTATCACCGCCGACTATATTGCGCCACTAGAAGTGGCTCATGCACGTAATGGCGACGATAGGTACGATTTGGTAGGATGTAGTGCTGCTGGACATCCCACAATGAACCTCTCAGATCAGCTACACTTTATCTGTTCGTCTGGCCAGTTCTAATGTGCTTGTATACTATCACCGCCGGCTATATTAAGCCACTAGAAGCGGCTCATGCACGTAATGGCGACGATAGGTACGATTTGGTAGGAAGTGGTGCTGCTGGCAAGCCCTCACTGGACCTCACAGATCAGCTACAACACTGTAGCATTGCTTCTACTGCATCTATACGTCTGATCAGTTATAATGTGCTTGCATACTATTAACGCCGACTACAATGGGCCACTAGAAGCGGCTCATGTGCGTAATGGCGACGATAGGTACGATTTGGTAGGAAGTGGTGCTGCTGGCAAGCCCACACTGGACCTCACAGATCAGCTACAACACTGTAGCATCGCTTCTACTGCATCTCTCCGTCTGAGCAGTGCTAATGAGCTTGTATACTATCACCGCCGACTATATTGGGTCACTAGAAGCGGCTCTTGCGCGTTATTGCGACGATAGGTACGATTTGGTAGGATGTAGTGCTGCTGGCAAGCCCACATTGGATCTCACAGATCAGCTACGAGACTGTAGCTTCGCTTCTATTGCATCTATCCGTCAGAGCAGTGCTAATGTGCTTGTATACTATCATCGCCGACTACAATACAATGGGCCACTAGAAGCGGCTCATGCACGTAATGGCGACGATAGGTACGATTTGGTAGTATGTTGGGCTGCTGGAAGGCCCACAATGAACCTTTCAGATCAGCTACAACACTGTAGCATCGCTTCTACTTTATATGTTCGTCTGATCAGTTCTAATGTGATTGTATACTATCACCGCCGACTACAATGGGCCACTAGAAGCGGCTCATGCACGTAATGGCGACGATAGGTACGATTTGGTAGGAAGTGGTGCTGCTGGCAAGCCCTCACTGGACCTCACAGATCAGCTACAACACTGTAGCATCGCTTCTACTGCATCTATCCGTCTGAGCAGTGCTAATGAGCTTGTATACTATCACCGCCGACTATATTGGGTCACTTGAAGCGGCTCATGCGCGTAATTGCGACGATAGGTACGATTTGGTAGTATGTGTTGCTGCTGGACATCCCACAATGAACCTCTCAGATCAGCTACACTTTATCTGTTCGTCTGGTCAGTTCTAATGTGCTTGTATACTATCACCGCCGACTATATTAAGCCACTAGAAGCGGCTCATGCACGTAATGGCGACGATAGGTACGATTTGGTAGGAAGTGGTGCTGCTGGCAAGCCCTCACTGGACCTCACAGATCAGCTACAACACTGTAGCATTGCTTCTACTGCATCTATACGTCTGAGCAGTGCTAATGTGCTTGTATACTATCATCGCCGACTACAATGGGCCACAAGAAGCGGCTCATGCGCGTAATTGCGACGATAGGTACGATTTGGTAGTATGTGTTGCTGCTGGACATCCCACAATGAACCTCTCAGATCAGCTACACTTTATCTGTTCGTCTGGTCAGTTCTAATGTGCTTGTATACTATCACCGCCGACTATATTAAGCCACTAGAAGCGGCTCATGCACGTAATGGCGACGATAGGTACGATTTGGTAGGAAGTGGTGCTGCTGGCAAGCCCTCACTGGACCTCACAGATCAGCTACAACACTGTAGCATTGCTTCTACTGCATCTATACGTCTGAGCAGTGCTAATGTGCTTGTATACTATCATCGCCGACTACAATGGGCCACTAAGAAGCGGCTCATGCACGTAATGGCGACGAGAGGTACAATATGGTAGGATGTAGTGCTGCTGGCAAGCCCTCACTGGACCTCTCAGATCAGCTACAACACTGTAGCATTGCTTCTACTGCATCTATACGTCTGAGCAGTGCTAATGGGCTTGCATACTATTAATCGCCGACTACAATGTGCCACTAGAAACGGCTCATGCACGTAATGGCGACGATAGGTACGACTTGGTAGAATGTCGGGCTGCTGGCAAGCCCACCTTGACCTCTCAGATCAGCTACAACACTGTAGCATCGCTTCTACTGCATTTATCCGTCTGAGCAGTGCTAATGAGCTTGTATACTATCACCGCCGACTATATTGGGTCACTAGAAGCGGCTCATGCACGTAATGGCGACGATAGGCACGATCTGGTAGGATGTGGGTGTGGGGCTGCTGGCAAGCCCTCACTGGATCTCTCAGATCAGCTACGACACTGTAGCATCCTTTCTGCCAATGCTTTACAACTTATCTGTACAAATATGTTTGTATACAATTGCTACCAAGTATGATTGGGCCACTAGAAGCGGCTCTTGCGCCTAATGACGACGATAGATTTTTTTTCTAAGTGAGGTCGTGCTGGACAGCCCACACTTATACTGGACCTCTCAGATCAGGTGCAACGTCCTAGCACTAAGAGTATATTTGCAATTTTTTGAGCTTCGCTAATGTTGTTGTATACTATCGTAACCGTGTATTATGGGTTACTAGACGACTATTGACGATGTTAGATACTATGCGTTTGAATGATAATCTTTTGCTTCTTTGCGTCTTTGCTATAGTTTTTTTGCTTCTTTGCCGTATATGTTGCTGAAATGTTGTGCTTTTTGCTTGTCACATCTAGTTCTCCTTGCTATTTTTATCACAAGATCTCAAGCAAGTCTAATATGTGTTTGGGCTTTAGCTAATTTGACGTTCAACAAAGTTGTATTTTGAATTTGTCGAGTGTAAAATCGATTCCACTCACGTTATCGCTGCTTTACTTTCAACATTTGAGATATGAATGTTGCTGAAATTGTGTGCTTGTTGCTTGTCACATCTGGTTCTTCTGGCTAATGAAATGTCTTCAGCAGTTCAGGGTATGGTACAATAGCTTTTATTGGTGCAACATCATGAGCTTCTCAAATTTGGATTTGGATTTGGGCTTGAGCTCAATTGATATTTAACAAAGCTGTATTTCGATTTTGTCCTGCGTTTTTCATATATAGGAGTATGTCACTTCGAATCTACGTCATGGCTTTACCAGCGTGATTTGCGTTGACTGTGGCTTTCATGGCAATGGCAGCGAAGAATTGTTTTCCTCTCTAGAGACTAGAGATAAGAGAGAGACTCAAACTGCTTGGAATCTCATTTCTTGTTTTCTCCAGAAGAAGAAAGTATCGTAGAATTCCACTTACGTAGGAATCAATACGGGAATTTGCATTCTACTTGACATTTTTTTTGATTTTTGTTGACGGTGGTGGTGTAGAATGGGAGGAGAGGTTGCATCCAATCTTACTGCTTTGGGAGTGGCTCCTTCTCAGCAGCAATATGAATAACATTGACAACAGTGAATCTCTAAGACAAGCAGTAACAGACGCCTAATTATTCATCACGGTTTTCTCAAATTCGCAGCCGTGCAATAGAATTCAGATTACCCTTCACCACGATGCACACATCCTGTTATTTTGCAGCTGCCGCTGTGCTTCGGTTGTTGACGAATGTTGAGGGACAAACAAATGGCTGGCCAACTATTTCTCCTTATCCTACAACAACACTTCGACCGTCGCTCTCGCTAGCACCGTCATTATCGTCGCAACCTTCTAAGAGTGCAGGTCCTTCAAAGAGTGCACAGCCAACTTTGAGTACACATCCATCACTCTCAAGTCGGCCTTCTATTTCAGCTGAGCCATCTATCTCCCTGTATCCTACAACAACACTTCGACCGTCGCTCTCGCTAGCACCGTCATTATCGTCGCATCCTTCTAAGAGTGCACGTCCTTCAAAGAGTGCACAGCCAACTTTGAGTACACATCCATCACTCTCAAGTCGGCCTTCTATTTCAGCTGAGCCATCCATCTCCCTTCATCCTACAATATCACTTCGACCGTCGCTCTCGCTAGTGCCATCGTTAACATCGCATCCTTCTAAGAGTGCACGTCCTTCAAAGAGTGCAAATCCATCTCTCTCTAGTCGGCCTACTATTTCAGCTGAGCCAACTATTTCCTCTTATCCATCCCTTCATCCTACAACATCCCTTAAGCCGTCACTCTCGCTAGTACCGTCATTATCGTCGCAACCTTCTAAGAGTGCACGTCCTTCAAAGAGTGCACAGCCAACGTTGAGTGCACATCCATCTTTCTCTAGTCGGCCTACTATTTCAGCTGAGCCTTCTAGCTCACCCACATCATCGCCTTCATCATCACCTTCTAGCAAGCCCTCACCATCGCCATCTAACAAGCCCTCATCATCACCAACTAGCTCGCCTTCATCATCGCCATCTAGCTCGCCTTCATCATCACCATCTAGCAAGCCCACATCATCACCATCCAGCTCGCCCTCATCGCCGCCAACTCGATCCCCAACTCCCAAACCTTCTAAGCCGCCGACTCGCTCTCCAACCAAATCGCCTATACTCTCACCGACTCTTTCACCAACATTAAGTCCAACGTTGAGTCCAACTCTTTTTCCCACTCTTCAACCGACTGGCTCGCCGGTGAGTGATTGTTGCTTTTTGTTTATGAGCTCACAATGTGTCTCTCGACTAACTCTTCTGCATTTCATGTTCGACATCTTCTTGTTCTTGTTCTTGGCAGACTCTTTCGCCCACAATTTCACCGACTACCTCGCCGGTGAGTGATGTGATTCACAATTTTGTCACAGACTAATGATCTCTCTATATCCTTGCTGACAACTCTTCTGCGTTTCTTCACTCTTACTCTTGTATGCTATCTCCTTTTATCTTCACTAGACTGATTCACCGACGCTGTTTCCAACAGTATTACCGACAGTGTCTCCGACAGCACAGCCTACAACTTTGCCGACATTATCTCCAGTATTGCCCACAACTTTTCCGACTGAATTGCCTACATTAGGTCCTTTTGTAGGACCATCAAGAAAGCCGTAAGTCTCTTGTGTTGCGCTGATGCTTTGAGCCAGGAGCCAGAAAACATGAGGTATAAGCGTTTCTAACTGATGACTTTCTAATTGTTCTTCACTTGCTTCCAGGACCGAGACTCCAACAGAAGTACCGTGAGTTTCAATCCATGATATGATTGTTGGCTCGCTACTCTGAGCTCGACAGAGCACAGAAGGCAATAATATCGTTTCTAACTCATGTCTCTCTATCTTGTTGTTTCACCTTCTTTATACTTTCAGGACCGAGACTCCAACAGAAGAACCGTGAGTTACAATCCATGTATTCGTCTTGTACCAGCTACACTGAGCTTGACCACGATTACTTTAGATCGCAGAAAGCAATAGTATCGTTTCTAACACATGTCTGTCAATTACGTGTTACTTCACCTTCTTTATACTTTCAGTACCGAGACTCCAACAGCAGTACCGTGAGTCTCAAGCCATGATATTATTGTTGGCTCGCTGCACTGAGCTCGACCACCCTTACTTTAGATCACAGATTTCAATCGCATCGTTTCTAACACCTGTCTCTCTATCTTGTTCTTTTACTTGCTTTTAGAACCGAGACTCCAACAGAAGAACCGTAAGTTTCAATCCATGATATTCGTCTTGTACCAGCTACACTTAACTTGCTTCCGCTTACTTGGCGATTTTGCTTCAATTGTGTAACAGGACACTACCTCCGACGCCACCGTAAGTTTGAATTGTCAAAAAATCAAGCTCTTTTAGGTATTTATACTTTGCTAACTTGAGCTTCACTTCATTACTTTTGATATTCACTTCAGACGTGCACCTCCCGCCCCTACTTCAGACTCTCCGTCAGTAAGCCCGACAGTATCAATTTCCACATCACCTTCAGAGTCCTTATCACCTTCACGTGACCCATCGATGAAGCCATCTTCTATCAAATTTGTACCAGTAACATTACCACCAACACCAATGCCATTATCTCCTTCCCCTAGTAGCTCGCCAACACCAAAGCCTTCGTCTTCACCTACACTTCTACCAGGTATTATAGAGGGACTTGTCTACTTTGACGCAAGCACAAAAGGCGACGGATTCGATCAAATGATGGACTTTGGAGTTTACAACGTTCCCTTGTGGTTGTTTTCCTGTAATTCCACGCACCTGTACAATGTATTGAACAAAACTACAACTTCTACCCGAGGAGTGTACAGCTTCGATGGTTTGATTCCAGGTCAGTATTATGTGTACATCGATCCTCCATCTTATTATAGACTGAGTGAAAAATGGAATGGAGATACATCCTTGAATGGAGACCTCATCAGCCCAGAAGCTGATAGCTCGGTCAATCCAGAGACTGGTGATACAGTGTGTCTGAACTTGAGCGAAGGGGAGATAATAGAGCGAAATGTGGCATTGCAGTACCAGCGTCCGACTCCAGCTCCGAATCCACCAAAAGCGCAACCATATTTTAGTCTTGTACCATCAATATCAAAGTCACCAATAGCAATCAAGCCAACTTCGAATCTAACGACAAGCCTGAGTCCGTTCCCAGCTCCGAATCCACCAAATACGCAACCATATTTTAGTCCAGTACCATCAATATTACAGTCACCTACAGCAACCAAGCCAACTCCATCTACAAATACAAGCATTCCAACGCCACACCCTAACTTATCCACGGGTTCTGTGAGTCCAACATTGCCTCAGCCCGCAACAAACAGCCCAACAATAAATCCTGCTTCGAACCTGTTTCCTCCCAGCAAAAGCCAACTTTCATCATCACCTTCAACAACCGGACCCACGATGCATCCCGCTTGGAATTTCTTTCCCCCCACAACAAGCAATCCTGCTCCAGCTTTAGAAAATAAGCCAAGTTTCAAGCCATCACTTCCACCAGGTGACATAGATTCAGATTCCCCGACGATTATGCCAAGCAAGCAACCGACAGGCAATTCTGTTCCAAGTCGTGTATTCCCGTCTTCGGCTCCGAATCCTGTCAAGAAAGATGACTCGAGTAGCATTATGCTGAAGCTGCGATTGTGTTCCAGTGTTAGCCAGCTTAACTGCCTTCGTCTGGTCCTTTAACAACTGCTAAACGTTGGCAAAATTAGTATCTACATGCTTCCTCTCATTCATCTTCGCTGCACTAATCTTCCATGTCATTCCTTATGAGTCATGAGGACATCAGCGTCTTCTTCACCAAGCTCAGCGAGTTAGCCCCGCCCAGAGGCTGCCGCCTCAATTCTTACAAAACCAATATCCTCACATAAACAAATGGTTCATCACCCCTCCCTCACTTCGTCTCAACCAATCTGACCTATTGTTGAGTCTCTACAACAAGCCATCAACACTCATTCCATCTCCAAAGCCTCTCCAACCCCAAATGGCCCTCTCATCCCCGTAGAACTAGTCGAAGGTTGCCGCCTCCTAGGAACAAGGATCTGCCCTAGTTTGTCCAAGATTTCTGTTTCCTACGCGTCACAGCCGCAACAGCTGACGCCCACACCCTTACTTCTTCAGCCTCCAACCGCTTGTTGCCGAGTGCACCACCCACAAAGTGCCGCTATTTATCGACATGTCAGAAGTCAACTGGGAAAGCTGGGAGGGGCCTCACATCGATGCCACCAACCACCTCACCTCCAACTTCCTTCAGCAACATCTCAACCTCAACATCTACCTCCCCTCGCTCCCGCTTCTTGTTCATCGCCCAATAATAAGGCATTCCATTGGGCGGGGGGGCCTTGGCTATCGGCTTCTCAGGCCCGGTGTCAGAGCAATTCCCGACTTTTTGTCCTCACATGGCCAAGGCAACCAACTACATACGCTAATATTGCTACCTTCTCATCTATCCATGGAGCTTGGAACATTTCGGGTTCTTGGCCTGCGCGCCTTTTCCAGGGGTCACTCCAGCGGGGAAACGGGGCGCCCCCTCCATCATTTTTCTAGCCGTTTCACACATTTCTCAAAATTTGATCACTTTGCACACCAGAACCATGGCGAAGGCGGCGGCTATGGTATGGAGCGGAACGTCGGTCGGCATCACTAAATGCCGGCGGCGATGTCCTCAGTGGACCGATATGACCTCATGACCTGAAGGAATTTCTGCCAGAGCGCCCAGAGCCTTTATTTTGGGTGTCGCCTACCCAAAGTGACCGTTATTTTGCAACAAATGCAACAACTGCACCGCCCCCCTCATGAACAGAGGACCTTTTGACCATATTCACTCTTCCATTACTACCCTATTCGATAGAAGTGATGATGTAACAATAATTGACGAGTTGGTTTCGTTTTAATCCGTGAGAAACCGCCGATATGAGACCCCTTGATTGTCCAACGATACAGCGTGGCTTATCGCAAAAATACAGCACAACGTACAAGAGGAGAGGTGTGGGGATGATACAACAAATAGAGCGAGATTATATTTACAACACGACAAATAGTGGGTTTGATGGACGTGGTGGCGTCTCGTCTCCATATGGTGCGGCTCAGGTGACGTTATGGCCATGTTGTGGTAGCTTGTGTCAGTAATTATTACTTACACAACACTTTGAGGGAGGGCATTATACTTTGAGCGGCGGAGGGGATAATGATCAGGACTGCGGGAACACGCAACAATATTTTGATGAGCTTGTGAGGAGGATTATACTTTAATGGGCTGTCATTGATGCTGTCTTTTGCTGGTACTCCTTTCATCATCACTCCAATACTACGGCTTTGGTGCTTACAATTAATCTGAGGTGTCGGGTGACTTACAATTCAGCAGCAGTGGCAACGTGAGTGTTGACAACTGCGCCATCTCTTCGCAAGGAGTCGGTAATTTTCATTGCTATTTCCATTGCTATCATCGAGTCAAAGAGGCGGCATTCTGTGCATCCACTACGGAACGAATCTGCTGTTGAAATAAGATAAATAGGGTCTCAAACAAACAATACACGCAACCGCTGGTAGAAGGTATCAATTTGGAACTAGAGTTTTCAATCGTTTGTTGAGAAATACTGCACTGGATGGAGGGTGTGGCGACATTATCGAAGGAGGTTTGTCAGTTAGAAGAAAAGATAGTCTATTGACGCATCTTTGGTGTAACACGTGTCTTCCTGTCGACCTATTCAACAATCAACATAATAATAACAATGTAGAACAACATTCATGTAATAAACCTAATTTTAATGGTTGTATTATCATTGTAGACGCAACCCTCACCAAGCACTTACCTTGTCTTCTATGTTACATGTTGATAATAATATATATGTTACAGGCCGGAGCAGATAATAAAGAGCAAGGTGGCTTTAACCTTGCGTTATCACATAGACACTGGACCATATTGATTGTTAACTTAGGAGAATGCAATATTATGTGTACTTGCATAGGTTAATACCATCAATTGAGGTTTCATGCCCACACATGAATCTGGTCACTATCATAAAAATATGACACCCTCAAGAGACATGGCCTATTAGCAATGCCGAGGCAAATACCATGGCGTTATGACCACCCATATCGGTCATCTATATCAATATAAAGCAGGGAGTGCCGCGGGGGGGCTTATGAATCGATTATTGTATTCTCCCTACGACAATATTTGCAGCTTCCACCCAAATAGACCAAAAATCGATGCCTACGATGTGGTCGCAAATACGTTTGTTACTAAGAGATTTGGCAAACTTACGAAAAAACCATTGGATTCTGCATCAAAATATGGTCTAGAAAGAGTATTACCGATGAATTATATCCACAAATAATGTGATATGGACTCTCTGCTCCATTGATGTCGAGGCAGAGGTCTTCGTGAGATGTGGTTTTTCACAAAAAAAAGAGCGGGAGGAGCGCGCAGGCCAATAGATCAAAAGTGCCAAGCTCCATGCAGTCACTGGGACTGCTGAACGGAGACCCGAGTCTGCAAGCAAGATAGAAGGGAAGAGAAAGAGAGACGTGCTTTTTTCATTCGGAAAAGGAGAAAGTCTGTGATAAAATAAATACGATTCACGTAGGAATTAATAGTCTGCATTGCGGCACTTGCATTCTTGACTTTTTTTGGATTTTTGTGTAGCGTGGTAGCGTGGTAGGTGGATGGAGGTAAGTAGCCGTGGATGTACAAGATGGTAGAGAGAAGGGGTGTTCGTCAGAGTGATGCAACAATACTACTGCTTAGGGAAGAGTGGCTCCTTCTCAGCAGCAAAATGAAGAATATCACAACAGCGCATCTATAAAAAGAGCAGTAATAGACGACTAATTTTCATCACGGTTTTCTCAAATTCGCAGCCGTGCAATAGCATAACTTCTTCACCACGATGCGAACATGCTGTTATTTTGCAGCTGCCGCTGGGTTGTTGACGAATGTTGAGGGAGAATTATTTGGCTGGACAAATAACCCTTATTCTATGACAACAATTCGATCGACGAACTCGCTAGCACCATCTTCGCAACCTTCTAACAGTGCAAGTCCGTCAAAGAGTGCACAACCATCTTTGAGTGCAAGTCCGTCGAAGAGTGCACAACCATCTCTCTCAAGTCGGCCTTCTATTTCATCTGAGCCATCGATCTCCCTGTATCCAACAACATCACTTCATCCGTCGCTAGTACCGTCGTCGCATCCTTCTGAGAGTGGACGTCCTTCAAATAGTGCACAACCATCTTTGAGTGCACAGCCATCTTTGAGTGCACAGCCATCTTTGAGTGCACAACCATCTAAGAGTGAACAACCATCTCTCTCAAGTCGGCCTTCAGCAGAGCCATCGATCTCCCTTCATCCTACACTATCACTTCAGCCGTCGCTAGTACCGTCGTCACAACCTTCTAAGAGTGCAGGTCCGTCAACGAGTGCACAACCATCTTTGAGTGCAAGTCCGTCAAAGAGTGCACAACCATCTTTGAGTGCGCAACCATCTAAGAGTGCACAACCATCTCTCTCAAGTCTGCCTACTATTTCAGCTGAGCCATCGATCTCCCTTCATCCTACACTATCACTTCAACCGTCGCTAGCACCGTCGTTATCGTGGCAACCTTCTAAGAGTGCAGGTCCTTCAAAGAGTGCTCAACCATCTGTGAGTGCACAGCCATCTTTGAGTGCACAACCATCTCTCTCAAGTCGGCCTTCAGCAGAGCCATCGATCTCCCTTCATCCTACACTATCACTTCAACCGTCGCTAGCACCGTCGTTATCGTGGCAACCTTCTAAGAGTGCAGGTCCTTCAAAGAGTGCTCAACCATCTGTGAGTGCACAGCCATCTTTGAGTGCACAACCATCTCTCTCAAGTCGGCCTTCAGCAGAGCCATCGATCTCCCTTCATCCTACACTATCACTTCAACCGTCGCTAGCACCGTCGTCACAACCTTCTAAGAGTGCAGGTCCTTCAAAGAGTGCACAGCCATCTTTGAGTGCACAACCATCATTGAGTGCACAACCATCTTTGAGTGTACAACCATCTCTCTCAAGTCGGCCTTCTATTTCATCTGAGCCTTCTAGCTCTCCATCTCGCAAGCCCTCATCATGGCCATCTCGCAAGCCCTCATCATCACCATCTAGCGAGCCATCTAGATCGCCTTCATCATGGCCATCTAGCAAGCCATCATTATCACCATCTCGCAAGCCCTCATCATCACCATCTAGCGAGCCATCTAGATCGCCTTCATCATCGCCATCTCGCAAGCCCTCATCATCGCCATCTAGCTCGCCCTCATCCCGGCCGTCATCATCTCCGACTCTTTCACCAACATTAAGTCCAACTTTGAGTCCAACTCTTTCTCCCACTGGTCAACCGACTGGCTCGCCGGTGAGTGATTGTTGCTTTTTGTTTATGAGCTCACTGTGCGTCTCTCGACTAACTCTTCTGCATTTCATGTTCGACGTGTTCTTGTTCTTTACAGACTCTTTCTCCCACTGTTCAACCGACTACCTCGCCGGTGAGTGATGTGATTCACAATTTTGTTACAGACTAATGATCTCTCTATCTCCTTGCTAACAACTCTTCTGCGTTTCTTCACTCTTGCTATTGTATGCTATCTCCTTTTATTTTTACTAGACTCTTTCACCGACGACAGTATCACCGACGGGGTTTCCGACAGTATCACCGACAGAATCTCCTACGTTATCTCCGGCTGAACTGCCTGCTACATTATTGCCTACAACTTTTCCGCCTGTAACGTCTCCTACAGTATCGCCTTCAAATGTTCCGACTGAATTTCCTACATTAGGTCCTTCTGTAGGACCATCAAGAAAGCCGTAAGTCTGTTGTAATGCGCTGATGCTTTGAGCCAGGAGCCAGAAAACATGAAGGTAAAAGCGTTGCTAACACATGTCTGTCTAATTGTTCTTCACTTGCTTCCAGAACCGTGACGCCCACAGAAGTACCGTGAGTTACAATCAATGATATTCGTCTTGTACTCAGCTACCTCGTGCTTCAGAAGGCAATCGTATCGTTTCTAACATCTCTCTCTCTATTTTAATTTCATTTGCTTCATACTTTCAGTACCGAGAACCCTACAGAAGAACCGTAAGTTTCAAGCCATGATATTATTGTTAGCTCACTGCACTGAGCTCGACCAAACTGACTTTAGAGCACAGAAGGTAATCGTATCGTTTCTAACATATGCCTCTCTATTATTTGTCACTTCTCACTTGCTTTTAGAACCGTAGACTCCAACAGAAGAACCGTAAGTTTCAATCCATGATATTCGTCTTATACCAGCTACACTGCACTAGCTTTCAGCTTACTTGGCGATTTTGCTTCAATTGTGTAACAGGACACTACCTCCGACGACTGAACCACCGTAAGTTTGAATTGTCAAAAAATCAAGCACTTTTAGGTATTTATACTTTGCTAACTTGAGCTTCACTGCATTACTTTTGATATTCACTTCAGGTGTGGACCTCCCGGCTCTGCGTCTTTCGACTCTCCGTCAGTAAGCCCGACAGTATCAGTTTCCATATCACCTTCAGAGTCCTTATCACCTTCTTATGTTCCATCACCTTCTATCAGCTTCAGTACCAGTAATTACCACCAACACCAAAGCCTTCGTCTTCACCTACACTTCTACCAGGTATTATAGAGGGACTTGTCTACTTTGACGCAAGCACAAATGGCGACGGATTCAATCAAATTACGGACTTTGGAGTTTACAACGTTCCCTTGTGGTTGTTTTCCTGTAATTCCACGCACCTGTACAATGTATTGAACAAAACTACAACTTCTACCGAAGGAGTGTACAGCTTCGATGGTTTGATTCCAGGTCAGTATTATGTGTACATCAATCCTCCATCTTACTACAGACTGAGTGAAAAATGGAACGGAGATACATCCTTAAATGGAGACCTCATCAGCCCAGAAGCTGATAGCTCGGTCAATCCGGAGACTGGTGATACAGTGTGTCTGAACTTGAGCGAAGGGGAGATAATAGAGCGAAATGTGGCATTATGGTACCAGAGCCCGACTCCAGCTCCAAATCCACCTAAGACGCAACCATATTTCTCTGTGTCACCCTCAAAGTCGCCAATAGCAATCAAGCCAACTTCGAATCTAACGACAAGCCAGAGTCCGTTCCCAGCTCCGAATCCACCAAATACGCAACCATATTTTAGTCTAGTGCCGTCAATATCACAGTCACCTACAGCAACCAAGCCAACTCCATCTACAAATACAAGCATTCCAACGCCACACCCTAACTTATTCACGAGTTCTGTGAGTCCAACATTGCCTCAGCCTACAACAAACAGCCCAACAATAAATCCTGCTTCGAACCTGTTTCCTACCAGCAAAAGCCAACTTTCATCATCACCTTCAACAACCGAACCCACGATGCAAGCGGCTTGGAACTCCACCACTACAAGCAATCCTGCTCCAGCTCAAGAGAATGAGCCACTGCCACCAGTTTCAAATTCTCCGACGATTATGCCAAGCAAGCAACCAACAGGTAAACCAAACTCTAGCATTATGTTGAAGCGACAATGTGTTCCGGTGTTAGCCAGTTTGACTGCCTTCGTCTGGTCCTTCAGCAGCTGCTAAACGTTGACAAAATTAGCAAAATTAGTATAATATGCAATTGCATCGTTGTCTCTGTTCTTTGTTTGGCCCAATTATTATTTACTCTCTAGAGAGCAAAGTAGTAGTGCAATAAGAAATGTTAAAGCGCGTTTGGTGGGCCCTGTCAGAGGTGTCAATAATAAGCCCCAACCTTTCCAGGCAGAGATAGACATTGCCATCATTACCTAATATCTTAAAACAAAGAAAGTATCATCCGCTTTTCCTTCTTTTGAGACTCTAATGAGTAGGACACGTGTAATCTACTTTTTGAAAGACGCGACCGCACGCCAGCGACAACATCATCACCAAGCACACTCCTGTGAATGCATGCATGAAGTAGTGACCTAACAACTCGCAGCCAAATAACATATCAAAATGGGGGCGAAGTCAATTAATAAGATCGCCTATCTTTTACTTGCAACTTTGCTGCTCACGCAGAGAGTGTGTGCGAAGCAGGCCTTTTCACCAAAAAATGCACTTGCAACTTTTTCTACCGTCACAAGACGGACGTCAGCGATTGACGTTTCACCAAATAGCTCAATGCAACGACAAAGCGTTGTTGACGAATCTTTTGATGGAGAAGAATGTGACAGCATTGCATCATGCACTGATGAAAGAAGGTATATCGATGCAAGAGGATGTGCTATCCAACAGAAATCACTTGTGAACGCAGCATTGTCAATTAGAGGAGGAGGATCATCAGAGCCAAACACAGTACAAACTATTGTGAAGTCGATACTTTCATCTGCAGTATTGCCCGCAGTTGTAAAGAAGTTTGTTGCAATGATATGCCAGCTATTAGAGAGCGTAACTGGCTTTCCAATATTGCCACCCGTAGAACAGAAATCGAAGGCAAAGAAGAGAAAGCACAACAAGTCGAAAGAAATGTTGGTAGAAGAAGTCAGTGTTAGTGCAAAGAAAAAGCGAACCAAAAAGAAGATGATGGCAGAGTCAGATGATGAGGAAGCCTCTTCTGAATCAGAGGATGAGTCGATTGTAGAAACTGCTCCGGTAAAGAGGAAAAAGAAGAAAAAGGTTGCATCATCTGATTCTGCCGAAGTTGCCAAGAAAGAAAAAGAAGTCCCAGCAGCTGAAGAAGTAGTGCCCCAACAATCAAACCCTACCACCACAACCACGAAACCAACAAATCCAGCAAAAACAGATGCTGCATCCAAAAAATTCTTATCCAACAATCTTAAATCATCCAACCCCAACTATCGTATCCAGAGAGAACTGAAAGAATTCCTCAAATCTCCACCACCCGGTCTATCTGTAAAGATCTCTGGTAAGAACGTTCGTCTATGGGTCATCACTCTCTCCATGCCAGACAATAGCATCTATGCCGGAGACAAGTACAAACTTCGAGTACAATTCCCAAATGATTATCCCACATCTCCACCCTCAGTATTCTTCTTACCCCCAACACCTCGTCATGAACACGTCTATACGAATGGAGACATTTGTCTCTCATTGCTGGGGAAGGATTGGAGACCTATCATGACAGCTCAGAGTATTGCACAGGCGATTTTTAGTATCTTGTGTGGTGCACAGAGGAAGAGTTTGCCCATGGATAATGCTAGACATGCGGGGAATAAGCCAGGACAGAAACAGGATGATTGGGTCTATCATGACGATAATTGTTAGTAGCAAATCATTTTGCTATCCCAGGTTAAAGTAGAAGCAATCAAAAGTATTTAAACTGAAAGTAGGTGAATAACTAATTGTTGGCTATTCCTATTTACAAAAGTTTCATCTAGCGAAACCAAACAAGAACAAAAGATGCATGAATTAAATTTTCTCAGGAGGCGCTGCGTCTCCATCATTCAATTTTTCTCAGGAGGAGTTGCGTCTCCATCCTTATAGGGTCTGATTCTGAACCTGCCCCATGTAATTTCTCAACTGTCTTCGACTCTGCTCCAACCCATTGGTCAACGTACCCCTACTCCCCGCAAAGAAGGCATTCACAATACTAGATCTTGTCGGGCTCAATTCTCGCGTGCTCGTGGGTGTCTGAACAGGGATGAGTGCCTCAGTCTGAATCGCCTGCAATTGTCGACTACGAGCTTCTTCAAGTGCTACGCGTTGGTTGGGGGTGAGGAGAGACCTTTGCAGCATAACCTGACGGCGGGATTGCTCGGTCCGTTGCATAGACTGAGCGAGAGAGGCAAGTGCAGAGTGATAGTTCATTTGTTCGTCAGGATGAAGGCCAGAGGCGGATGAGGTGTTGAGAGGATCCGCTGCCATTTGAGAGGTCTGGGCCGTGTTGAAGGAGCAGAGGGATAGTTCACTCTGGCTATGACGTTGATGCTGACCAAAAGCGGGAGCAGGATCGAAGTCCACATCCTTCACCTGAGATGCGCTTTCGTGGGCGGTTCGCAGCAGGTGATCGACCGCGGGTGCTTCGCATACTGCTGGCCAAGCCGGATCTGCCGGTCCTGAGAGAAGCACGGCCGCCCGTGCTGCTGTCAAGGCCAAGTTCGTTCGCGTCCAGATAAAGGCTGTTCCTCCGCGACACAGCAAGTGCATCATACTGGTCGACAGGGTCAAACGTAAGCTCGTTCATGGAGTTGCTCATCCTGTGAACCTCCTCCTCCATGGCAGAGATGACAGATGCCGTCCTGATTCAGAATCAACGAGCATACGCTCTACTGCTGCTTGACTGGACCTTGAGCCTGTCGACTGGAAAAGGAGGTGGAGCTGTTCTTCAGAATCAGGTGCGTCGAGGTCGGCAAGGATATCGATCGACACATCAGAGGAAGTGGAAAGATGGAGATTGAGAGCTGATGGGTCCGCCCGAGAACAGGCAGCTTTGGCAGCGGCTGATGTGTTTACCATTGTTGATAAGTATCGTTGTGGGGCAGTTGGAGTTCTTCTTATGTTGATTCGCAATTTTTATGCGCTCGTATTTGATGACAGAGAGGATGAGATCGCCTACTAACTGTCTCACGTGAAAGCGTTGTGTGTGGTATGATGACCTCAAGGGTTGGAGTCTTCGTTCCGTGTTAACGTAAAGGGCTTCTTCGCGTGCGTTGTGTATGGCACGTACAACGTCGTCAGAATCAGTGAATGGTCCAGCAGACCTTCGGCAGATAAGGATAGGTTGAATACCGGGCTGATTCACGAAGTGATCCACTCTTACTTAAAATTTTAAGATTTTGGATTTCATCTATTTGGTGTCACTAGTAATGATGTCAATATTATATATTGTAAAAGTAAAATAAGCAAGGGTGAAGTATTTTAATAATTTCCCAAACTTTTGAACGGTTTTTACGATTAAAATCAGATCCAAATCCTTGAACCTTCTGAGAACCATCAATTTTTCATACCAGCTCAGCAGCGTTCCCGAGTGTCAGTACGACAGAGAACCTGTTTTTGTCAAGATTGACCGCAAGAAAACATATGTTGAGGCCTATCAGGGATACCATGGTAAGTACCTCTGTAAACTGTTTTGTTCACACGATATAAATCACGGTTCAAGTTATTCGGTACAAAACCAGTTCTGCGGGACTTATATCCGGGATAGCTAGCCTGTTCCGACTTCATGCACACACAACGCTGGCCCACGAAGGCTTTCCCGTTCGGCAAATCAGGCCGCCTCTCCTTTCTCCCGTTACGTGCGTGTTACGTCATGTGTTACACATATCTCGCTCAGGTACACCAAGTATCAGCAAGTATCTTACGTACGTGTTACAATTATGTGTTATGTGTTACACTCCACCCGGCCAACGCGATGGCTCACACATTTTTTTCACGTTTATTTTTGGCCGCTGGCCACAAACAAATATCATGGTCATGATGAACAGAGCAGCATCCAAGTTATTACAAACCAACATCACCTCTTTCGAGGCAGCATTATTTAGAAATGCCAAATCGTCATATCATGGAGTGTTGTGTCGTGAATTTTCATCAAAAAATGTGACCGCTGCAGCTGCAGACCGTCGCTTGGCGGGGAGACGACGATTTTACAAAAATGTGGGTATTGCTCCAACAATGGCACCCGCAGATGAAAACAACAAAGTGACTAATGATGACAACTCAGTATCATCACCTATTTCAGCGGGGGTAGATGGAACTCAAAGTGCTACTGGTGTGAATACATCTATCAAGGATTCATCTATGTGGACATCACGTTTGAATCCAAACAATACTAACGACAACAAAACAGATGAGTGGTACTCTGTAACTCTAGATGGACGAGCCATTCGCACACCTCTTGGGTTGCCATTTGCACTACCATCTCCCGCACTTGCATTAGCAGTAGCATCCGAGTGGGACTCCCAGAAAACGTATCTGCAGCCTGCACAAATGCCAATCATGACATTGTGTTGCACGGCAATTGATCAGGTTGCATCGGATCCTTCTGCTCATCAGACAGATATCATCAGGTATTTGCGCAATGACACATCGTGTTATTGGGCGGATCCCACTGAGGATAGAGTGTTGTATCGTCAACAAAGTCAGGCTTGGGAAAAGTTGCACAAATCGGTTTCATCTGAATTGTTGGAGTTGCCCGACGATTTGGGTCCTGCACAAGCGGTTGGGGGGAGTGATGCACTATTGATAAGTCGCAAAAGTGACGGGAATAAAATGAGTGGTCTTCCACATCCACCTCTATTGGTAGATAGAGCGCAGAAATGGATCGAATCGTTGGATGCATGGACACTTACCGCTCTCTACAGTGCATGTGCCGAGTCAAAAAGTTTCTTCATTGGTGCCGCGATGATATTTGAGGCGACACAACATGCAAGAGGAGAATGCAAAGTGGCATCTAGGGATCCCAAATGGGCAGTTCAGGCTGCGAGAGTAGAGGAAGAGTTTAATATTGAAATGTGGGGGCTTGTTGAAGGCGGACATGACTATGACAGATTAAATAGTTCCATCCAAATGCATGCAGCATCATTTGTAGCCCAGAATATTGCCGCTTCATTCCACTCCGACGACAGATAGGCAGTAAACATAAGAATGCAATGAAGATAATGTATCAGATTAATGTATCAGAGTTACGGCTTAGCTGGATTCCGAAGATCAAGGATGAAACGTCGGGTGTTATCTTTTGTCACACTAAACATGTTGTCCAGTTCGAAAGCATTTCGAGCCAAATGACAGTAAGAACTGATGCTATCAAATACAGCAATTTCAGCTCCCTTTTCACGAGCCACATCTTCGCATTCATCTAAACCTCCGCAACCCATGTGAATGTGAGCAAAGTAAGAACCTTCCAGTTTTGGTCCGCCTACGGGGTAGAGTATCTTCCACTGTTGTTTTGCTTTCAGCAGGTGATTTTCATCCATAGGCGGGCAACATTTTGGCTGGGTATTATTAGGTTTGCTCAGAATCCACATCGATTTTAGCACCTTGCTATCTTTACAGGTTGTCATTATATCATGCGCCAGAGAAAAGTCAGAAAGCGTCAAGTTTGTCAACGCTTGCGCTTTCGCAAATTTACTGCTGCCACACTGACAGAGATTTGTGTCAACGAAAGCCTTGCTCACGTCATTCGAAGGTTCGTTGCTTGTTTTACCTTGGCAAGCACCATAGCAGATCTCAAAGGCTTCCATCGGTGATAAGTACTTTTCCTCACGAGTTTCGATGGATTGTACCACTTTCTTCATGATTGTTGGAGAATCATTGGATAAAAACCAAAGGCCCTTCTCCTCCCAAGTAGGGCAATAGTCAACGCATTTACCTTCCACGCACTGGACACGCCATGTAGACGGCAGTCCTGCTCTTCCACCATCACATATGCCACAAGTGATTGTAGATCCGCATCCATCATCCCATTCTCCACACTGTTTTCCCAAATCAGAGCAAGTCAAAGGATGACAAACATTTCCATCTTTATCGACATTGAAGAATGGAGTGTTGGTATTATCATTGTTGTTCATTTCTTTTTCTATTTCGTCCCAGCTCTTAAACTTGTAACATCTTTTGTTACCTACAATTCGCTCAAACTTCAGCTTGGCTGCCTCATAAACGACTGTATCAGCAACATCTTTAAACCCATTTAACTCTTCGACACCAATCGCAGCCTTTTTTGATTTATGCGCATTGGCAAATTCTGCTTGATATGGTTGATCCCAAACTCGTTGTCCAGCACTATTACTTCTCCCAGAAAACAGTTTATGGAATTGGCAAATACTTTCATTCCAATCTTCTGTCAAACCAACAAAGTCTAAATGATTCAGTATGATATCAACCGCTTCTGCAACATTTTCAAGTCCTGCCCCGTGAAATACAGAATCGGCGCACTTTTGCCCAGTGAGCATTCGTGTCATGCATCCTGCTATGCCTGGATAGTTTGCAAAACATTGTACTGGATTTGTGTAGGTATGGTTGCCAATTTTGCATTGTTTCCCCCTTATTTTCGCAAGTAACCTCTGAAAGGCAACCCCGACAAATCCATTGGCATGGTATGAATCTTTGTAGGCACTAATGATACGCTCCTCTGGTTGACGAAAGAATGCATGCCACTGACATATTGTGAGTCATTAATTCAGATCCAAACCTCATCAGCTGATTCTTCATGACTAACTTTTTATATCGATCAGATTGTATGAATTGCTTGTCTTGGAGATTCGGTGACAACGGCCCATGTTGCGTCCCTCCCACAAGACCCAATGGGATATCTCTGCCATTAATCGGCAGTTGATGAATCATTCGGAATGACATTCGGAGCTCCATACATCTCCCACGGATATCGTCTCATCAACGCAAAGTCATACATGGAAGGTGCAGAATGCTTTCCCATCCGGGTCATGGGTACAAACAAAGTGAATTCACATTCAAATCAATATACCGTTCGCGCGTAGAGCAGGAATGACTCCATAGTGTGGATATGAAGGATGTCCCCGTTTTGGGAAAGTGAAGCCATCGTAATCGCTGTGGATTGTGAAGTAATTTTGCTTCGGTTGCTGAATAGGTCATCTTCTGTTAGGACATGTGCACATATGTAGGCCGAGTGATGAAGTTTTGTTTCTATTAATGATTGTTTGCTGCTGTTCTGCGCTGTCTACAAGCCGTCGCTATGGAGCTGTTGCTGCTGCTGCTGCTGCTGGTGATGGCGACGGCTGATTCATGTGGCACATCGCCACCAATATCAACGTAAAATGAGAGCCACGAAGATGAATTCCTAATCGAAATCATTGAGAAAAAGAGCACAGTGAGAATGCTCACGATGATGGTGGCTCTTGACCTCATGGTTGCCATCGCTCTGGTCGTCAAGCCCCTATCGTTTTGATCGCGATAACTATGTATTATTTGATCAGTTGTTTCGTTGCACGGAATCGCCCACCAAATGCCAGCCCAATGCCCAATGAATAAGAAGTGAGAATTAGTAGATGCATGAAGCATTAATTCCTTTTTTGATATAGTACAGGCTTTCTACGATAGGAATAGTACTAAGTAATTCTTTCTCATGTAATGAAGCAGACGTGATGACATTGCTCATAACGAAGTATTTGTAGCAACGCAATACAGCAATAATATTGTTGCCTGTATCGTAACCACATCATGGCAGCAGCATCACCTCCGCCAATGTATCATCGCGGAGATCCGCTGGACATCCCGCTCATTGATCATCATCTCCTTGTGCACATGTTATGTCCGCGGATCACCAGTGCAATCCGATATGCATTTCCACAATTATATCTAGACTGGACGACCGGGGTTGATGCCGCTGATGATGATGACAGCGTGTCACAGAATAGCCCATTCCTTCGAAAGAGATGGGTGGAAATGTTGCTGCATACTTCACTTATTTTAGGATCCTATCACTTTGGAGGAAAAGGAAGAAACAGCAGTTATTATTTAGCAACTCCTGCAATGAAGAATTTGGGCATGATTTTACGTCCTGCCGCTGACAACAACAACAACCACCACCATCATCATTCACGACCCAGTAGGATCAAAGTGTACTCGAAAGTTGTTGCACTGGTCCTTGCAACAGTAGTTGTTCCCGCACTGTACGAAGAACTGAAATTACGACGACAGAAACAACTGGAACGACAAGAGACTCGGTTACGACTTGCTCAGTTGCATCAAGAATTCGAAACGACCTTTGAAACCAGTACTTCTAATACTAGTTTTGGTAATCAGCAAGATCAAAACACGACTCGACATCATCGTCATGAGGGAAATGTAATGCAACAACGGGCTCAAAGACGAAGGAAGTTTATTCACAGATTACTGGTGGATTCCATTCTAGGAATGAGTGACATACTTATCCCACCTCTTCGTTTGATTACTTACGTCTCCTACTTATGGGGACTATGCCCAACGCCGAATTTGGGCAGCACTATGATTGGATGGGAATATGCATCTGTAAATAACATTCAAGGGAACAGTGAAGGCGATTCTCTGAGTATTATTCCAACAAACCAACGTCATGCAAATTTCCAATATGGGAACCGAAGGTTGATGGTAGAGGAGGGATTACGAACTATAGCTGCCGTTCTTCCACCTCGTTCGAATTCTAGTGCTCAAACGGAAGGTGATAATGAACAGATCAGAAGAAGTGCTGAAGATGTTTCTAACAATGAAAATGATTATAGATTGAGTACGAATGCACCACCACAAATGCCGCAAAGGGGAAGGAGAGGATGGATGCGCCAACGCGCTCTTTCGTTCATGGGAGTAGTCGAGGAAGAGAAGGAGGAGTCTGAGCAGCAAAGCGCAAATGACGACAATTATGATCTCAGCTGCGCTTTGTGCCAGACTTTTCCAGCAATACCATACATTACTTCGTGTGGACATTGTTATTGCTATCTGTGTCTCAGAATGGCAGTGACTGAGGATCCTTATTATCGTTGTGTGTGCTGCAGGAAGCGCGTAGAGTCTTCCTCGCGCCCAGTCATCAAGAAGTGACCATCATCATGAAGCACACACATTTACAGGCTTTCAATATACAACAAACTTTACATAACTATGAATCGGTCATACTCGCTGTGACTTCATCTCCATCATCGCTCCATGTTATCGATGATTTTGCAGATGAATCATCACTGATTGTTATTTCTCTTTCTTCATTTGCTACAAAGTTGAGACCATCAGGATTACTACTACTTCCGCCACCAGCGCCACCACCACCTCCTCCTATTTTGAATATCTTAGGAGTCTTGCGAAAGAAATCAGCTGAGGGTATAGAATCTGTATTGTAGGCAATACCACCAATTGGTGCTAAGGGAGTTACATTCGATGGTATCGATTTGCTCGTTTTGTTGGAATCTCTTCTTATTTTCTCAGGGCTTGCGTGAACAATTTCGTTGCTCAGGTTTGCTGCAACAGCATTCGACTGTTGATCTGCTGATTCATTACCCACTCCTCTGTTCATGTTGAAAAACCCTTTGAAGGAAGAAATAACATTATCCATCTTCCCCACTACCCCCAATCGTTCCGCATGCTCCTGCAAAACTTGGTTGTGCGATTTGTACATATCCAGCGTCATTCGTTCATCTTGCAAATCCTTTTTACATTTTTGTGCTATACATTGCAATGCATCTCGTTCCGCAGCTAGCTGATTTAGAACTGATTGCAACTCTTTGCGTTCCGAGTTTAAATGGCGTAGCTTGATGATATCCCGTTCTTTTTCAGTTTCAAGATTTTGAACATCGGCTAGCATTCGGTAGTAGGTTTCATTATCGACTTGTTCTTGAAAGTAGTTGCTTTGTTCAATTTCGGCTTGTAGAGTGTTACACTCGGCCTTGGCTGCTTCCATGGCCGACCGTAATCGCACAATCTCCTCTTGACACTTGCGTCGTGTATCCAACTCTTCTTCACATTGCTCCTCCAATTCCTCCAGTGCCTCCTTTTCACGTTGGAGCTCCTCATTCAATCTACATCGTTCTTCTGTCAGTTTTTCTAGTTCAATATTGAGTTGTACAATCCCATTCGTGGCGACACCGCACGCCTCATTATTCGAGGCGATTTCTTGATCGACGATTTGATGAAGCTGCTTTTGAAGGTTGGATATTTCTAGTTTCAGATCTTCGACGTCCGCTTGGGTGACAACTACTTGTTCATTTCGTTGTCGACGACGGGACCTAAACATCATATCCTAATATTTTGACGTTCGGTTCACCATCTGCGTCTGACAGTTTAGATATTACTCCTATGACGTTTAGCTAGGATAGAGTGATGTACAGAATACAGAGGTCTTGGTCACACATAGGTCACAGGCACGCAAGGAGACTCTTCTGCAATTATTAGAATTTATTGTCAGGATGTAAGTATTTTACTTCCAGTAGGTATTTTACCCACATGAGTTAAAATAAGAGTTAGAGTATGCCGCGCATTTATTCGTGAAAGCATCGCATCTGCAACGCACGTACAAAGCAACATGTCCAACATGCAACAAAAAAACGTGTGTGTGAGGAGGAGAAGAAATGGTCAGCAGTTCCCAAAAGCTACGGTAGGAATAGTAGAAGTAGGTAATTGGGTCAGCACATATATATATGTATGTAGATAGACGAGAATGCTGATGACGGTTTGCAGTCGCTTCGAGGAGGTACCCTTGGACCGACGGAAGAAGAGAAAAGAGAAGATATCGTAGAAGATCGGCAATCGGCAACACAATCAAAGATGCGTTCACGGGAACCGTTAGTTGTGATAGTGATGATGGCCACATAAAAAATCCCGAAGCCGAAGCTCCATCACCAACCCACGACAATCATGCCACGAGGGGGGCCAAATCAAAAAGCGGTCGCCGCCAAAGAAAAGAAGGCAGCAAATCAAGCTATCAAAGATGCCGAAAAGCAACGACAGGCCGAAGCAGCGGCGGCCAAAAGTTGGAACGTCGGAGCGGATTTAAGAGGTGCTTCCAAGGCGGAAGCTGCTGCTGCTAAGGCTGATGAAGCTGCGCGCAAGAAGCGTGAAAAGGTAAGTAGATGTTGCTGCGTATGCACATATCTCATTCTTGTGTTGAAGTTTGACTCACATCCTTATGTTAATGCAATAATGATGTGTAGGCCGCCCTCCTAGCTGAGGAAGAAGCCAACAATGGATCAGGAAAAGTAGTGAAATCTAAATTCGGTGCAGCTTCCAAGAAGAAAGGCGGCAAAAAGAATGATTTGTCACTACTGGAAGATGCACTTGTGGGGAATGCAGAGAAAAAGGTGAGAGACAACAAAAAGTGTTGATAGTTGACTTTAAGTTTTTCACAACAATACACTCAACTGTTTGCGTAAATTGCAATCTCATCAGACGAAAGAGAAGAAAAAGTTGGAAAAGATAAAACGAGAAAAGGAGGCGAAGGAAGCAATGCAGAGACAACTCAAAGCAAAGGAAGAGCAGGCAAAGAAAGATCCTCTTCTGGCTAATACTGATGCTATGATTGGTGTAATCGATGATGATGCTGAAGGAGCGGATAGGCAATTTTCAGGGAGACATGCCAATAAAGCTTCAATGGAGGATATGCAAGGAACAGGTTTGGACTCTGCTTTGAATGCCATGTCAGTTAGCGGAGGCGATGATAGACACCCCGAAAAACGGATGAAGGCAGCATACAAAGCATACGAAGAAAAGATGATGCCAGAGATGAAACAGACATATCCTGGACTGAAACGACAGCAGTATTTGGACAAGATTTTTACCTCTTGGAAAAAATCTCCCGAAAACCCAATGAATCAAGCTTGATTTGATTGCGAACAATTACAACTGCAGCAAAATGATGATCGAATTATTCTACGTTGAGCAGACAAAACCTATAATTTATCATCGTCAATACTAATTTACCCGAATTTCTGCCGCCTTTGACGCTGCTGGTATGCCTTAAAATCTTTCTTGCTTTGTTTTTGGGTTGCAAATCCTCTACTCTTGTCAGCCTTGCGCTGCTGACCAAGCAGAAATGTATCACCTTCATCAAATTGTCTCTTCTTTTTCATTTGCTCTTTTTGGAGCTGAGCAAATACGTCTCCAGCGGATGCATTTCCAGCTGCAAAGAAGTCATCTTCGTCATCGTCTTCGCGTTCTGATTCGTCATCAGCTTGCGCTTGCACTTGAACTTTGGTTTTACTTTGAGGAGGGACATTGTCAGCTTCACTTTCTTCGTCAGAAGAATCATCAGAAGAAGAGGACGATGGCGACGAGGAGGAAGAAGATGATGGCGATGGAGGTCTTTCTGGTTTGGCAGCTGCATCTGAAGGTTTTGGAAGCGCCTCACTTTTGTGACTAGCTAGTGGATCAGCGTCATCTTCAGACGAATCGCTGCTGTCACTACTGACAGAGGCATCATCACTTTCATCTTTTGCAACCTTCAACTTTGTCTGATAGTCGTCACCTGTGGTCGATTCTTTGAATAAACTGTCTAATTCCTTTGTTAGTGCAAAACGATTGTCGGGTCCTTTAGCAGCAGCTTCTTTCTTGCCATCTTTCTTAGAGATGGATTTGGAAGCTTGTGCAACATCGACAGAGCCAGGACAGTTTGGATAAATCTCCTCCGGTAACGTCAACAAAGCCTTTTTTGCTGCTTCCCAGTTTACCCACTTTTTTGCGTTGACTAACTCTTCATCATCTGTATTGGTGTTGCCATCTGTGGATTGCAATCGTTTTAATAATTCTTCTTTTATTTTGTCCCAGACATCTTTACGTCTACGCTGTGCCTTCTCATCATCGATAACACGATCACTGCTTCCATTTTGAAATAAAGTCATGTACTTCATACTTGTAGGAAAAAATGCGACGTACAGCTGATCCAAACCAATAGTCAAGAGTTGCTTCTGCAGCTGCGCTGCTTGATCGGTATCTCCTCCTTCATTCAGAAGCTGCCCCAGTTGACGTTTCACAGCCTTTTCTAGACGAGTTAGTTTCTGCCGCTCATAGAACTTCACTTTATGATATCTAGAGATTTGGGTAAACATGAAATAATGATATGATGTGTAAGCATATAATAAGTATGTCCTAGATGTGCATGATATGTTGTGATGTATTTGATTTGTACTTACTTGACTGCATTCTTCTTCTCCCTCTCCTTGGCCTCATATTCAGCTATGTCCTTCTCTATCTGCGCTATTTTCTGCTTGACTCCCTCAATCGACTCAGCAGAAGCTTGGCTCTTCTCAAGTTTTAACAGCAAACGCTTTTGACCACGCAATTGATTCTTTTGCGATGCATTAGATTTTTTTATTGTATCAAATTTAGCTGATTTCCCTTTGCGCCACGGTTTGAACTTTCTCTCTAAGCCGTGCTTACTTGGTGGCTTCATATTTCTTTGCTTGATAGCCGTACGATGTTGTGATTGCCAATGACAATGCTTATGATTCTGATGTTGTTGTTGTTACCTTGATATGTGGGTTGACAGTTGACATGGAGATTTTGATTTTTGTTCTTCATTTTCTTGGTGGGTTCAGCTGGTCTGGCCTGCCTATCCGAGAAGAAAGAAGAGAAAAGAGAAGGGGGCTTCCTCGGCCAGGTTTCCTCTCTTTCTCGTGGGTCCTTCGGTCCGGTCGTGGCCTTCGAGTCACCTCCTCTAAGTTAGATACTAGCTGGAACCTATTCGTGCTTTTGAATTATGAATTGAAATAATCATTTTATTGCGCTTCTATATTTGTTCGCCTTTGCAGCTGAGCTAACCTGACATGCCAGATTGTCGTCCGTATCACGTTGTAAGTCGCAAATGCTGCCCACATTGTCCCGATCCCAACTGTCTGAAGTCCTGCAAGTGCTCGATACTTCAGCCGCAGCATAGTAAGCAGGTACCGTGAAGAAAAACAAAGCATAACTATTACGTAGAAACTTCAAGTCCTTCTGCCCAAGCAATGAGCCTTCACCTGCACACATGAGACCGTTTACTATCAGGAACAAGGAAACCCCTGGTATCGCGCCATTGACTTTCTGCATCACTAATGGATCTGATGTGAAGAATCTGCTAATCAACGGTATCATCGATACAAGTGAAACAAGCAGCAAGCCAAAACATGCTCCAACCTTGCGGAAGTTGTTGATTGTCTTTCGTAAGGCTTGAGCCCTTGCTTCACTCTTTGCCTTGATTCCATGTATTGACGGAACGAAGCTCTGTGCTACTTGATTCAATGCATCCACGATGGGAGTCAGACAGCAGAAGATACTGAAAATGATTTGATGTGCGGCCATATCGAATGTTCCAAGTGTACTTGATGCAACATGAGACATGGCAACATACCCACTGATGCGTCCAATTGATGTAGTTGTCACAGGAATCACGAATGGTGCAAACTCCTTGGCAGTAGGCACGTCAATGTTTGACATCGAAAGATAATCTCGAAGATTCAGCTTGCCATCCGCCAGAAATCCCCTCATCTTGGGTGACGATTTGTCAACAACTGGTCGGTCCTTCTTCGCTTTGAGTGATTCATTGATAGACTGAAGCCGAATGACTTTCAAGAGAGATTTGGACCCAAGGAAGGAACGAAACTGCTTCCTTCGTGACTTTCCCTCTACCGATGTTCCTGTCAACTCCATGATTCCTTGAGTGATATCAACTCTCTTACCCCCGAACATCTCATCAAAGACGGCATCACGCTTCTTGCCACCAAGGATACCCCCTAACTTGTTCCAACTCAGCTTCAGCCCATTATTCTGCTTCACGACTTCTTTCGGTCTCGTAGTCATCCACTTCCAAAACATGATCAGAGCACCATACTGCGAAAACACAGTCGCCCAAGCAGCGCCTGCGGCTCCTCCCAACCACAAATTGGCATTCGGCACCAACAACACATCTCCGCAAAAGTTGATGACTGCGGCAGCCAACAAGACATATAATGGCGATTTGACGTCTTGCATTCCCAAGCACGCCGATTGAGCAGTCCCTATAACCACAGCTGCGGGCATACCCAAACAACGAATGCGTACATATCGCAGCGCTGCTGCCATGACAGCTGGATCAAGTGAGTCATTTCCGATGAGTGACTGGATGAGAGTATTTGCAAAGAAGGACAGTCCAACTCCAAAGACTGACCCAACAACGAGTGCCAACTTCAATGCTGTAACGAGAGTCAATGTCGTGCGTGGTGAGTCCACATCCTTTCCATCATCTTGATCTTGTGCTTGCGCGGCGGCAATCAAGTTGGTGGTGGCAGTATACATGAAAGCGACGACCAATGCGCCATAGTCTGCCACTGAAACGGCAGGATTGAGCGCAGCCTGTTGAGCGGTTCCACTCAATACCCCTACAGAGGCAGTGTCAATCATAGAGAGGACAGGTGAGCACAGCCATACTCCAATGGCTGGTATAGTGTATTTGAGAATCTTGGCTACTGATGGAATGTTGATCTCTCTTTCAACAGGTGACACTTCAGCAGATGTCGGCAAGTGCTGAGATGTTGATGACACAGTATCATCAGATACTGCAACTGCCGTTGTTGTGTCAACAGATGCCACAGTTGCTTCTGCAGTCGCTGCCCGTACATCTTGTTTCTTTGGCTTATTTTGTGCATTATTTTCTCCTCCTACACTGTCTTCCTCTGTGTCATCCAAAATCCATTGTAAAGGTCCTGACTCACTCTGGATCTGCTCAATATGCTTCATAATGATTTGTCGTGTCAAATCCAAGTCATCAACATGTGAGATGATGAAATCATGTTGTTGTGTATTGATCTGCTTTGTAGAAGCATCATTATCATTTTTGCTCACCTCAAAAGCTGATGGTTCATAATTGTTGATGTCACTGATCTGCACGGCATCATCCAACAATGCAACATCAACTCGAGCAGTAGATGCGGCAGATTCAATAACTTCAGTGATTCCAATCGTTGCATCTAAAACCAAAGCTGGGTCCAAGAGATCGGGAGAGGACAACACTTGCTCAAACTGTTGCTGCTGGAAAGGTTGCTGCTCAAACCGTTGCTGCGTTTCAGTCTTATTTGCAGGTTTGAATGGAGACTCATTCATTTCCGAGTCAAGTACAGATGATGAGAGCGTTGTTTTGATAGGCGCTCTGCCTCGGCTGAAGTGATAACCGTCCCGTGCCGGAACAAACGAGCGTTGGACCCTCTCCCGGAAAACGTTCGTGTCATGATGTACAGTAGCAGGAGTATAGCGAGCTGGCGTCAGGTAGGCACTGCAAAATGCCAACATTGTCGAGAGCAGCATGGCGAGAATGTAGCTGCTGTTCATTTTTCTAGTACGACGGCCTTTTAAACAATGGAACAGCTATAATAAAAGTAGCGGAAAATGACGATCAGCTCGAAGCGCCAAGAAGAAAATGATATTGTAATGCAAAAGATCAATTCAAATCGATGGAAAGATTATGGGATGAGCAGGCGAGGGTTGAGGTGCGTGCTTGTTGTTACAGTGCACACTCCGCTTTCTTTCGTGGCTGGACGGCTGATTGAATGGAGATGGTTGGAGTGGTCAAATCAAAACCCGGGACATCTGGTTGTACGAGGTTGGACGGCAGGGAGTAGCAGCGAACAGCTGTGTCATTCGCTGCGCGTTGAAAATTCAAATTCGTTGTCTTGTTTTTGAATCGGCCGCTACAGAATACATACCCCGATGGGTATTACAAATGTTTTTAGCATGTAGAAGTATGTTGGTAGATATGTATGTTAGCCTGATCAAAACGGGGTAATTATTATAACTTCCATAGCTCAGGTATGATATTATGTCGATAGGGAGTCATAATTTAGCGAGGAATTGGGAATCTTGGGAATCTTGGGAATCTTTTAGGTTATTTCTTGCCCGCGGGTTCTTCACTCCCTCTCCACCTCGTCTCTCTCCAAGCCAAGCTGAGTACTAACTGAGACTTTTTGATCGAAGGACTATCGTACTGCTTGCTCATTTATCCATCCCAGTCCAAAATTTGATGCTGCTCACTTACACCTGATCCACATGTGCCAATGATTGCGTCATGAAAATCTGCTATGTCTATGTAACTTTATTTGTTGAGGAACAACGCCGCAACCAAGCGATACAGCCGCAACCCTCGACTAAGCATCACTTCTCTGTCTGCCTGTTTGATCGCCTTTGCAGCTGAGCTAACCTGACTTGGAAGATTGTCGTCCGTATCACGTTGTAAGTAGCAAATGCTGCCCACATTGTCCCGATCCCAACTGTCTGAAGTCCTGCAAGTGCTCGATACTTCAGCCGCAGCATATAAGCAGGTACCGTGAAGAAAAACAAAGCATAACTATTTCGCAGAAACTTCAAGTCCTTTTGACCAAGCAAAGAGCCTTCACCTGAACACATTGCACCATGCGCAAGTAAAAACATAGCAACGCCTGGTATCGCGCCATTGACTTTCTGCATCACTAATGGATCTGAAGTGAAGAATCTGCTAATCAACGGTATCATCGATACAAGTGAAACAAGCAGCATACCAAACATTGCCCCTACCTTGCGGAAGTTGTTGATTGTCTTTCGTAAGGCATTAGCTCTTGCTTCACTCTTTGTCTTGATTCCATGTATTGACGGGACGAAGCTCTGTGCTACTTGGCTTAACGCATCCACGATGGGAGTCAGACAGCAGAAGATACTGAAAATGATTTGATGTGCGGCCATATCGAATGTTCCAAGTGTGCTTGATGCAACGTGAGACATGGCAACATACCCACTAACGCGTCCAATTGATGTAGTTGTCACAGGAATCACGAACGGTGCAAACTCCTTGGCAGTAGGCACGTCAATATTTGACATAGAAAGATAATCTCGAAGACTCAGCTTGCCATCCGCCAGAAATCCCCTCATCTTGGGTGACGATTTGTCAACAACAGATCGGTCCTTCTTTGCTTTGAGTGATTCATTGATAGACTGCAGCCGAATACCTTTCAAGAGAGATTTAGACCCAAGGAAAGAACGAAACTGCTTCCTTCGTGACTTTCCCTCTACCGACGTTCCTGTCAACTCCATGATTCCTTGAGTGATATCAACTACATTGCCTTTGTCCTCTTTGCTATTGACGGCATCACGCTTCTTGCCACCAAGGATACCCCCTAAATTGTTCCAACTCTGCTTCAGCCCATTATTCTGCTGCACGACTTCCTTCGGTCTCGTAGTCATCCACTTCCAAAACATGATCAGAGCACCATACTGCGAAAACACAGTCGCCCAAGCAGCGCCTGCGGCTCCTCCCAACCACAAATTGGCATTCGGCACCAACAACACATCTCCGCAAAAGTTGATGATTGCGGCAGCCAACAAGACATACAACGGCGATTTGACGTCTTGCATTCCCAAGCACGCCGATTGAGCAGTCCCTATAACCAAAGCTGCGGGCATACCCAAACAACGAATGCGCACATATCGCAGTGCTGCCGCCATGACAGCCGGATCTAGTGAGTCATTTCCGATAAGTGACTGGATGAGAGTATTGCCAAAGAAGGACAGGCCAACTCCAAAGACTGACCCAACAATGAGTGCCAACTTCAATGCTGTAACGAGAGTCAATGTCGTGCGTGGTGAGTCCACATCCTTTCCATCATCTTGATCTTGTGCTTGCGCGGCGGCAATCAAGTTGGTAGTGGCAGTATACATGAAAGCGACAACCAATGCGCCATAGTCTGTAACTGAAACGGCAGGATTGAGCGCAGCCTGTTGAGCGGTTCCACTCAATACCCCTACAGAGGCAGTGTCAATCATAGAGAGGACAGGTGAGCACAGCCATACTCCAATGGCTGGTATAGTGTATTTGAGAATCTTTCCTACTGAAGGGGTGTTGATCTCTCTCACGTCAGAAGATGATTCTACTGCTGCCTTGGCTGATGTTGTCTCCCTTACGACAAGAGAAGATTCTACTGGTGCATCTGCTGATGTGATAGTTTTGTTAGATTCTCCATCAAATACTGTTCCTGCTGCTTCTTGCGCAGTTGCTACTTCTGCAGTCGCCGCCAGCAAATCTTGTTTCTCTGGCACATTTTCTTCTACTTTGTCACCAGTATCCTCATCATCATCATCATCGTCTAGAATCCAATGTAAAGTTCCTTTCTCACTCTGCCCGATCTGTTCAATGTGATTCATGATGATTTGCCGTGTCGAATCCAAGTCGTCGTCATATGAGATGCTGAAATCATGTTGCTGCATACTGATCTCGTTTTTATCATCACGATTGTTCCTTTCTTCATCAGTGTTATTGACGATGAGTTCAGATGCATCGTTCACTGGTGCAGCAGATGCTGCAGATTCATCAACTTCCGTGATACCGATTGTAGCATCTAAAACCAAAGCTGGGTCCAAGAGGTCTGGTGACGAAAGCACTTGCTCAAAATGATCTAGCTGCTCTAAATTATTCTGCGTTTCAGTTTCATTTGCAGGTTTAAATGGCGACTCATTCATTTCCGAGTCAAGCATCGACGATGAGATTCTTGTAGTAGTTTTCATTGGCACTCTGCCTCGGCTGAAGTGAGAAGCGTCCTGAGCAGAGTAGTGGTAGCGATAAGGTACAGCATTCCTTGTTCGGAATGATGGCGTCAAATAGGCACAACAGCTTGCCAGTATGGTCGAGAGCAGCATTGCAAGAATGCAATTGCAACTGCGTCTGCGGGGTGCTGACAATGAGCTGCAACAACTTCTTCTCATTGTTTCTTTGTTATTCCTGTTGTATAAACAAGTATGGTTCGTTGAGAGATCAGCTTGATACTTCAAGCATGGATAACATAAAAGCAATTCTATCTATGCCAATGCATTCTTCGTCATGAAAACGAACGGTGTGCAAGTGAGCAGAGATAACGAGGAACAATAATGGCGCACGGGACACGTCGTGTTTTCTGTCTGTTGGTGTCAGCCGAGTCGAGTCGGGAGTCGGAGTATTGTGGAAGAAATATTGTACACCCCTCTCTCTCCTTATGTAGCATAGCCATGCTAATGAGATCGGAGG
The DNA here is from genome assembly GCA_037178625.1 of Skeletonema tropicum. Taxonomy (NCBI): domain Eukaryota; phylum Bacillariophyta; class Thalassiosirophyceae; order Thalassiosirales; family Thalassiosiraceae; genus Skeletonema; species Skeletonema tropicum. Next base: position 1,078,408 of record CM074140.1, on the reverse strand, counting down.
GGAACACTTCCGCTCTATCGAGCGTTTAGGAATAATAGAGTCAAGCATAGAGTTGATAGGGGGTTAATAAAATATTTTGAGCTAGAGCATTACCGAGAATAAGGGTACTTCTATGGCGTTCAAGTCAGGTTTCATTCCCTTTCTCAATTGAGCTTCTATCACAGGACTACTGTTTAGCCATCCCTTTATGCTGATCAGCAAAGCAGAATAACAAAATACGAAATCTCCTGTACTCATTGTTTGTGTAACTGTCGTAGATCCAAGATGTTGCAAAGCAGTGGGAATGATATCTGCAAATACTTCTCAATCTGCGTTCGCTGTTGAACTAGCAAAGACTTCCATTGTTATCATTGCCCTTAGATCATCATGATTTGACTCTGCCGTTCATATTGACTCGAGGAACAAAGCCACACCAAACCAATATAAACTTGGACTATGAATCACTTCTCTATTTGCCTATTCGTCCGCCTTTGCAGCTGACCTAACCTGACTTGCCAGATTGTCGTCCGTATCACGTTGTAAGTCGCAAATGCTGCCCACATTGTCCCGATCCCAACTGTCTGAAGTCCTGCAAGTGCTCGATACTTCAGCCGCAGCATATAAGCAGGTACCGTGAAGAAAAACAAAACATAACTATTTCGCAGAAACTTCAAGTCCTTTTGACCAAGCAATGAGCCTTCACCTGCACTCATTGCACCATGCATAAGTAAAAACATGGCAAGGCCTGGTATCGCGCCATTGACTTTCTGCATCACTAATGGATCTGAAGTGAACCATCGACTGATCAACGGTATCATCGATACAAGCCAAACCAGCAGCATACCAAACATTGCCCCTACCTTGCGGAAGTTGTTGATTGTCTTTCGTAAAGCTTGAGCCCTTGCTTCACTCTTTGTCTTGATTCCATGTATTGACGGGACGAAGCTCTGTGCTACTTGATTCAATGCATCCACGATGGGAGTCAGACAGCAGAAGATACTGAAAATGATTTGATGTGCGGCCATATCGAATGTTCCAAGTGTACTTGATGCAACGTGAGACATGGCAACGTACCCACTGATGCGTCCAATTGATGTAGTTGTCACAGGAATCACGAACGGTGTAAACTCCTTGGCAGTAGGCACGTCAATGTTAGACAGAGAAAGATAGTCTCGAAGATTCAACTTGCCATCCGCCAGAAATCCCCTCATCTTGGGTGACGATTTGTCAACAACTGGTCGATCCTCCTTCGCTCTAAGTGATTCATTGATAGACTGAAGTCGAATGCCTTTCAATAGGGATTTAGACCCAAGGAAAGAACGAAACTGCTTCCTTCGTGGCTTTCCCTCTACCGATGTTCCTGTCAACTCCATGATTCCTTGAGTGACGTCCACTCTCTTAGCCCCGCACTTCTCATCAAAGACGGCATCACGCTTCTTGCCACCAAGGATTCCACTTACCTTGTTCCAACTCTGCTTCAGCCCATTATTCTGCTGCACGACTTCCTTCGGTCTCGTAGTCATCCACTTCCAAAACATGATCAGAGCACCATACTGCGAAAACACAGTCGCCCAAGCAGCGCCTGCGGCTCCTCCCAACCACAAATTGGCATTCGGCACCAACAACACATCTCCGCAAAAGTTGATGATTGCGGCAGCCAACAAAACATACAACGGCGATTTGACGTCTTGCATTCCCAAGCACGCCGATTGAGCAGTCCCTATAACCACAGCCGCGGGCATACCCAAACAACGAATGCGTACATATCGCAGTGCTGCCGCCATGACAGCTGGATCCAATGAGTCATTTCCGATAAGTGACTGGATAAGAGTATTGCCAAAGAAGGACATGCCAACTCCAAAGACTGACCCAACAACGAGTGCCAACTTCAAAGCTGTGACGAGAGTCAATGTCGTGCGTGGTGAGTCGACATCATTTCCATCATCTTGATCTTGTGCTTGCGCGGCGGCAATCAAGTTGGTGGTGGCAGTGTACATGAAAGCGACAACCAATGCGCCATAGTCTGTAACTGAAACGGCAGGATTGAGCGCAGCCTGTTGAGCGGTGCCACTAAGCAATCCTACGGAGGCCGTGTCAATCATAGAGAGGACAGGTGAGCACAGCCATACTCCAATGGCTGGTATAGTGTATTTGAGAATCTTGGCTACTGATGGAATGCTGATCTCCTTCAGCACAGGTTTGACAGGAGAAGATTCAACTGCCGCCTTCGCTGATATCAAAATATTGTTAGACACTGTGTCATCAGATACTGCGGCTTCTTGCGCAGTTGCTTCTGCACTCGCCGCCAGCACATCTAGTTTCTCAGACTTATTATTTTTGTCAGCTTCTTCTACTTCGTCACCAGTATCTTCTTCATCATCATCATCATCATCGTCTAGAATCCAATGTAAAGTTCCATCCTCATTCTGCCCGATCTGTTCAATGTGATTCATGATGATTTGCCGTGTCAAATCCAAGTCGTCTTCATGTGAGATGCTGAAATCATGTTGTTGCATATTGATCTCGTTTTTATCATCATCATTATAAATATTTTTCTCTTCACCAGCATCTAAGTCAGTGTTATTGTTATTGATCATGAGGTCAGATGCATCTTCAACTGGTGAAGCAGACGTAGCAGATTCATCAACTTCCGTGATACCGATTGTAGCATCTAAAACCAAAGCTGGGTCCAAGAGGTCTGGTGACGAAAGCACTTGCTCAAACTGATCTAGCTGCTCTAAATTATTCTGCGTTTCAGTTTCATTTGCAGGTTTAAATGGCGACTCATTCATTTCCGAGTCAAGCATCGACGATGAGATTCTTGTAGTAGTTTTCATTGGCACTCTGCCTCGGCTGAAGTGAGAGGCGTCCTGAGCAGAGCAGTGGTAGCGATAAGGTATAGCATTCCTTGTTTGGAATGATGGCGTCAAATAGGCATAACAGCTTGCCAGTATGGTCGAGAGCAGCATGGCAAGAATGCAATTGCAACTGCGTCTGCGGGGTGCTGAAAATGAGCTGCAACAACGTCTCTTCATTGTTTCTTTGTTATTCCTGTTGTATACAAGTATGGTTCGTTGAGAGATCAGCTTGATACTTCAAGCATGGATAACATAAAAGCAATTCTATCAAGTGAGCAGGTGGCGCACGGAACACGTCGTGATACATGGTGTCAGCCGAGTCGAGTCGGGAGTGAAGTATTGTAAGTACATAGAAGAAAAAATAATAATACTGTACACCCCTCTCTCTCCTTAGCATAGCCATGCTAATGAGATCGGAGGGGAACACTTCCGCTCTATCGAGCGTTTAGGAATAATAGAGTCAAGCATACAGTTGATAGGGGGTTAATAAAATATTTTGAGCTAGAGCATTACCGAGAATAAGGGTACTTCTATGGCGTTCAAGTCAGGTTTCATTCCCTTTCTCTCTCACTTGAGCTTCTATCACAGGACTACTGCTTGCTTCGTTTAGCCATCCCTTTGTGCTGAACAGCAAAGCAGAATAATAAAATACGAAATCTGCTGTACTCATTGTTTGTGTAACTGTCGTAGATCCAAGATGTTGCAAAGCAGTGAGAGAAAGATATCTGCAAATACTTCTCAATCTGCGTTCGCTGTTGAACTCATTGTCAATAAGCGGCCAGCAAAGACTTCCATTGTTATCATAGCCCTTAGATCATCATGATTTTGACTCTGCCGTTCATATTGACTCGAGGAACAAAGCCACACCAAACCAATATAAACCTGGACTATGCATCACTTCTCTATTTGCCTATTCGTCCGCCTTTGCAGCTGAGCTAACCTGACTTGGAAGATAGTCGTCCGTATCACGTTGTAAGTAGCAAATGCTGCCCACATTGTCCCGATCCCAACTGTCTGAAGTCCTGCAAGTGCTCGATACTTCAGCCGCAGCATATAAGCAGGTACCGTGAAGAAAAACAAAGCATAACTATTTCGCAGAAACTTCAAGTCCTTCTGACCAAGCAATGAGCCTTCACCTGCACACATGAGACCGTTAAGTATCAGAAACAAGGAAACCCCTGGTATCGCGCCATTGACTTTCTGCATCACTAATGGATCTGAAGTGAAGAATCTGCTAATCAACGGTATCATCGATGCAAGTGAAACCAGCAGCAAGCCGAAACATGCACCAACCTTGCGGAAGTTGTTGATTGTCTTTCGTAAGGCATTAGCTCTTGCTTCACTCTTTGCCTTGATTCCATGTATTGACGGGACGAAGCTCTGTGCTACTTGGCTTAACGCATCCACGATGGGAATTAGACAGCAGAAGATACTGAAAATGATTTGATGTGCGGCCATATCGAATGTTCCAAGTGTGCTTGATGCAACATGAGACTTCATATTTCAAAAGAAAAGGAATGAGCAAGACATCGAAGAGAGATCAAAACAATGTAGCTAGCGCGGAAAGGCAAATATACTGAACTCACCATGGCAACATACCCACTGATGCGTCCAATTGATGTAGTTGTCACAGGAATCACGAACGGTGTAAACTCCTTGGCAGTAGGCACGTCAATGTTTGACATAGAAAGATAGTCTCGAAGTTCCAGCTTGCCATCCGCCAGAAATCCCCTCATCTTGGGTGACGATTTGTCAACAACTGGTCGATCCTCCTTCGCTCTAAGTGATTCATTGATAGACTGAAGCCGAATGCCTTTCAATAGGGATTTAGACCCAAGGAAGGAACGAAATTGATTCCTTCGTGGCTTTCCCTCTACCGATGTTCCTGTCAACTCCATGATTCCTTGAGTGATATCAACTACATTGCCTTTGTCCTCTTTGCTATTGACAGCATCACGCTTCTTGCCACCAAGGATACCCCCTAAATTGTTCCAACTCTGCTTCAGCCCATTATTCTGCTGCACGACTTCCTTCGGTCTCGTAGTCATCCACTTCCAAAACATGATCAGAGCACCATACTGCGAAAACACAGTCGCCCAAGCAGCGCCTGCGGCTCCTCCCAACCACAAATTGGCATTCGGCACCAACAACACATCTCCGCAAAAGTTGATGATTGCAGCAGCCAACAAAACATATAATGGCGATTTGACGTCTTGCATTCCCAAGCACGCCGATTGAGCAGTCCCTATAACCAAAGCTGCGGGCATACCCAAACAACGAATGCGTACATATCGCAGTGCTGCCGCCATGACAGCTGGATCCAAGGAGTCATTCCCGATAAGTGACTGGATGAGAGTATTGCCAAAGAAGGACAGGCCCACTCCAAAGACTGACCCAACAACGAGTGCCAACTTCAAAGCTGTAACGAGAGTCAATGTCGTGCGTGGTGAGTCGACATCCTTTCCATCATCTTGATCTTGTGCTTGCGCGGCGGCAATCAAGTTGGTAGTGGCAGTATACATGAAAGCGACAACCAATGCGCCATAGTCTGTAACTGATACGGCAGGATTGAGCGCAGCCTGTTGAGCGGTGCCACTCAATACACCTACGGAGGCCGTGTCAATCATAGAGAGGACAGGTGAACACAGCCATACTCCAATGGCTGGTATAGTGTATTTGAGAATCTTGGCTACTGATGGAATGTTGATCTCCTTCAGCACAGGTTTGACAGGAGAAGATTCAACTGCCGCCTTCGCTGATACCAAATTGTTAGACACTGTGTCATCAGATACTGAGACTTCTTGAGCAGTTGCTTTAGCAGTCGCCGCCAGCAAATCTTGTTTCTCAGGCTTATAATTTTTGTCATTTTCTTCTACTTCGTCACCAGTATCCTCATCATCATCATCGTCTAGAATCCAATGTAAAGTTCCATCCTCACTCTGACCGATCTGTTCGATGTGCTTCATGATGATTTGCCGTGTCAAATCCAAGTCGTCTTCATTTGAGATTCTGAAATCATGTTGTTGCATATTGATCTCCTTTGTAACATCATCATTTTGTATATTCCTCTCTTCACCAGCATCTAAATCAATGTTATTGTTATTGATCATGAGGTCAGATGCATCTTCAACTGGTGAAGCAGACGTAGCAGATTCATTAACTTCCGTGATACCGATTGTAGCATCTAAAACTAAAGCTGGGTCCAAGAGGTCTGGTGACGAAAGCACTTGCTCAAAATGATCTAGCTGCTCTAAATTATTCTGCGTTTCAGTTTCATTTGCAGGTTTAAATGGCGACTCATTCATTTCCGAGTCAAGCATCGACGATGAGATTCTTGTAGTTATTTTCATTGGCACTCTACCTCGGCTGAAGTAAGCGTCCTGTGGAGGAAAGCTGTGGCGGCGGTGTATAGGCTTCCATCCCCGGGGTGACGGCGTCAAATAGGCATAACAGCTCGCCAGTATAGTCGAGAGTAGCGTGGCAAGAAAGTAATTGCAACTGCGTTTGCGAGCTGCTGACAATGAGCTGCAACTACGACTTCTCATAGTGTCAATGTTCGTTATGTGGCTTTTTTATCAGTTTTTCCAAAATTCAGAGTGCCTTGACTATTTCACAGGATCTCGTCCAATAAAAGTATTGTGTTGAATAAGCAGATGAATCAAAGTGTTTAGAGCGATCATGGTACTTCAAGCATAGAGAACATCATGCTATCGTACTTCTTTGTTCTGCTTTGCCACAAGCATTCTTCTTCATGAAAGGTGCCGTGAAAATTCACTTGTGTTGTTGATTGGTGATGTCAACTTCAAATCAACCTAATTTAGCCGAACTTACGTAAGTTTAAGCTACTCCTCTCTTTAGATAACACTATTATCTACACATATTACCACTTACTATTTTAGATAAAAGTACTAATTCCTACTTGAAAATGTATCTAAAGCTTTTCTACCTCAAACCGCACTTTTCAAGTCGATGTAAGTGGTGTCGACCATGGGGAAATCCGCCCCCTATGCTTGATATTCAGTTGATTTTCTGAAAGTCTTTTGTATATGCAAGTAAGGACGACCTTGGTTAGATGCAGACTAGAAAGTATGAGAGGCACAGGGTCAATTTTGATGAAGAGAGGAGCATGTCAGTGCATCGATGTCGCCGGACGGCCCAAATCAGCAAATCACCATGATGTACAGGTCCATCCCTCTCTTTGCTCAAGACGTGCACGATTTCTTTGTCAGTTTACAATTGAAGGACTATCTGTCTACATTTGATAACGAGAGAGTCCCTTTGAATTCACCATCGACCTCATTTTATCATCTTCTTTTACTCACCATTTTTTGTGTTCAACATCACGCTCACAACACTTCCCCTCGACAGAATCTTATCTATTTAAATAAAACAAAAATAAAATGCAAGAATTAGCAGCTCTTCTCTTATGCAAACTCGGCGGAAAGGACGGATCAGCCGATGACATCAAAGCAGTCATCGAGGCTGCCGGAGGTGAAGCCAACGAAGATCAAATTGCCGCCCTTGTCGGAGACTTGGATGGCAAGGATGTCAATGAATTGCTTGGCGCTGGAATGGAGAAGCTGAAGGATGTACCAATGGGTGGTGGAGGAGGTGGAGGAGGAGGCGGCGGAGGAGGAGGAGATGGAGGAGATGAGGCTGCTGCAGTAGAAGAGAAAGAAGAGGAGGTAGAAGAGGCACCACCAGCAGTTGATAGTAAGTCGCCATTTATATGATATGATTGCTATGTTGCCTGCTTTTTGTTTCATTTATTTGAGCTGTTTCTAACTCAAATTCTTCATCAATTGAACAACTTTTCTTTTCTTGCAGTGTTCGGAGGCGGAGATGGCGGAGACTATTAAATAATAAGAAAGAAAAACAAAACGTCTACTGTTTATAATAAATGAAATTAGTATTTACCACACAATGACTTCGCGTGTCATTCAAAAATCATTTCAAACTCATAAGTACTCATTGCGGGGTCTGAGAAAAACACGAAATGTGCATATCATTACATGTGATCAAACACAAGCAGAAGCAGTGTAGCGGTTGTCTTGTTGTATGTTGCAGCCCCACATAGGCCCACCACAAAAGAGATCAAATATCACTGTCCATTGGCACTACTGACTATGTATTGGAGAGCAACTACCGTCTCATCTTCTTCTGCTATCAATAGATGCCTCTGGTACGGCTGAGAGCATCACAAGCAGTAGCAGTGTAGCACTTGCCTCGTCGCATGTAGTTCCCACAAGCCTATCCACGTACAAATGAGTTCAAAAGGGCACTGCCAATTGACACTATATGATAATGACGCCTGATAGGAGAGCATTATCACCCAAAGAATCTCTCCTACCTGCAGATGTCAAGAAGTACAATAGATAGCAAGCAAGAGCCAAGAGCCAAGAGAATGGTATGGTACCTACTTACCTATGGATGACTCATTCGTACACGGACCAAGCCCACGCGGCCCACGGAGCCTGCTCGAGGATGGCTTCTGGACCATACATGTGCACGCCAAATTTTGTGAAAAGAGGAGGAAGAGAAAAAGAAAAGAAGGATGAAAGAAAGGAGGAGGAAAGGAAAGAAAAAGAAGGAGGAAGTTCATATAAAACAGCAGTACAATAGCGACCAATCTTGCTAATTGAATTATGTTGGTGTCTAATTTCTTCATTCTACTTATGATCCTCTGGCTGAAGAGTTACTCTCACTGTTTTTCGTATCGTAGATCAAGTTGCAAGATCATTTCCAACTGAAATACCTCCTGTCTCTGATCCATCGTGTATTAGAGGTAAATTGTTGCATTGCATCAAACGTGTATCGCGACTTTTGAGCTAAAGGAGATTTTCTTGGCGAGCGAAAGAGCACCGACTCGTCAACACTCCGTCTGGAAATGCGTGTAGTAGATTAGTCTCTCTTTAGTTCCAATGCACTATTGTTCCACTTTGGAATGGGAATGAAGATATCCCCTGTCATTCCGCTTCAATATATCTTCTTCCTTCTTTGAAGCAGTCAATGACCTGATTCGTTTTTGAGTATCCGCTGGTGTACCTCAGCTGCTCCACAACCGAAAGCCGAAATGATTGTGTATCAAGCGCTGAGTCGTTGATTTCCTTTGGACACAAATATTTTATTGAGGTTTTCTCGGTGTTCCTAAACTCGAATTATTTACAGCGTGAATTGATGTGATCATCCAGTTCCCTGACAGCTGCAGCTATAATACTACGCATGCAACGTTACAAAGCAGCACTTGTCGATTCTTTTCAGCAGCAATCGACTATATATCTCGTAGGATACATACTTGGAGAAGTGCTTTCAATTGGGATACCGCCTCATCTTTCTTGCTTTGATTTTGCATGGTGTGTGCTCCTATTTTGTAGTCAGTTGCTCGGCATCCGACGTGTCATGCTTTTTCTTCCGGTGCTACCACTTGCACCTAATTGAAATAATTATCGGCCCCTCAACACAGTATCCGCTATTCTTGCCGTGGTCCTGTTGTGGTTGTTCTCGCTCTGTTGTGTGCACCACCCCACTCCCGGCGAGAAATTTGTTTTTTTGCTGCTGGCCAATCTCTCTCCATCCGCTCCATTCTTTGCAGTCCTATTTCTCCGCAGATTCAAAGCCGCCCCGCAGCCTCACTGTATATTGCTCGTGTTCTCTCCTGTTCTTCCGTACTCCGTTCTGCCTTTCGGCATAGTGGCATGCTACAGTTCGACATGGTGCAGAGTTGTATTGATTGTGGCGGGCGAAGGAGGTGGTTATTTGGATCCCATAACATATCCACCTATGAGACTTTGTGCCCAAGATGGGTGTGTCTTAAAAAATAGCTGATTTTTTAAGGAGTCGGGAGTTTCGTCTAAATGGAACCTTCCCTACATGGGAATTAGTACTGACGCTGTTAAAAAATAGCACATCTATGAACCAGAAGCCGTTATTCCTACCTGCAGATGTCAAGAAGTACAACAGATGGTAGCAAGCAAGAGCCAAGAGCCAAGAGAATGGTATGGTAGGTACCTACTTACCTATGGATGACTCATTCGTACACGGACCAAGCCCACCGCGGCCCACGGAGCCTGCTCGAGGATGGCGCGGTTTGCTGTCATCGGTCGCCGGTCGCCGTCATTTTTCATTTTTTAGACGTTGACCATAATGTCAAGCACCAACAGCCGCAAGCGTCCGCTAGAAAGCGACAACACCAACAAAGAAAACAACGGCATCCCCAGCCGCGCCGCTCAAGCTCAAGATCTCAAACGGCGTCAGATACAGCAGGCATCATGGGGGTTTAAAGAGGCATTGACCGAGTGTGGTGTGGTAGAATTCGCTCCTCGAAATACATACCCACGACAATAATGATGTTGTTGCCCCCAAATCAATTACCGAGGTGGGCTGTCAAATTGATGCATCATCCACTCCATCCACCCTACGATCCTCCATCACGGCATTGTTGGAAGAAATGTCCAAAAATGGGATTGACCCAAAGAATGAACGGGTGCTTGTCTGACCTTGCCGAAATGATTTCCACAGATGACCAGATGACACGAAAGATGTTGTTGCCACTATATCGCATTAGAACTAGCGACAATCAAAACTGTTTTTCACAATTTACACAGCCAGAAGAGACCATGGGTGATGATGGTGATGATGATGCGGAAATTATTGTAGGAGTCATCGTCTCTGGTTAAAATTCTACTTCGTGTCGATGTACTTCAATCGACATTGTTGACCACTTTGGTGCAAAAGCTGCCGGAACTGGCTTCTTCCGAGGAAGAACATGACAACAATAACAACAATAACAATTATGATGATGTACCGCGATTGATATTTTCCAATATACGATGGTTAGATCACATTGTCGATACGTCAGCATTGACCATGACATTTGTGGAATGTTTGACTGTCCTTGCCTCGTCTAGTTCATCCTGTGAAAGAACACGTCAGATACTTCTTGATGCAATCTCGACATTGCCAGATATATTGAATGATTATAGTGCATTGGTAATTTTCAATGATGATAATGATGATGGTGCTAATGGAGAGGAGGAGCAATCTAGCATACTGGCAACACTACAACATTTGCGTGTGGAGGATCCATCACTACTCATACCATGTCTAGATGCCGTGGGATCATTGCCATTGACCGATTCCCAATTTGAAGACGTTACGCGAGATGCCTTGGAGGCACTTGCGAATGTGGAACGGTGGGCATTGCCAGCGCTGACGACTTTCTTGATGAATAATTGTCCTCAGGGGAACAGCAGTCTGGCGGATGAGGTGATTGAGGAGATTCGAAAGCTCCCTTTGGGAAAAGAGAATTATGATGATGACTATGCGATGGATACCAGTCCAAATTGTGGAGGGAGGAATGATTCTGAAGCAGTCATGATTGAATCGTTATCCCGTGGCTTTGCTCATCGGTCGGATCTAACGTCTGCTCTCCTCAAGTCGATCAAGGAGACGACACAGGGGAATCATCTCCCTGCAGATATTTGGCTACTGGCGTGTGTTGCTACTGCGAATCATCATAAAGCGAAAGTCAAATCCATCATTCGCTCCAAAGCAAACAATGGAGGGTTTACCTCACAATTGCTGCGACAGTCTCTTTCTGGTAATGGCACTGCTCTGACAAGTCTATTTAACACATCTCTTTGTGAAATTGCGGATGGACTGTTACGATCATCAGACAGTGCGGCATGTGAACTGGGCGTGACTCTTTACGAGATTTTGTTCCAAGAATTCAAAGACTCTATGCAGCGTTCTGACGTTATCAGCAGTCTTGTAACTCATATCTGTTCCGGTGTTGGCGTGAAGGAAGCGGAGGTTGATGCAGCCATGCGTGTCTTTTCCTGTATTATTGACAAAGGAGACGATGGGCGACGTGCATTGCGATCTTTCAATCCACTGTTGCTGGGTATGTTGGAATTCCTTCATCAAATGACCACGTCTCAAGTTCGTCGTCTATTCCTATTGCTGTTTGCAGCTGGAGGCGAGAAAAATGATGGAATGACGAGTGGCTTGGGAGATTCGAGTGGAGTGGGCGGTGCGTGCGATGACATTCAAATTGTGATTGAGAAGAATCTTTCTCACGCGAATATTGCGAACAAAAGGATTGGCATCATTGGAACAGTCGCTTATGCAGTGACAAGATCTGCTGAAGTGCTTGATCAACAGAATTCTATGGAGGTGGAAGGGACAGATGCAACTTGTATGCCTGGAGGCGCTGCCGCTGCGTCATCACCCATTGTGAAAGAAATTACTGATAAGATCGAAAAGGCATACTCAAAGTGCCAGCCAGTCGTATCAAAATCAGCGCTTGATATCAACATGACCGAGAGCAACATGATATCCACTTCAAACTCGAGTGGTTCCGCAGCTGCGTTCATGCTTGATGAGTTATGTCACGCAGTTCAGGGAGGTCGACTCGTAAATGAAATCCGCGATTGGCTTGATGAAAAATATCAATTAGAATTTGAAGAAATGTTTGTAGGTGATTTTGAAGAGACGGAAGAAGCAGGCCAAAAGGGATCGAAAGGGACGAAAGATGATGGGTTGTACTCTCATCAAATACCAACCGATCCACAGGACCTTGCCATTATCAATGGAACATCAAGCTTTGGGCTACCAGGCGAATTTAGGCTCAATATTCAAGACGCCGAATCACATGTGTATGTCAAGATACTGCCCATTTTGTCATCCCTGACTGGAAACAATAGGGAGATGCTGATTCAGCAACTGTGTCCCTTGTTTCGGTTGATGGCAGCACTCAGCGATGAGAGATTTGGTGGAGGAGGCTTGTCTGAGATTGATGCCATGCTTGAATGGTGAGACTTGAGTTATTTTCGATGCTTGAAAAATATATTCCTCTCCTTGTCTAAAGCCTCTTTTGCTCTTTAGTCCTCTTCTCATGCCCTCGGCTGAGTCGTCGGGAATAGATTTTGAAGATCTTTCAGCGACAAAGCAGTGGGTTGTTACTTCGTCTTACTTCTTTGCAACCTGTTGGGTGCGTGAACTAGTCAACAACTTCATATTTGCGACAGATCCGAGCGCTCCAGAGACTAGCGCAATCACATCATCAAGCCAAGGCTTTGATTGCAAAGACGTCCAGCAGAAATTGATCGAAAGGTTGAAAGCACTGATTGATTTGGAAGAAGAACTTCGCTTCACATCATCAAAGTGTTTCGTATTCAGTCCACCCGGGCTTGATCTGCTGCCGGCACCGAAAGAGCTTTACGAAGTTCATTCACCAAATGTTGATATCCCGGAATATGATCCACATGCTTCAAGAGCACAGAAGAAAGCTGCTGCTGCAGAGAAAAAGAAATTAGTCAAACGTGCGAAAGAGAAAGAAAAATCGAAGTCCAAAATGCTCAAGGCAAAAAAGAAGCACGAGGAACTCTTGTCTACAAGAGCACTAGGAGCACTTAGGCCCCTGAATCCTCACGTATGTTGTGCCATTGGTTTTGATGGCCTTAGCGTGATTCCAGCCGGTGCTGAGGGCAGTCAGTGTCTCTCACAAGTACAGGTGACCAAATGTGGTGGTCCTGTCATCACTTTGTTATTGAATTTGCTCGACAAATCGCTTTCAGATATACTGGCCGAAAAAAAAGCTGTGCATTCAGCTGCCGGAAACGAAGAGAGGAATGATGACAACCCATACCAGGCTGCATCCCACTCTACCTAAAACCAACGCAGCGTCTGCTGCATTTATTTCGAGCGAAGAGTCGTCAAAGAAGTGTTTTGATTTGTTACAGAGCTACCTCAACTCAGGCGTTTTTGCAAGTCTACATGAGCACCTAGCGATAGTTGCTGAGCTAAGATGCGGTCAAAATAGCTCTGATAACGATGATGAAACAGAGCAGCAACTTGTTGCTACTGCACGTTCTCTGTTCAGCTGCACGCGCACTCTATTCGAGTCAGAGATTCTGACAAGAAGCCCCAGCGGAAAGTTCTATCTTTCTCTGATTCTCAAGCAACTAGGACGGGGTGATCGTAGTAGACACCACGATTCTGCTCGCCGTCCCTCATCGGCTCAATTAAACAGCTTGTTGAATCATGTATCAGATAATGTGAGCGAGATTATCACCGGTGCATACACTGGAGACTTAGGAGTTTGCAATGGATGGAGTCTTGACGATTCAGTCAATTCATGAGTGCTCGAGGCGCATTTCAGATGATTCATCCGATGCCAAAGCTGCGAGTGCAAATTTCGGTAAGAAGTTATCTGGCGTGTCTGAAAAGCTCTTGAAGGAGCATTGGCCAGAAGAAACAAAGATGAACAAGAGCAATGTTGGAAAGCTACTAACTTTGTTCCTTGAGCACTCGCCCGACCGAATGAGCAGCCTGACACGTCTTGTAAATGATGTACTGTTGGAGCTACCTCACACAGAGAAGTGCAAAGGCCCTGTTACAAATTATCCCTACGTGTTCTTCGTCTTCCTTTGGCAGCTACTACACTGTCGTGATTAGCTATCTATGGAAAGAGCTGGTAAAACTCTTTGACTGCGACACGAAAAATCCAGCTGTTGCCAAGAAAATGTTCGAAAATATGGCAGAGTTGATCAATTTGTTACAGTCCCTCTTTGATTTGACAAAAGAGAATGAATGTTTGGCCTAAGAAAGCGATCTTGTTGCAGCAGCTGAAGTTAGGTTCCAAGTTCATTGAGACTTTTGTTGCCAAAGCGATCCCATTCTTTCAGGTTCACTTTGAGCAACACCAAGATACTATCTTTGAACTTATTCGTCAGATGCAAATGAATTGTAGACAGATGTACGCCATCATTGCTCACGGAAAGCGCGAAAAGGACGCCAACCTTGCAAAGGAAGGTCCACGTGCCAAAAAGAGTCTTGAGTTGTTCATTCACAAAGTCAAGTCTTTGCTGAAGAAGAACAGATGCATGACAGCTATGTGGACAAAGACACTAGCCGCCAAGGATATCGATGGAAGTGCTCTTTCAGATGAAGAAGGCACTACTCAATCTGATGACTCCGATGCAGATAGTGAGGAAGAAGTGGAAGTGAAAAATGAGGAGGAGGATGAAGAGGACGACAGTGAAAGTGTTGACGAAGAAGACTGAGGCGAGGTTTGGAACCACATTCGGAGCAAGAAAGCTACTTAGCAACATAAACTTGGGAAATATTGTTACAAGTACATAATATATCATTCAACAAACCCTCTCACACATATTCCGGTATTCATTTAGCTAGTAACCTCGACGACTTCTACCTCTCCCTCCTCTGCCTCCATCTTCTTCCGTATAATACGAATCCCCATCTCTATTGTATTCCTCCGAGTAATATGAGTCCCCCCCACCCCTCGAATAATCATCTTCATAATACGAGTTTCCTTCATAACCTCCATTTCGTTCGTAGTCATCGTATCCTAACCGTTTGTCAGCTTCGTAAGCCTCATTCTCCAGTGCTCGTCGTCGTTGCGACTGCGGTTGTCCTCGTACTCCCGTTTCCATATAATCCCCAACAGCTCTAGTTTGCATCAGAGATGTCTCCTGTTTTTCAAGAGCATCCACAATCTGATTAAATCGGTTGCCCTTCGAGTCGACTCGATCCAGGCAACAACATCGAAATATTGTGAAGCCACAACACTTCACTTTGACGGGAGCTCGATAATCCTTGCTCACTAGTTTTGCCACACGTCTCATACTGCGATCTATCACAGTATCAATGTTGGGCATGCCTAAAGGCCATGCCCAATAGCTGCTAATCTCATTGTAAATTTCCACTGCCGCGAGTCTCATTATTTGATTGCGTCTCATGCGTGTATCCCATACAACTCCGAGATGACCGAGTGACATGCATTCGAGGCGTGATTCAAACAGATCAAATGGTCGATTTAACTTGGCAGGAATGACTGATTTGCAGGAACGATTAATTTGATGATATGCTCCATTAAATCCAGAGAATCTTTTGGAAATCCAATCAAGGTGTAGAGAAGGAAGGTGAGTGAGAAAAGTATATAGTGAAGTGAGGACAAGAGCAAAGGTAAGTATGTTGCCTCAATCTATACCATCAACACCACTGGAACGATATTGACAGTTCAAACAAGAGAGCATCATTGTATCCCCATTGCACGACCGACCATATCACGGAGAAAGATATTGCCAGCTCAAAGAGGGGAGGTAAAACCAACATACAAACCAACATACAGACAATATACATACAAAGTAGTGTGCATCTTCATCAACAGCATCAATCTCACCTCGATACATCATTTCTTCTCTCCTCGGCCTTCTTGGCACTAACAGCCCTCTGCCGAATTTCCCGTTCCACCTTTTTCAACACCTTTCCACTCCCCACAACCATGGCAACTTTATCCGAATTTGGCACCTCCACCAAACCCAATGCCCTCCGTTCCTTCTCTCCATTCCTCCTCCTACCCGATCCATCCAATTTATCATCCCCAACAACATCCTCATCATTATTATCCTTATTCACCTTTTGATCCATCCTCCAAAATCGTACCCGATCACTCAACCCCTCCAACTCCATCAACGCACCCAAATGCATACTCTCCCTACTCCCAAAATCCCACTGATTCATCAACAATATTAACACTCCCACCACAAAGCCCAAACATCCCACTACCAACGTTAACAAATCCTCCACTTGTATCGAATTATTCACCTTCATGTGTCGTTTGATTGCATCGGTAGTAACAACGAACCCTATCACACCAATGGTCGCACATGCTACCACCGTGGGTAATAAAATGAGGAATTTGCGACATCGGTAGTATTCGTAGGATAGTTTGTGTTTTTGGGAGGAGATTTCGGTCCGTTTGAGGATTGCGGAGAGTTTTTCCGTGTCGGTGGAGAAGTCTTCAAAGTCGAGTTGTTGATCTTGTATGCCCATTATTTTTACCTATAGGTGGTGTGTGGAAGAATTAGTTTGGTGAGAAGATTATGGTGGACTCACTCTCGGCGCCGATGTTAATGCTGGTAAATAAGGTTGGCTGCTGAATGTTTATGCGGCTTTATTCCCCGCAACAGCAACAGTCGATCAACAGTTCGATGGAATGCTATGATATTTTATGGGTTCCCTCCTGGCCAAAACCACTAATTAGTGGTCATACGTAGGGGGTAGTTAGAGGACATTCTAACACCTCCCAAACCCTAACATTCAAGGAATACACCACCAAAGACCTCTACAACAGAGTCCAAGCCCAAAAATCCGCAATGAAAACGCCCAAATAGAAGTAGAGATAGCTATATACACACCATAAAATCGCTATTTTAGTGACCACTAATTAGTGGTCGAGAATTATGTGTTGTTGTGTAATTGTTTATGCTTCCCCCAACAAACAGTGCACATGGGAACCTTCTTATGATATGTGGAGTAGGTTTTGACCTCTATGCGGCATGTGGCACGCCTATCCTTGATGTACTGTGTGCCAACCTTCTGCCGACATTTTGTAAAATCTGGCTTGAATTCAAGCACGGGCTTGACCGTCTAGCTCGCCTGTTGGGGCGAATAGGAGAGCAGGAAGCTTTCCTGCACTGCATATGATGTTGTTCTAACATTTACTTGGCTGATTGACGACGAAAATCACGTTGGGGTGGAGAATTCTCAACTCTAGTATGCGATATCTTGACACGAGAAGGGCGCAAATTAACGCAAATTCTGCTGAAATGAGGTGTAGGCGCAGGTTTAGCGGAGATAACAGCCAATCAAAGGATATCGTCGTGTACATTAATGTCGTTGTGGTCGCTGTGCAAGAGATCACCATCGGATTTGCATTACTTATTGGCCAAACATACATCATAGAGTGGTGATTTGGTGCTGATGGATGCCAATTTTTTTTTGGAAAAAATGCGCTACACCACAACCTGGCATCACCTGCAGCCGCCCTGTCATTAATTTGGACCATTCCACCAACAATATTCCTATAATTAATATCATATGATGCTGTCTTTGTTTTTATTCCATTTAAAGCGGTTGATTTGTCGAATAATTATTGAATATTGCCATTATATTTGTGTCGATAAATCGTCATCATCGCATCCCCGTCGCTTCAATTCATGTGAGATGCTAACCAAAACGAACTCTCTTGGGTAGATGGGCCGCTTTCCATGTCCCCATCTGTAGATAGGTTGGCCGCTTTGGGTAGGGATCGTTGTTTTCGAGTAGAATACCGTCGTATGTCGACTGCAAATAACTTTGCATGGTGGTTGGGACATCATCCGGTTGCCGGTGAAGTTTGTGCATGATTGTTGTAGGATCCAGGCCATCTCGATGCTCTTCTTCGACCACCTGGTTAGCCACTCATATTGTGACTGTTGTGGTATGCTTTCTGATGGGTAAAAGCATCTACTAAATGCAGATACGACGGCTCGTATGCTGGGCCTCTTTCGCCATGGTGATGGTGTGATGAAATGTGAGTTCTACGGGTGGCAACATTTTTGATATCAATTCCTACGTACCCCCAAGTTGAAGTTGCAAAACTTCCGAAAAAAACTCGTCGGCTGTTCGCCAAATTTGTCAGTAGGCTAGTGTTTGAACGTTAATAGGTTGGGCCCTCTCCAGGGAACACGTGAGATAATAGGTGTACGCCTTGTCAAGACATTGAAGAGGGTGCCACCTGAATTTGATAACGTTTGAGTGATTATAAGGGGGTCGTAGGAGATCGTAAACTGACTACTAATTAGTGGTTTTTCCGCTAATTAGTGGCCCCAGGAGGGAACCCAATTACTTAAGTATGGTGCGATGTCTTCGGCTTGTCTCCTTGCATGCTTTCAAATTTGAATTGCTCAAAAGGCCCAATGGACTACACGGTATTCAATGCGACACACATCTATGTATTACCTGCGCCCCCGTGACATTTCAAACACAAAATAACGTCAATTCAGCCTTGAAATTCGCATGCAGTTGACATGAATTGCATGCACGACGAAGCAACATCATCAAGTGTAGCAACGTCCCAAAAACACTCTGCCAACATCATGCCGCGATATCGTGACGACGATCGCTACTACGACGGAGATCGTTCTTACTACGATGACGACGACGACGAGGGCTATTCCTACGGTGACAGCTACGGTGACTCGTATGCTTCTTCCTATCGATCCAATCGAGGAGGTGGAGGTGGACGAGCAGGCGGTGGTCGAAACAATACTACTAATCGATCCTCCAATAACATGCGTTATCGTGGAAGTAGTGCACCAATAAGTGGTGGAACCACTGGCGGCGGCAATGGTGTTGGTTCTTCCTCTGCACGAATTTATCCACAAGATACTACTACTACTACTTCTGCTGCTGCTCGTGGTGTAGCCTTTGCAGATGAAGAGAATATTTACACCAACAATAATGGAGAGACTGAAATGACCCGACTCACAAACAACAACAATAATATCAAGACGAAACTAGTCGATTTTGACAGCTACTCCTCCGATGCAGAAAAGCTATCGGCCATATTAAAGGTGGCCGATGTCGAACTCCAAAAACATGCATTGACAAGTGAATACTACACCCTTCGCAAATATTGTATACTTGTACCAATCATTGTCCTAACTCTCTTCGTTGCCATGGCAGGCTTTATTGCCGCAAGTGACATTATTACCGCCACGTCTACACCACGTGTCGGTGATTCCACCATGCAAGAATTTTTAACACTATTGGTGGCAAGTTGTGGATTCTTAGTCTTGTTATTGACACTATTGGGTAATCAATTGGATTACAATTCCAAAATTAAATTTCACAATGGTGCACAAGATGATTTGGTAGCGTTGTGTGAAAAGATGAGAATGTATCGTGTGGAAAGGGCGATGGATGAACGTGTTGTGGAGGAGGAGATGGCCGAGGTACGGAGGAAGGAGAGGGAGATGGAGGAATTGGATGATTATGGGGATACGGAGAGTGAAGAGAGTGAGATGGGAGATGATGATGAGGATTTGTTGGTGGAGGAGGATGAGAGATTGTTGGATGAAGAGCAGGGTGTTGGTGGTGGTGCTGCTGCGTGGGATACTGTGGTAAAATTGAATGCTGGTGAGGTACCAACACCTTTGCAACAGAATCATGGTGGAGGAGCTATTGTTGCTCATCAAGGGGGTGGTGCTGTAGTCAACAACACCAACCTCAATGCCAAGAAACAGGCCGCAATGGAACGAAAGATTGCACGTCAAACCAAGAAACAACTCAAGTTGTCCAAGAAACTTGAAAAGAAGAATGAGTATCTCACAAAAGAATTGGTCAATCAAAAGATTACACAGGAGAGGCAACAACAAGAAATGTCCAAGGATATCATCACCTTTTATGGGTATCACGCCGAATTGCATCAAATTATCAGCGGGTGCAAGAGTGATGTACCGCCTGAAATATCCAAATTCTTTCATGTGATGGAAAATAGGGTGGAACTCATGTCACTCAGTCGTCTGGGCATCCAAGAGGAAAGTCGGATGCGCAAGAATCAAATTATTCGTCTCTGCGCCACGGAGATTTACAATGAAATTCAAGGGTTTGTATTATGGCCAGTGACTGTCCCACCTGTGGATAGCACTATTGAAGAATCACTTCGGACTGTTGGACAGTTGTTGAATATGAATTATCGTGCGCAGAGGAGGTGCAAGCTTATCCCATGCTGCCCCATCCCACTGTGCTGTAAGAAGAAAACGAGTAATAATATCTTTTCGGTAATCAATGAAGGAATAGATCAACGAGAGTTGGATATGATGCAGGCGGAACGAGTGGAGGTGTTGAGGCAGGTCAATGAGAGGAAGGCACGACTCATGGCTGGTCCCGCGGAGGTGTTGGAGCTCAAGGATGAGGAATCTGTCAAGGTTGCACCAACGATGATGACAGCGACGATGAACAACAACAACAAGAAACCGAAGGAGCCAACGCCGTTCATGATTGAGCAGAACACTGTACAGCAGCAAATGAAAGATTATGTAGATTTTGGAGATGGGTACTCTCGCGCAACTGTAGACCCAGACGGAAGTGTAATGAACGAAATGATGACAGAGGCTAGTGATCCAAAGGCGGTCAAGAATGGTGTGAATGGTCTTGGATTATACGTGCACGAGGAAGAGGAGGGTATTGATGAAGACGGCACTGGCGGTGGTACCTTTGAGGGTATAGCGCCAGCTCCGAAATCGGAGGCTTATTCCCAGGCTATCTCGCAACAAATGTCACGGGAAGCACAGGAAAAAGAAAAGGCTGAGAAGAAAGCCAAGAAGAAGAAAAAGAAGAAGAAGAAACAAAAGAAGAAGAATAAGGTGAGTGAGGGTGACTTTGATTTGTCAAGTAGTCATCACTGGAGCTATTTTTGGTAGTGTTGTTGCAACCTTTGCGAGTTTCTTGTTCATTCTAACCCGTTTCATATTCATCTTATCCTATGCACAGAAAAAGAGCAAAAAGAAGGCTAAGGAGCAGAAGCAGGAGGAATCTGCAGCGGTGTCTATGTATTCCGAAGAGGAATACGACGATGATTATGCAAGTTATGACGACGAAGATGACGAGAGGAGCTACACCCCGAGTGAAGGATCGGGTTCGTATTAAGGGACACTTTTTGTGTGGGTAGACGAATCACATTAGATTGTTTGTTCATGAACTAATTAAACATAAACAGGTACATGTTGTGACATTGTTCCTCGTCTTAATCGCGATCTACTGATGGATTATTACTGCCAGCTCCTGTCGTGTTTACTGGAAGCAAGAATCTGAGATACACCTTCGTTGAACGTGTTCAGATTGTACTTGTTCCAAACGTGTTCCGCAAGAGCAAGCGCACCCCATTGCAAATAGCACATGTGAGCACTCTTGAAGCAGTTTAACGCTGTGTTGTTGTCCACAATTGAAGCGAGAAATTTACCATAACACTCATATGCGAGGCCTTGATCATGGATGAACCCGTGATCTCTGGCTGACTTAATGCTGGCATTGAAGACCACCTTTGCGTAAATGATTTCGCACGAGGAAGCATAGTATTCCGCTCTAAGAAGGAGGAGCTTGCACTCGAAGGAGTTTGTGGTTGATAGTTTAACTAAATCTTCGAACTTTTGCAACATTTTGTTGCCCTCTTCGAGCCATTCTTCCCCCTCTCCTTCTCGATAAAGCTGGTAAGCTATTATGCCTCTGAACCAATGAGTAGGAATTGAATGTACCGAAGGTTGCGTGTGAGATAGAGTTGTATCATACAAATCGTTCGCGGCTTGATAATCTCCAAACCAGAAGGAGGTGAAGAAGCGCCTTGTGTGAATCACCTGGATGTATACCACGTTTTGCCTGGCTTTGGCGTCGGCGAGTATGAAGTTTTCTGAAGGAATTGTGCCTTCGAAAATATCGAATGCGTTACTTTTCGTCCCTGTCAAAGTTTCAATCAAGACTACGTATATTAACGCAACCTTTGCAATCTCTTTATACCGTTTCTGAACAAAAATGAATAACAGCGTGTAAGCTATTGAACGTATCCAGTAGAAACTCATTAATTCAACAAAAACACTTACCATAGTCCGAAGTAGTTCACAAAAAGAGTTCAAAAGTAATGATAGATTTTCACCTGCATAGAATGAAAACCTCAAAGAGAAGAGCATAGAGTAGATGGCACTTTGCACATCACCCATCGCTGCAGCTGACTTGTTTATGCTCAGCAACGAAAATAATGTCTCCTGTAGTGGAACAAAAAACCACTGCAAGTATGAATGCAGAACAATACCAGTCCGATTATTGATGGAATTGATGGTGTTCGACATTTTTAGAATATTCAGAGTAGCGTTTGCCCAGTAGCGCGCTTCATTGTAATCCCCTAAAAGGGCGATTTTGAAGTACCCTAGACATGCAAATGATAAGGCGGATTCTTCGTAGACACCATTTTGTAGGGAGTACTTCACGACTGCACAAATGATCAGAGGAAGAAACGGCGACGATGACCTGAATGCCCCAGTGAGAATTGAATTCAGACTCTGTAGTATGTACTTCCTCCGCTTATCAACCTTCCCAGTCCTTCAAATTGGATATTTGATCAATGCTGTACTTCGAGGCAATGCTGGATGTCAGAGCCATTGCTTCCATTGTAAATGAAGGACTTGGCTCTATAGGAATATCCAATTTCAGTCCTCTCAGAACATCCAAGCTTCTCGCTACTTGTTCCTCATACTTCCCCATTACCTCCCACGACCGTAAAAGTATGTATTGAGCGGCAAGTGAATCAGCAAATGGCAACTTTTCTATAAGAATATTTGCATGATGCTGTGCGTCTGAAATATCACCCAGGAACAGCGACGCACTGGCGACGCCTTCATGCAATGCACGGCACAAGTCAAACGTTTCATTGCACCAGAGATAATCATACAACAATCCAATACCCTTCCTGCAGTAATGCGCAGAAGCGCCAAAGTTAAAACTCTTCGAGAACTGCGAAGCCGCAACCATATTCCAACGAGCAAAGCGTATCCTTTGTGACAGTTCGATAGACTTCGGGTCTACACGATTCACTTGATTTGTTGCAATCCCGATGATAGCATTGATTTCTTTTGATTGCATATTTCTACTGGCCACAAAAGACAAACGGTTAAAGTCTATCTCTTCTATTTGTCCCGCCACAGAGTGTTGATCAAGAGAAACCTTCATGCCTAGGGTAACAGCAATGTTGAGGTGCAGCTGCTGCCTCTCCACTTCAGGAATACTATTGTACACTCCTTGCTGAATCAAATCATGACTGAACACGACCAAGGAGTCCTTCATCTCTACCACACCACCTTCAACAAGACTTTTCAGATGTGGTTCAATGCCCCCGTAAGGACATGTGTCTTTCAGAAGAGCCAACAAAGACAGTTTAACTTGAATACCAAAGCAAGATACAACTCGCAAAGAGTGCTGCTCACCAGCATTTAAGGAATTCAAGTTCGAAACAATCAAACTGGCAACGTTGTCTGCAGTCTTGAGACTTCGAACTTTCGCAGAATCCCAATCAAAACGTCGTTTCATTGGACTATATGCAAGGACAGAGTCACGTACAAGCGAGTTGAGGAGCTGGACGACAAAGAGAGCATGCCCAGATGTTTTCTTGTGCACAATACTCGCGAGTTCCATTACTAGACGCCGCGGCAATCGGAGTTCCGTCATGATAATATCCGTAACATCATCCATTGATAATTTGTTCAAGCTGATTTCAGTGAGAATGATATCCTGGTGTAGTCGGAACTCAGCTATGTGAGCTGTCAGTGGGTGACCTTCGCCGATACC
The DNA here is from genome assembly GCA_037178625.1 of Skeletonema tropicum. Taxonomy (NCBI): domain Eukaryota; phylum Bacillariophyta; class Thalassiosirophyceae; order Thalassiosirales; family Thalassiosiraceae; genus Skeletonema; species Skeletonema tropicum. The sequence goes on along the minus strand of CM074140.1, from coordinate 1,054,388 downwards.
CTCTCTATAACATCCAATGAAGAGGAAATGACTTCGACCGTTCGGCAGTCGACCCACAGATGTGAGCATCTCGCTCAATAGATCAAGCGCACTTGAATCAACGTGCTCGAAGTTATCAAGAAACAACAACACTCGACGATCTAAGCTCAAAATAGCACCCATCAATCGTGATAATAAGAAGTTCAACTGCAATTGGGAAATCTCTGGTAAATTGTTTGGAGATGTTCTTCTATCGATGTTTCCAGAAACGCTTCGTAGGCTTGGTAGATATGCAGACAGAAACCGAAGAGTAGTTGAATCAATCACACTCAACAATGCATCCATTGCTGATCTGCCTTCAGAGTTGTATACAGCCACAATATTCACTATCAGGGTATCTAGAAGTGTCAGAACCGTCTCTGAAGACCGATGACCCATGTCTCTTCCACATGACGCACTTGACACTATCCAACCAATATTGGACAGGAAGGTAGTAACATTATTTACAAGGTGCGATTTGCCACTCCCCCCGCCACCTGAGACTAAAATGCATTCTGCTCCGCAGCTTGTTAAACCGCTTTCAATCCTGGTCGTTATTCCGAGCATCTGCGTCAGCTCTGTCTTGCGACCGTATAGCCTTTGCCCAAAGAGAAGATTCGTCGAGTAAAATTCAGTCTCTGGATCATACAGATAAATTTGAGGATAAGCACACATGTGCTCGAGATCTTCAATCACTTCTTGGACCGAAATTGTGCATGATGAATTGAATTTGCCCATACTTGTAATTGAAGTATTAGACGATAAATCAGACAGTAACCTGCAAACCGTCACAGGAAGCGTACCGACCCCAACCAGTGAAGAAAATAATGTCTCGTTGCTCTTCATCTTTGCAGCTCTCGCATCACTATTGCTGCCAATATTTTCAGGTGGTTGCTGACTCAAAGTTGAACTAAACCGGAGATTTCCTCCCGAAAAGATACAGTGTATCAGATCACCAAGCGTCTGTTCAGGCGTCGTATCAGAGAGAAATTTGCCAGTAGAAGGGTTGCAGTCGATACTTATTAAGGTGAGCATTCTATCAAACCCTTCCGCAGAGAGTACATCGTGGAGAGATATTGAAGGTGTAGGATTTCGGATTTCTGTTGCCATCCTCCGCATTTGATCTCTTCCACTTGGTTCAGAGTTGGAATGAGGTGTGCTTGTACTTGTATGTTGCAGTGACTGTTGCTGATGCGTCCACTGAGGCAGAGGTTTGTCCATATCAAAGAACTCAGATATGAACTGAAGTGAAGTATCACTATCTTCTTGACCCTCCAATGAAAGCTCTAGATCCTCAGTTGGTGAGCTCAACCCATCAGGCGATGGTGGTAATGTGTGATCCAGAGGCAAAGGAAAATTTCCGGGTTGGTGAGATAAGACGTCTGAAAGTGAATGGTCAGCGCTCGTTCCATTCGCAGCCGGCGGCGGTAATGAGAACCCAAGATGTATCAAAAAATCTCCTATTTGAAGAGACGAAGCATCAGTTGGTGAGTGTGCCCCAAGCTGGTGTTTCGTAAAAGCACGAGCTATGAGGAGCGAAATTTTTGCTGCATTGAGCATTTGCATCTGAGCAAAGTCGGAGGTTGCAATGCTGAGATGAGGAGCGGATGTGGACGATTCATTTTTGAGAAGGAAAGTGCTGTTAGTGAGAGCTCCACTACTTAGCAGGTCTTCAAGAGACACTGATATCGATGATTCGCTCATGAGTCCGCTTTGCTGTTATACTCAAGTACAATAGCTACAGCAAGTTGTTTTGATATTTTGCTCCGTTTTGCACTACATAAGCCTGTTTTTTCTAAAAGGGGTGGTACAGGATTTTGGCCCTATGGGAACTTTCTAATGCCATATCTCTGCGGGAATCGGGATTTACGGGCCCACCAGCGGTGATTTAGAAAGCTGAAGTCCAGCTCTTTCAAACTGGCATATTTAAAAATTAACGGAAATCTTTTAAAGTACGTCATGGTTGGCCCTCCAGGGGCGAAATTATCTATAAGATACATGTCTTCAATCTTTACATATCTATATTAGCTTAAGTGAGACACCTCTTTTGCCTGATGTCTTGGATGATGGCCCTGCCAGGGGCCATGCCGTAGAGCGGTCAGGGCAGCTGGAAATGCTCCAAAATCATAGCCCTCTTTGGCCAACCTAATAGACACCTTACTGAGGTACCAGCAACCAACCCAGCAAGCAAGGGATAGTATATAATACCTACTACTAGTATGTAAAGGTGATTTGGCACGAAGTGCCAATGGCTACACTACACGCTGGCTGACCAGCGTGTTTATACCCTTTTCAAAATACCTAGCAGATTTTGAAAAAGTTTTTAGCGATCTACTATTCCTATGTAAGAGGTCTACGGGTATTTTTCAAAATCTATCGCCAAAATGGGACCTTACAGCCAAGTTTCATGCTTTGAAGTGCGCCAAAAATCCCTCTACAGCCCGAGTTTCGGCACTTCGTAAGTAAGCTGTGAATTCTCCTCTTTTGCTACCCCCCCTTTTAGAAAAAACAGGCTTACATACATCACTTTGCACGCTGATTCACAGCGCGATTTTAAGTGAAAGTGGTGGTACGGTAAAAGTTGTATAATATTAGACCTTATCTACGTGCCTACATACAAAACAACCAAAAAGGTTTGTGTCGTGGCGCCTCCTTCTTCGTCTCAAGGGTTGGAAATGATAATATACTACCCATCTCTGTTGTGATGGCACGAATGCATTGATGATTGGAATGTTTTTATTATCCATTGTCTTACAAGAAGCTCTGAATAATGGGCGCTTTTCTGCATTGGTCCCAAATGTAACATCGCAGCCAAGCACATGAGGAAATTTGACGTGATACTTACGTCCCTCTTCAGAAATGAACATTACAGCAAGCAGGATTGTTCCATCTCCTGTAGGCTGTTGAATCAAACTTTTTACAAATGACTTAGCATCTGGAGATACATCATTCACTTTGAATCAGCCACAGAGAGAAGAAGTTACAGAGAGAAGAAGTTGTGTGAGCAATGTACATGAGAAAAGTCACTCTAAGACAAACCATAAGAACTCACCGATGTCCATGTCTTCTGCTAAGACACTGGATGTCACTACGCCACCTTTACCACAACTGTCCACCTCGATTGACTGTTTATCTTTGAGCAATGCTGTGGCATCACACAATGTCGTGTGCTCACCATGTGTAATGGGTGATACAGCACCAATCTCACCATTGCATTTGAAATTCACCCATAAGAACAGATTCACGAAGCTTTCTTATTGTCCCTTCCTTCAATTTCTGGCCAGTTTTGAATTCTGCAAACTCTTGAATAGTACTGGAGTCTACATTGCTTTTGAGTAGGTTCTCAATATCATCAATGGTTTGTTTTTGAACATGACGTTTCTCTACTCTTTTCAACTCCATCTGTACAGGTGCATGTCCTGAATGATGAAAACAGTGGCCCCCATTCTGGCGGATGTAGTATTGCCTGGCATAAGGTCCGTCATGATCATAAAAGATGTTGAAGTACATTTTACATGTGGGCTGGTCCTTATCTTGCACCTTCGTGCTTGTGGTTGTTCTTTTGGTGGCCACTGATTTTTGGGCTCTTCTGCCACATTGGCACTGCAATCTTATCAAGGTGTGGGTTTTTCCTGCTTTGGTGTCCCTGTTCATGATATCATATCCTCCTTTCATACATGACTTATTGATCATAGTGACAATTGATTCACTGTCTTTGTAGTTGCGACCAAACCATAGCCGTTTGTCTTCCTGCAACAAGGTGAATGAGTAGGAGAATGAGTTAGAATGGTTACCAGAATAAGGTGAGACGTCGAAGGAGTATTTGAGCTACTTTTTTATCTTACCTTTCTACCACCCCCTACATTATAATATGCCGAGACCTCAGGAGGGAAGAATGTTGTGAGATCATGTTGCGTTGGCAACCATTGAGAATCTTCTCTACCAGGCTGCTCATGAAGATCTAGACAAAGACACGGGGTATCCCACTCTTCCCTGTCCTTCAAAGGCTTGTTAATGCATTCCAAGTCCATGTTCAGTATTACTAAATGACTTCATCAAATCCACCACCAAGAAAGTTTGCTCTAAGTTTGCTGCTTGTCTTCGTCATTGAAGGAGCCAGAAGCGTTTCCAGCCCGCCCGCCGGCTGTGCAAAGATGATGCCGTGTACATATTGTGACGTGGGGCTGTTGGTGGAGGACAAGATAGAGAGGAGATGAGAGGAGCTCTAGAAGGGAAAGGCCTTTCATCAGTAAAAGTCACAGTGACGTAAAAGACAGTTTCTGCTTTCCCAACTTCAAGTGGATGGCTGAGGATCAGCTCCCGCACAAAACCACCCCCTCCATGGTGATTATTCGGCGTACTCTAGTACCTTAGGAAGTGCTTGTGACCATCATAGTGACGGCCTTTTTGTCTTCGTCAACATCATTAGAAGCGATTAGGTTGGTTACTATGATGGTCAGGAGCAATATTGAGAGAGCTAGAGCGCATTTTCAGCACACAGGTGCCGACGCCGAACTTCTGCACCATGTCGGTCCATATAAGAATTTTCGAGTATGTCTACAGCGATGATGCTCGGCTGATCGATACAATACATTTAATTGAATGTATCGACCAAGTATCATTGCCACAGCCACCCCCAAAGTCACTCAAAGCACTGCCTTGCGGTGAAAATTCGACGCATCATTACAATACATTTGACCCCCTATCCGAAGGGCCTCTCGTCGTAATTATTAATGTTCTGACCAAATAATCTTGTTATCATATATCAATAAAAGCGATTTAATCTATCAAACTCAATTAGGGACTTGGTATTAGCTGAGATATAGGCGACGGCGTCTACGCTTTCGGATGCCATGGTCATGATGGTTTTTTGATGTACGGTAGCTTGTGTAAGGGTACAGTAGCTAACTTAAGGTAAAAAATAACGCACATAGGAGCTCAAATAAAATCGCGATTTACTAGCGCGGTGAATCAGCGTGTTTGGGCCTTTTGGAATGAGAACGGAGTCGTGAGTATTGTACTCTCCTAGAGAGAGAGAGAGAGAGAGAGTGCACAGTTGTAAGTAAGTATGTAAAGAGAGGTCATCGAGGCAAAATTGCATACGATATTATCTGGCAAAGAAGATTGTTGCCTAGTGGGAATATACCTTTTGCTACTATGTAGGAGGGAAGCAAATGATATGCACAGTATCACTTTGTGAACATTTTATCGTACCCAGGGATTTAGAAGGAGAGCCATTTAATTATCCTTTGAAATGCAACTACCAATACTATCAGAAGCGCCACAAAGGTACTTATTCATTGCAGTCCTTCAGGCATGCGCCAAACCTAAGCTTCATCATTAACAGTAGCAAGTTCTTCACTTTCACCTCCCTCGACTTCGTCATCATCATCCTCTTCCATAAACCAAGGAGCCACACCTCTCTCCTCTGCGGTGACCCTATCACCATCATCAATATTTCCCAGCCGTATAGCCTGCCACTGCCCATCAACACTCGCAGGGCTAATAGGACTCCATCCCCTAACAGTACCATCCAAATAGTAAAAATCTTCAATCGTTCCAGCCCATATTTTCTTCCCAAACCATCCACCAAAGGTTTCTTTGGATATGGAGAAGAATTGAGAGGGAACATCAATGGTCCATTTTCCTTTTGATCCGTCTCCCCAAACAGCTTTGTTGGTTCCATCTTCTGTGGTCATGAGTCGTACCCATGTGGTGTCGATTGAGCTGGGACTGCGGGGTGCACCGTCCATCAATGTTCCTATTTTCCATTCTGTGTTGTAAAAGTCTCTTTCGGTTAGGAGTTCAAATTCCTCTTCTACCCATTCTTCTTCTTCGTCATCTTCTAAATATTGTTGTAGCATCGTTGTTTTTGGCATACGGAATTGAAGTGACGGAAGAATGAAAGATAAGTATATAAATACGAAGAGAAAATAAGTGCACATTCGAGAAGCCATTACGGCAAATGATTCCGTGCACGCACCTTCCTGATCAGTTAGTGACAAGGCAGCATCGCTCATAAATAAAGAAGTTGAACTACGTCGGATTTTCTGAGAGTTGATGGTGGTGGTAACTTCTCTCTGTTGCTGCTGCCGATGATGACTGGTGCAGAGAAAATGATTCGACTTCACAAGATAGATATGTACAAATCGCTATCAGGAGAATCAGTGTGTTCGACTGGATAGTAGTAGAGACCATGGTGGACATACAATCACGGCGAGTAGGTTGTTAGTTGAGGGTGGTGACGGGTGGCTTGCTACTGGGCTGCGCTGGGAGGAAAGCCACCATTGTGCGGACGTGGAACTCTCTTTGATTCATGCGCCGCCCCCTAAAAAGGCTGGCCCCCCTAAAAAGCGCCCCCTACCCCTACAAAAGAAAATCATTTTATCTCATTATGCCATGTCGAAAATCTGCTACTACCATACTATTAGCACGACCACGACCTCGATAAACAAAGCAGCCAACCAACAGCTCTAGCACCAGCATAGCTAAAGCAAGGCGAAACAGCAGTAGATGACCTCTCAAAAACGCAGCGCATTGGAAATGACAAATTCCTCCCCAGTAAACGTTCTCCCCCAAGATACAACCTCTCGGCCACCCCTCAGCTCTCGCCAAAGAGGAAATTTCAAAACGCTCCTCGCACGCTCCAGCCCCTTTGCCAATGAGACCGGCTCCCTCCCCATTGGTGAATTCGACACCTCCACCGGAGGCGCACTACACGCCATATCGACTGCCAAAATATTAGTCGTCGGCGCAGGTGGACTGGGCTGTGAAATTCTCAAAGATCTTGCCATGAGCTGTGTCGTACGCGACATTGTCGTAATCGACCTTGACACGATTGACGTGACCAATCTCAACCGACAATTTTTGTTCCGATCGAAGGATGTCGGACATTCCAAGGCGGAGGTGGCAGCAAAGTTCATTAATGAGAGGTGTCCGTGGATGAATGTTGTGCCGTATCATGGGAAGATTCAAGATAAGGATGCCGATTTTTATCGACAGTTCAAAGTTGTTATCAGTGGGTTAGACAACGTCGAAGCCAGGAGATGGTTGAATGGAATGATCAACAACCTTGTTGAATTTGACGAAGACGGAGATCCCAACCCTGAAACAATCATTCCACTAGTCGATGGGGGTACCGAAGGTTTTTCAGGACAGTCTCGTCTCATTTTACCCAGAATCACATCCTGCTTTGAATGCTCACTCGATGCATTTGCACCTACTGCGGCAGTCCCTCTCTGTACGATTGCGGAAACTCCACGTATCCCCGAGCATTGCATTGCCTACGCCTACGTGTTGCAATGGGCAAAGGAATTTCCGGATCGTAAATTAGACACGGACTCTCCGGCGGATATGAAATGGGTGTATGAAAAGGCATTGGAGCGTGCGAACCAATTTGGAATTGGGGGAGTGACGTATATGCTTACTATGGGGGTTGTGAAGAATATTATCCCGGCTGTGGCATCGACTAATGCTATTGTTAGTGCTGTTTGTGTGAATGAGGCGATGAAGGTGTTGTCATTTTGCTCTCAGAGTTTGAATACATGTAAGTTTGAAAGGGTTTGAATGAGATCTTGTGCTGCAAGTGTCCTTCTTTATCGTCTCACATTTAGTATCTACTTCTTCTACTTCTAGACATGATGTACATGGGCTCTGAAGGTATCCACTCCCACACTTTTGTCTACGAACAAAAGTCAACTTGTCCAGTCTGTACTACACACGTTCATCGTTTGGCTCAGTCGCCAAGCACTACTCTCAACGCTCTATTGCAACAACTGTGCGAAGGAGAGTTCCGCTTGAAGTCGCCTAGTGTTACCTCTTCTTCAAAGACATTGTATATGAGAAAGCCTGCAGCTTTGGAGAAGGCTACCAAGGGTAATTTGGACAAACCTTTGAGTGAGTTGATCGACAGTGGTGAAGAGTTGACCATTACTGATCCTGTCTTTCATGATACCAGTCTGCAGTTGGTAGTGACTTTTGAGTAATATCTTTGCCCAGTTTTGGATAGCAAATGATTGAAAGGTTGGGTGGCTCTTGAGGTTTCAGTATCAATACCATATCATATAATCAAACAGATGTTATCTTCCTCATTCCATCCGAACTAAGTATTCCAATCTCAATATTTCTTTCCCTGCCACTCTCTCATAAGTAGATGCTTTTCCTCTCCCCAGCCGGAGTCTGCTCAACTATAGCTGTCTCATCAGCAAAAAAACATCAGGTAGCGTAACTTAGCGTACGTAGGAATCGTCCAAGAAGCGGTACCAAAGTGGCGCCAACGATCATCGAGCACATCATCACCATGGGATTTCCGCCCGATCAGCGTACTTTACTAAGCATGGTGCGGTTGTATTAAAGATATAATGTTCGTGATGCCTATATAAATATATATGCTTGTATGAAGCAGCTTGATATGTACCGCTTTTTACATATGATGTAAAATAAAAGCCAATTAGTGCACATGAATGTGCATCCTCAACTCCTCATAAGCAATGAACGATGGTGTTATAACAAATATTTCAGCACTATCAACACCAAACACTGTTGAATTAACGATTATTGAGTTATGATATGAATGTGTATATCTTTTTGTTGAATAATAATAATGTACGAGGCCCACAGATCCGTGTCATTCGACATATATTCATGTAGTTGAGAATCCATCTCATAAGAGAGAATACACTTTGTGCATTCAAACGATGGCAGCAGTGATCATATGCAGCTGTATCCGTCGAACATTACTTCATTGAAACCAAAGGGCCTTAACAAGTTGTTAATGATTGCACTCAAATCTATTCAGAAGCAATGTAGCGCCATAATGACAGCCTTCTTCGGAGACAATATGTGCACCTATTCCACCCTAATCGAACTACGAGTCACCCAGGCACGACCATATCTCTTCAAGTAAATGAAGTAGTTGTTGTGTCGTAGTTGTCGGATGGAAAAGTTGATTTGAATAACGAAACCATTGGAATTTGTTCGTGGAATGGCCATGTATTGGGCGATGATGATGCCAAGGCTGAGTTCGCCGATGGTAGTGTAGGCAGTGAAATCATCTCTATTTTCAACTTTACGGTACAAAGCGATCCTTACATATTATTAAGAGCTCTTCTGTCGTGTTTAGTTGTCTCGTCGTGATTAGAGGCCGGAATAGAACAAAGAAATAGGTGACATTTGTTTGTAATCGATGATGTGATGTGTAGCAACAATGTTGGTGCCCGACGGAGCGCTATGGCCATATGAAGTCATTAACAATGAACACACCGACACTAGATGTCAATATGTACAAGCGGCGGCGAGGGTTGGTGGAGAGAGGACGATCTCTTGGTGTTACGGGCGTAGTATCGGACGACACATCGGGAGATTTGCGCAGGATTTGCACTTCTTCTGGTTGACTTTTTCTTGTGTGACGCTTAGAAGGGGTATCAAAAAGTGCATTACGTGGCCTAGCCAGTAAGTTGCCTCATAACTTCAGCTGCAGCCAGTTATATAGCACGAAATGCAAATCTATGTACTTCAGAAGATACGATTTTTACCGCTATGCCATCAACATGGTGTTTTGGTTCATTTCTTCATGATGTGTGATTATGTTTGTGCTGCGAAATCGTGCGTGGAGCAAAAGAGGCGGGATTTTTTGTGAAATATTATATTTTTCTAATTTCGGCGGAAAGGAAGTGCCGTTATCTATCTTGTATGGGAGATACGTAGGAATAAGACTGATGTTGTTTCTGGGGTGAGACAGATAACAGTGCTCAACGTAAACCGAGGCGAGGGTGGATATAACTGTCTCAACAGTCTCCATCGCGACTAATTTTAGGCGAATCTTGTGAATCTTCACTCTGTCATCGCTCCGACCACGCGCACTACGTGCTACTACGTGCCGATGCATCATCATGATGACGCTCCACCTCAAGCCCACATCGTAAGTACTTCTTATCTCTCAACTAAAAACCATGGTTGTCTGCGCAGTTAACGGCTTCGGTAGGATCGGCAGGCTTGTATTCCGCTATGCCTGGGAGGATCCGCTCCTTGACATTGTGCATGTGAATGACGTATGCTCCGTCGAATCAGCTGCCTACCTCATCAAATATGATTCCGTCCACGGAACTTGGGACAAGGAAGTAGAGTTGACTGAAGATGGAAAGGGTTTCACTGTCGATGGAAAATTGGTCACATTCTCTCAACAGCCTGATTTTAAGAAAGTTGATTGGCAAGGAATGAACGTTGACATGGTAATGGAATGCACCGGAAAGTTTTTGAAAGTGGCTGAGCTTGAAGCATACTTTGCTGAATGTGGCGTGAAGCGCGTAGTTGTTAGTGCACCAGTGAAGGAGAAGGGAGCATTGAATGTCGTTCTTGGATGCAATCACCATTTGCTGAAGGAGGAGTTGAAGCTTGTAACCAACGCTAGTTGTACCACTAACTGTCTTGCTCCTGTGGTTAAAGTTGTGAAGGAAAACTTTGGCATTAAACATGGCTGCATCACCACAGTACATGACGTTACTGGCACTCAGACTCTTGTGGACATGCCCAACCATAAGAAATCAGATTTGCGTAGAGCTCGTTCTGGTATGCTCAACCTTTGTCCTACATCTACAGTAAGTGAGATGACATTGTTTTGTCATTTGTTCTGTGGTTTGATTTTGCATACGCCAATGGAGACACTTCTTGTTTGTTCATAATATTATTATAGGGCAGTGCCACCGCCATTGTAGAAATCTACCCTGAACTTAAGGGAAAGCTCAATGGGCTTGCTATTCGCGTTCCTCTTTTGAACGGAAGTTTGACCGATTGTGTGTTCGAAGTTGAGAAGAGTGTCACAAAAGAGGAGGTCAATGCTGCTTTGGAAAAGGCGAGTAAGGAAGGCATCTTGAAGGGTCTTTTGGGTTACGAAACCAGGCCTTTGGTGAGCACAGACTATACCAATGAAACCCGTTCATGTGTTATTGATGCATTGTCTACGCAGGTGATAGATGGAACTATGGTCAAGATCTACGCTTGGTATGATAATGAATGTGGTTATTCCAAGAGAATGGCGGAACTTTGCAACATTGTTGCCGCTAAGTACATTGCTGGAGTTGAGCCCTCGTTCAAGTACGAATAAACATCATTTGTATGACAATTTTGCATGTAGCTGTTAAACGTTTAGACCTAGTTTACGAATATCATTTCAAGTACATCAATACATACGCATATTACAAGAGGGAACTCCGGTACATATACTACAATGGATGTTGGCTACGAATGTCACTGTAATTGGAAGTCACAACCGCTCTACCTCTCTGATGACCAACACCATTGAATGTCTTCACACCAACTCCATTCGGGACAACTGTCTTAGGTGGAGCTTGTGCTGGAGCATCTTCAGTGTACCGACCACTCTTCCTTTCAAAGTAGAGCGGCACATGACCTAAAGTCCCATCAAACCGATTCTTTTTCACATCGACAAACTTTCGTTTGCCATCACTTTGCAGAATTAAGACAGTATCTGCTTCTTGCGTGGCTTTCGCGCTTCCATAGAAGGAAGAGATGCCAAGTTTTGCACCTTCGTCTTCTTTGCGAGGGTGTACAACTAGTGTGACTGGAGAAAGAGTAGCATGGATAGATAAGATGACAAGATCGGTAAAGGATCAGCAAATACACGTCAAAAAGAACGAATGACTCACCATGAACGTTGTAATCTGTCGCAAACTTTCTAAACTTCTCAATGGCAATGTCCTGCATGTCGAATTTGTCAAACGACGAAGACATTTTCTTCATGTCCCTACTAATCATAAACTGCATATTATCCAGAATGATATGCTCCACATCATGCACATAGGCAGCATACTCCATTGCATCCAGTACGTCATCAATATCAGACCCTCCGTGAAACTTCATGAAGTACATCGGCAAAGTATCAAACTTATCCGCCAGCACAGTCAAGGCTTCGTACATCTTCTTCTTTTCCTCCATCGAAGTACCTTCTCTTTCGGCAAGTCCAATCGGGAGAACGTCCTTCATGTACTGTTGGAGTAGCTTATGCATGAAGTCGCGTATTTTTGATCTCGAAGCTACCCCACAATACATTCACGCCCTGCTCGGCCAAATCCAACGAGGCTTGGCCGAGGAAGGTTGTCTTACCTGAGCCTGTGGGTCCTAGTCAACACTGTCATTTCACCCCTTCGAAATCCTTTGATCAAAGAGGTGAATCCCGGAAGACTGGGGACAGGAACACCTCTGTACTTGTCTGGATTGGTTATTTCATGGATGACCTGCAAAGAAGTGATGAAAGAATTGAGCAAATATCAGACATGCCGCGAGATTTCCTCTGCAAACAAATGTTATGAAACGAGCAACACAGCATTCATTCACGTACCTGATCTCTAAGATCCGAAAACTTCATAATCCGCTCATGCGGAAGCTCACTTGCCTCATTCAAAAGCTCATTGATATCCCAACCCTGCAACAAAGCTTCATTTGCATCTTTCGGAGGTGGAGGCCTACTACCATCACTACTTGCTCCATTATCCAAGCCCAACAGAGCTTCCACATCCTCACAATCATCATCCTCACACTCTCCACTACCATTATTCCAACCTCTCTTCCCACTAGGCTGGACAAGCAAACACCTCTCCACACCCAACTTCCGTGCAAACATCTCCGCCCCCTCCCGTCCCGGTCCATCATTATCCATCCACAAATACACCGTATCAAACCGTTCCAATAATACCAACACCTCCATGGGCAACGAACGACATCCATTGGGTAAACTTACCGCCGGCCGGCCGGTGGCTTGGTAGACTGCCATGGCATCGAATTCACCCTCGGTCAATATGATTTCGGTGGCGTTGTGGGGGATGGTGTGCCACCCGAATAGGCCAAAGCCACCTCCGGGTGGATCGAGACGTTGCCATGATTTTTGGGTGATGGATCGGACTTTGATGCGACGGGTGATGTAGGGTCCGTGGAGGGATTCGACTTCGTCGGATGTGAGTGGTGTCAGGGACTTGTTGTTTTTGTGATATCGGTGTGAATTGAAATTGATCTAGATTGTTGTTGTTGTCATTGTTGTCATCATTCGTCTTCTCCTCCTCCTCTACCTCATCATCATCATTACGTACAGCCTTCTTGCTACGAGACAAAGCACGTTTCCGTTCCCTCTTGGCATAATATCGTTCCAAGGCAGTCATCTCCGATCTTGCCTTGGTATTCTTCTTGGCCGCTGCTTCCGCTTCCTTGACAGCTTGAATACGTCGTTTTGACTCACGTTCCAATTCTCGTTGACGTTCCTTCTCCTTATTGTTGTCACCATCCTCTTCCACAATACCTTCCTCTTCTTCTTCCTCCTCTTCCTCTTCAGCTCTTCTCCAAACATACTCCGCCCCCCGTAACTCCTCCTGTTCCTCCACTTCACTTTGACGCATCAACCATGGAAAAGTTACACACATGCTTTCCACATATTCCATCCTTCCACTTTCACCACTACTATCTGTTCTTCTGCTTGCTAGCAAACTTGTACGTGGCACAACCAACACCATACTTTCTCAACACTGCGCTTGTCAACCCCCGTTCTTGTTGGAGGTACTGCATTGCCTTGTATTCGTTACTGTTGTAGGTGGAAGAATTGTTCCGTGGATCGAAGAGACGGGAGGAGTGGAGGGAGTTTAGTTTGGGGTGTGGCATGGGCAGTGGCTGTGGTGCCCTTTGTGGTGGTGGTGGTTGATGATGATGGTTAGCATTGTTGTTGGAACCATGGTTGTTATAATTGTGTGGATGATGAGTGTGAGTGTACCCACCACCACCGCCAGTATTATCCACAACACTAAATCCACCCAAACCACTCTTCAAATCATACCAACTCCCTTTCGCACCACAGCGATGACAAAAGTATGCTCCTCCACCTAATTTGATATACAACTTGTACATATTATCAAGTTTTCCATTAGTAGGTTTGGGACAGAATGGACATTCTTTCATGATGACATGGGTAGATGTGATACGAAAGTCGTCACTATTATGGGATGTGGAGAGATGTGGGGAGTTGTTGACAGAGGTACGATGTGATTTGTTGGGGGGTTAGATTGAGAGTTTGATTGTGTTTGGAGACGAATACCTTGGTGCGTCTTTGGAGTAGGTGGTGTGTAGTGATGTTGTGGTGGTGGTGATTTTGGTGTGGAATGCTGTCGTCATTGCTGGTTGGACGATAGACACTTGATGACTGATAATGATGATGGTAGCGTTGTATACTTGCGTGCCAATAAATCATTGTCGGATAGAAACCTACTACTTGGTGATGACCTCAGTGATGAAGAAGTCGTTAGCAATGACGAACATGATGTTGTTACCAACAAAGGTGACGTGCAGCAACTAACATAAGATCTTGCTTTCCTCTGATGATCGGACGATGTTATTATTGAACCAGACAACGCCCTTGCCGTAGTTGAGGCTGCTGCGTTTCGGCCATGTCGTCGCAATAGGGCTGCATGGGCTTGCATCTTGACAGTTATAATATTGTGAGGAGTTGTAGTTCATAATTTTTAGGTGACATGCACCATCTTTGAGGCAATGATGAGCCGCGCCATCTTTTTGTACTATTCCTACGTACTTGCTGTAGAAAAATGTTAAGATGTGATCATTTTTTTTCGATCGAGATTTTATGTCTCAATCACATGCAACGATCATAATCTCTGATCCCACGCACGTTTCAACCATGGCAGCCACTGGCCCCAACAACTCGCCTCAGACAACCAAAGAGTCTACATCATCTACGGCTGCCGCAATGGTCAAGGAGCCCATTGCTTCTGTCGCTGCTGCTGGCGCTGAAGAGGTGACGAAAACACAACCACATGACACCACAAACATAACTCCCAGCACCAATGCCGCCGCCACCACATCAGTCACACCAGCAACAGCATCAGCAACAGCATCAAGTACATCCAAAAGTACTACCACCACAACCACCACCACCACCACCGCACCACCAAACTACTTCTCCACCAAATCCAGCAAGGCCTACACTCTCGCCTACAAACTACAGTCGTCGTACAGTTATTTTGACACACTGTGTTCTGGCTCAGCGTGTCAAAATAACCGTACTTGTCAAAACATCCGTGTAGCAAGTAAATAGGCATCGGTACATAAGCTTAAATACCAGTACATAGGTATGTACATAGGTTTCAGACAAAGGAGGAGACAAAGCAAGGTTGCTTACATATTTAGAAGTCTTCATGCTCCCACGTCAATTTCAGTTGTTCCAGAGTCAACGATAAATCTTTCACCAATTCATCAGATTTGCTGTTTAAGACCATAATCAATTCGACGTTACGAGAGCGTAGATGACCAAATGAATTGAAGAAGATATTGTACCGTGCATCTGCATCATCATCCTCGTCGTCATTCTCGTCGTCCTCCTCTGAACCCGCATTCTCATTCTCACGGAGTTTCTTGATTGCGTCTAATGCTGCCTCTGCAAGCAGCAATGGTGTCTCGGACGAATCTTTGATATGCTTTTTACATTGATCCAATAACCAATACGCATTGTCGTGCCGTGAGTAAGGCTTGGATGCAGCTTTCTGAACCCTAAAGTATGGCGCCACATTCGGTTGTCGCAACTTATTGCCTGCAAGCTTCTTCTCCAACTTTTTCGCTTCGAAAAGGCGACACTTTGACAAGAAAATGTTTGACAAATCACTTAAATCCTGCGCAAAGTCCTCACCAAAGACCTCAGCAAAGATTTCTTCCTCAAATCCGTCAACTTCCTTTTTTCCCCGCTGGCTTAGGATTAGGTCGATCACCATCCTTTTTAGGCGCAATGACATCAAGGATATCTTTGTATTCTTCTTCGTTACCTCGCAAATCATCAAATTGGTGCCCACACGGCGCATGCTTCTGATGTCCGCAACGAAGACAAAAGTGTCTCGAATCCCTGCTGCCTTCAGGCGGCAAGGGGAGGCCTTCCATGTCGCAATAATCGCCCGCAGCACATCTAGCAGCACTCATTGTCGTTTACTTTATTAATTTGTCTCGCTGTATTGTGTAAGTATTGTGTATGGTAATGTCATGGTCATGGTCATGGTGGTTTGTGTGGCTGAGCTGCCTCTTCTCCCTCCTCGGGAGAAGCGGGGAAGCCAGCGATAAGAGAAGGTAGTGTTCTCTGCTGCTGTGTCAAAATAACTGTAATGTCAAAATAAGCGTGTGTCAAAATAACCGTACGACGACTGTACTCAATTCGGATAATTTCCCAGATGCACTTTCCACACTTGAAACGGCTTTGAAATTTACTGTCCAAATTCTTCGTGCGGACCACCACAATAATCAAACTGCCACTACTGCTGTAGAGGAGGGAGAAGAGGATTGTATGGAACTTCATGAGAGTTTGGCTCCATTGTATTATTTGTATGGGTCGACACTACTTTATTCGGTGGAGGAGAGTGATGTCATGATGGCAGGAGGTTCTTCGGCACAACAACCTACAGGAGGTGGTAGTGGGAATGGTGCACCTGAGAATGATAATTCACCAGATTTTGAAGTGGGCAATGATACCCAACAACAAAACCAAGAACCCGAACTGATGAACAAGAATAATGACTATGAGGAGGAACAGCAACCACCACCACAAGAAGAGGCACCAAGTGACCCCACGGAAGATTTGCAAATTGCCTGGGAAAATCTTGAAACAGCACGTAGTATCGTGACCAAATTGGTAGAATCCTTTCATCCACTTGGTGGAGGAGAGGAGATTGGGGGTAGCAGTAGTGGTGGTTTTGTTGGCAAGAGTGACTACAGCAGCTCTTCCACTACTCCTACATATACATCAAGTGAACAACAATCAGACCTACTATTAGATCTAGCCCAAATCCACACACGATTAGGTGACCTCCAACGTGGTAACAATTCCGTCGCCAACACTTCCGACTGTATTTCCGATTATACCACTGCATTGAAACTCCGTACCAAAGTGTTGGGACGGTATCATAAAAAGGTGGCCGATTCGCATTATAGTTTGGCAGGTGTGTATGCGGAGGCTCCGAGTAGGGGGGGGGAGGTGGTGGAGGATGCGGTGGAACGGTTTGTGAGTCAACTTGATGATGGTAGGGGTAATGGTGGAGATGGTGGTGGTGGAATGAAAGGAGGAATGGCAGAGAGTGAAAAGATGGAATATCGTGAAAGGTCATTGGAGAATTTTGTAGAGTGTGCTGTATCGTTTAGTGGAATGTTGGCAGTAATGTGTGGAGAGGATGCAGATGTGTTGACAGATTTGAGTAATGATGGCAAGTATACTACCTCTGCTTCTGCTTCTGCTTCAGCTGCATCTACCAATAATGATAATGGTGGTGGCGGTATCCACTCGACAATGGTATCGACATTACGTTCACGTGTCTCCAATCTCACTCCTCCATCCAAATCACCTGAAAAAGAAACCTTTGAGGACATTCAGGAAATGTTGGATGAAATTCAAGAGGCGGTAGATACGGCAGAAGAGGCGGAAGAGGGACTAAAGACATTGGGTGAAATGAAAGCGAATGAGATTCGGAAGCATGAGGCCAAGATGAATGGAGAGCAGGGTGGTGAAATGGGAGAGGAGGATGGAGGTGGAATGACAACTATTGGATTTGGAGCTTCTGCAGCAGCTGCTGCTGCTTCTTCGGGTAAAGTGAATGTATTTGGTGCTGCTTCCTCAACAACAACTCCAGCAGTAGCAGCTGCAGCTGCAAGTAGCAGTACTTCAGTCAATGCGTTTGGTAGTGCTTCAGCAGTAGCAGCAGCAACATCTGCTGCTGCCCAACCGATGATGATGGTGGTCAAGAAAAAGAAAAAGAAGAAGGTGCAACCAGTCCTGTTAGATGCAGATTCCGCAAAACGTGCAAAGACAGAGTAGGTATATGGATATGGGGGGGTCGATAATTTCATTTCGTGGCAATGCATAAATGCAGGTACTGTTTCAGATATCAATCTAACAGACCAATCCTAAATAGTTAGATGTTCATTCAAATCTCTAAAGCTGTGTTTCGCTCGTTTTACTTTGATGGACTCTTAGTCGCAGCTGTAGCAGTGGACAAGCTTTTAAATGTAGATGTCACATCGTCTACAGCAGCTGCGTCAGGGACCCCGATACCTCTGCGTACGTTGCAGTTGTTGATTTTACTTTGCTCAAACATCTGCTTCCATTCCAATGCTTGCATACTATCATCGAATCGAATGCTGGATAGGAGATGGGTTGGTTAGTAATGTAGGAAGTGTGGTTAGTTACAAAATTGCTGGAAAGTGTTTTGTACTCACGCGAAAGTCTTTTTTGTGGTGTTGTATGCCCAGTCCTTGCATATCCAAGTGTAAGCCTTGCCTCTGTTGGAGTTCATAGGCATTGCGTCCTCATGAGTAACCTCATGACACATCAAAATCTCCAACGTGCAGTTCTTCGTGAGCTCCATCCGAATCATCCCACGGTTATATCCTTCCTCTAAGCAGCGTATGAACTTAACCTGACCTTCTCCGCGGTATTTCCATGTACCTTCGTCGTTGTCTTCCTTGACATACTCGAAAAGCTTAGCTTGAGATGACGTATGAAGTAGCTGGACCTCATCACCTTCACCGTTCACCCTCTGTAACTTCTTAAGTATGATTTCATTCTGTAGTTGAGTCGCTTCCTCTTCCAGAGAGTCTTCATCTTCATCGGTATCTGACTCTGGATTGGTTGCTGCCGTACTAGCTACAGACTCGGCTCGGTTTCGTTGCTCATCGGCATCGGTGTTGGTTGGATTGACTGGATTTCCATCTTCCTTGTCATCTTCATCGCGTACAATGCGGCGTCGTTTGCCACGGCATGGTATGATGTACCCCATTCTTATGTGTCGTGGTATGTTTCGATGATTGCTCTGGAGAGTTGTGCGCAAGAGAGATACTTTCTCTTATCTTCCAAGAGCATGTGCTACTTTACATATGACAGGGCCATACGAAAGGCGCTGTCTCGTTCTTTTGACGTGTTTAGGACGCAATGAAAAGAAATTTCTTCATCAGATGGGGCTATCGGCTGGCCATCGGTTCAACGAATCGTGCGGCACAAATTTCATCGCCCAAAACACTTCATGTTCAACATTTTTGTCGAGATTTTTAGTCGCACTTAGCTTCTACATTCGACATACTCCTACTCTGTTTTGCCTGCCTCTCTTCTTTCCTTCTCGCATCTTTCAGAATTCGACAAAACAACATAGATAAGTAACAATACAACCATGGCAACCTCTGCGCTACCGTCAATAGGGTTTTCAGGGGCTGGATTCCTCGGCTGCTACCACGTTGGCGTAGCGGCTTGCCTTAAACGCCAAGGGTGGCTTGGTTTAGACGATACAGCAAACCAACCTACAACAATCCAACCAAAAACAATAAAACCATTAACCACCCTTCTCACGGGGGTTTCGGCCGGCTCGATGATTGCAGCAGCCACTGCAGCAGGTGTGGCACCAGAGCCGGATGGCATGGATGTAGTCTTGACAGCCGCCCGACGAACGAGAGAGTTGTCCAAAAAGAGTCGGCTGCCAACATTTGATGCGTTGACTCCAGGTTACAGTCTGATCGATGCCGTGGAAGGATCGTTCCGAGAAGCGATTGTTGGCGCTCTGGGCGGAACAATTCCCTCACAATCGCAGCAACGGCAATGTGAAAATGATTTTTCATCAGACAGTCTTTATGATATCGATCCTGAGTTATTTCAACGAAGATTTCCTAAGGGATCTCTGCGGATAGGACTTACAGACAAACGTGTATTACTATCGTCTTTTCCTCCTCCGTCACCATTGTCGTCTCTACCAACAGCATACCGCTATGTTGATTCTTATCGTAACGCCGAAGACGTCATTGCGGCTTGTATGCTGAGTTCCTACATTCCAGGTGTCACTGGTCCACTACTCCAGGATAATGTGTCGGACAAGCTGTTAGAAGCTTTGAATGTTGGAAGCAATTGGAATGACAGTAGAGCAGGCAATGATACTGTCAAAAGAGCTAATTCGACAGCTGCATGAAATTACAAGGCTCGGCATGGTAAAAAATGGAAGCGGCGGGTCAGAAATAGATCCTAGTAGTAATGATGAGGAAGATTATTCTACACAATATTGGGACGGTGGCATTGCTGACGTATTTCCAACATTTGATGATAATACAATAATTGTCTCGCCAATCAGCGGCATGTACAGCAATCCAGCAATTTGTCCAGAAATGCAACAACCCAATGGAGTGGAAGACCAATCACCAGCGCAGCGTCTTCTTCAATCATATGTGCCAACCCTTCCTGCAACGTTTCGTCACTGTTCCAAATCAAACTTGGGTCTGAATATGCAAAATGCAAGAATAGTGAAGGAAATGATTTTGTCATCGGACGATGAACAATTGTATCAGAGATTTAGAGAGGGCTATGATGATACAACTAGATTTCTGAACGAGAAAGGCCTTCTTACAGTATTTAGCGGTTGAAAAAGCTCTTATGACAAGGCATTCCAGGGGAGTGAAGTATTTCGTACGGATGAGGATTGCGTAGCGTAGTCAACCCGATACAAACTGTGCATTATCAACGTTGCTACCTGTAGGGGTCACAATCAACTCATTCGGAGAGGTTGATGCATGTAAAAAGTGTCGATCAGAGAGGGTAAGATGGACAACAGGCGACCATACGGCGACTATGCAACATATCCAAGCAATATATCATTAAATATAGTAATAGAGAGTATTACGAAGCTGTAGTAGTTCATTTTGCCAACGTCTGCTAATTGCAAAGTTCATTTAATCCGACATATTGTGTTTTGATTTCAGCACAATTCTGAACATAAATCACATCACATTTTAGTAACCCTGTAAAACTGATTATTCTGTTCAAGCACTATAATACGTCCACATATCTTTACTAATGTAAGATGCCGTTGGACCGTTCAAAGGAGTTGTAAGGAGGCGTCATAATGAATATGTAGAGAACCTAAGTACTTACTTATGTAGCTGCCGTCCCCATGTTTGTCAAGAAGTAGTATAGGCTTTGTTGTGTTGTTGTGGGTTCGTGGGTTCTGAACGCGTTTGACTTTGTTAAATAATTAACATAGGAATTGATAGAAGTACATTAACGGTAATGAACAAAAATATAGGCTAGACGATAAGTAGAGAGACGTATCCATCAAGAAAAAGTACGAGAAGTTCAAGTACAGGGGTTCTCAATAATCTTGATCGAAACACGCTCTAATGAAAATCCCTTTCCCACCACGGTACTAATTACAATGGCAGGTCCGGAACCAGTATAAAATTTGAGGGTTTTCCCTAACTCATTACCGCTTCAAAACTAATAAATCCTGACTAGTATTTCAATATTATGTTTGGTAGACGTACTTTAAAATTTCTGTTATATATGTTTGGTTATCATTTCAAAGGGTATTCAATAGAAATGGCCGATGACACGCTCTCTTGTAAATTTCTTTACCACGGTACTAATTATGTTGAGGAAAATGAACAATCACACGTCCGGAACCAGCACAAAAATTGAAGGGTTAGCCCTAACACATTACCGCTTCAAAACTACAACATCCTGATGTGTCCTGAAGACATAATTAAAAAACTGAAAGCCCTATTTCCTATTTCTTCATCTCATTGTCTCATTGTCTCATCATCAATACGATCTAGGGTGCGCGTCATTGACAGAATAATTCGTGTCACACTCTATCATAATATCTACAAACGGTACTTACGACACAAAATGCACAGAGCACACAGCGCATGAGATTCCACAAAAAATGATGTATCTACTTCTTATCCGACAAAGCTCTCAAAGCAAGGCTCAAATATCATCTCAAAAGGCGTGCCTTAGCCGCAAACGAATAACATGAGCGGCGGAAAATACCTATCAATATCTCTGCAAGAACTGCTAAATAGTGGAGCTCTCACCACGAGCACTTTCCTTCTGAAAAATGAAGGATCCACATCCGCTACACCACTGAACACCACAACCTTCAACCCGTCTCAGATGCAAATGATCAATGCGGCAAAAGCATCACTGCTTCTAGCTCGCTCTTTTGCAAGGTTCAAAGCAGGGGCAACATCATCTACTGATGTTTCGTCTCTTCAACTCGAAAATTTTCGTGTACATCTTAGCTACTCTTTACCACCATCGTCTGATGGGGCGAGCTCACCAACTGAGAAGAAAGAGTCATCGATTTCATTGGAGGGTCAAGAAGATAGTGATACTTCACTTCAGTTCATATCTGAGTTCTTTGATATGGACAAACCTCTGCCTCAGTGGACGCATCAGCAACAGTCACTGCAACAGACAAGTACAAGCACACCTCATTCCAACTCTGAACCAAGTGGAAGAGATCAAATGCGGAGGATGGCAACAGAAATCCGAAATCCTACACCTTCAATATCTCTCCACGATGTACTCTCCGCGGAAGGGTTTGATAGAATGCTCACCTTAATAAGTATCGACTGCAACCCTTCTAATGGCAGATATGTCTCTGATACGACGCCTGAACAGACGCTTGGTGATCTGATACACTGTATCTTTTCGGGAGGAAATCTCCGGCTTAGTTCAACTTTGAGTCAGCAACCACCTGAAAATATTGGCAGCAATAGTGATGTGAGAGCTGCAAAGATGAAGAGCAACGAGACATTATTTTCTTCACTGGTTGGGGTCGGTACGCTCCCTGTGTCGGTTTGCAGGTTACTGTCTGATTTATCGTGTAAAACATCAATTAGAAGTGAAGACCGATTCAATTCATCATGCACAATTTCGGTCCAAGAAGTGATTGAAGATCTCGAGCACATGTGTGCTTATCCTCAAATTTATCTGTATGATCCAGAGACTGAATTTTACTCGACGAATCTTCTCTTTGGGCAAAGGCTATACGGTCGCAAGGCAGAGCTGACGCAGATGCTCGGAATAACGACCAGGATTGAAAGCGGTTTAACAAGCTGCGGAGCAGAATGCATTTTAGTCTCAGGCGGCGGGGGGAGTGGCAAATCGCACCTTGTAAATAATGTTACTACCTTCCTGTCCAATATTGGTTGGATAGTGTCAAGTGCGTCATGTGGAAGAGACATGGGTCATCGTTCTTCAGAGACGGTTCTGACACTTCTAGATACCCTGATAGTGAATATTGTGGCTGTATACAACTCTGAAGGCAGATCAGCAATGGATGCATTGTTGAGTGTGATTGATTCAACTACTCTTCTGTCTCTGTCTGCATACCTACCAAGCCTACGAAGCGTTTCTGGAAACACTGATAGAAGCACGCCGCCACTCAATCGACCAGAGGTTTCTCGACTGCAATTGAACTTCTTATTATCACGATTGATGGGTGCTATTTTGAGCTTAGATCGTCGAGTGTTGTTGTTTCTTGATAACTTCGAGCACGTTGATTCAAGTGCGCTTGATCTATTGAGCGAGATGCTCACAGCTGTGGGTCGACTGCCGAACGGTCGAAGTCATTTCCTCTTCATTGGATGTTATAGAGAGGGTATCGGCGAAGGTCACCCACTGACAGCTCACATAGCTGAGTTCCGACTACACCAGGATATCATTCTCACCGAAATCAGCTTGAACAAATTATCAATGGATGATGTGACAGATATTATCATGACGGAACTCCGATTGCCGCGGCGCCTAGTAATGGAACTCGCGAGTATTGTGCACAAGAAAACATCTGGGCATGCTCTCTTTGTCGTCCAGCTCCTCAACTCGCTTGTACGTGACTCTGTCCTTGCATATAGACCAATGAAACGACGTTTCGATTGGGATTCTGCGAAAGTTCGAAGTCTCAAGACTGCAGACAACGTTGCCAGTTTGATTGTGTCGAACCTGAATTCCTTAAATGCTGGTGAGCAGTACTCTTTGCGAGTTGTATCTTGCTTTGGTATTCAAGTCAAACTGTCTTTGTTGGCTCTTCTGAAAGACACATGTCCTTACGGGGGCATTGAACCACACCTGAAAAGTCTTGTTGAAGGTGGTGTGGTAGAGGTGAAGGACTCCTTGGTCGTGTTCAGTCATGATTTGATTCAGCAAGGAGTGTACAATAGTATTCCTGAAGTGGAGAGGCAGCAGCTGCACCTCAACATTGCTGTTACCCTAGGCATGAAGGTTTCTCTTGATCAACACTCTGTGGCGGGACAAATAGAAGAGATAGACTTCGATAGTTTGTCTTTTGTGGCCAGTAGAAATATGCAATCAAAAGAAATCAATGCTATCATCGGAATTGCAACAAATCAAGTGAATCGTGTAGATCCGAAGTCTATCGAACTGCCACAAAGAATACGCTTTGCTCGTTGGAATATGGTTGCGGCTTCGCAGTTCTCGAAGAGTTTTAACTTTGGCGCTTCTGCGCATTACTGCAGGAAGGGTATTGGCTTGTTGTATGATTATCTCTGGTGCAATGAAACGTTTGACTTGTGCCGTGCATTGCATGAAGGCGTCGCCAGTGCGTCGCTGTTCCGGGGTGATATTTCAGACGCACAGCATCATGCAAATGTTCTCATAGAAAAGTTGCCATTTGCTGATTCACTTGCCGCTCAAAACATACTGTTACGGTCGTGGGAACGAATAGGAAAATACGAGGAGCAGGTGGAAAGAGGTTTGTTTGTTCTAAGGGGACTGAACCTTGATATCCCTATAGAGCCAAGTCCTTCATTTACAATGGAAGCAATGGCTCTGACATCCAGCATTGCCTCGAAGTACAGCATTGATCAAATATCCAATTTGAGGACTGGGAAGGTTGATAAGCGGAAAAAGAACATACTACTGAGTCTGAATTCAATTATCACTGGGGCATTGAGGTCATCATCGCCGTTTCTACCACTAATCACGTGTGCAGTCGTGAAGTACTCCCTACAAAATGGTGTCTACGAAGAATCCGCCTTATCATTTGCATCTCTAGGGTACTTCAAGATCGCCCTTTTAGGGGACTTCAAAGAAGCGCGCTATTGGGCAGACGCTACTCTGAAGATTCTGAATAAGTCTGGCAACAGTACCGCAGCTAGTCGTGCCCGCATCTTTCTGAATGGATTTGTAGAGTGCTGGTATGTCTCATTGAGAGAGACAGGTTCTAACCTATTGAGCATCAACAAAAGTGCTGTAGCGATGGGTGACGTAGAAAGTGCCGTCCACTCGATGCTGTTTTCTTTGAGATGTTCGTATTATGGTGGCGAGCACTTGTCGCTGCTTCTGCAGTCGCACTCTGAGCTACTTCGGACGATGGTAAGTGATTTCTATTATCCTAATCGCTATTGTCCTTTGATACAACTAATTGATGCAATTTTTTATTATATCCGTTATAGAAACGATATAAGGAGTTGGCAAAGCTATCGCTGGTAGACGTAGTCATGATTGAAACGCTCATAGGGACGAAAAGTAACGCGTTTGATGTTTTCGAAGGCACAATTCCTACCGAAACCTTTATACTCGCCGACGCCAAAGCCAAACAAAACATAGTATCCATAGAGCTCATTCATACAAGACGCTTCTTCACTTCTTTCTGGTTTGGAGATTATCAGAGTGCGAACGAATCTTACAAGGCTGCCTCAACAGTTCCCAGCTCGAAAATGATCAAGCTGTGGACAATTTACCGTGAATGTTACGAAGCGATAATCGCGTTTCACATGTATGCAGAAGGGGAAGGCGAAGAATGGCTTGAAGAGGGCATGCAACGTTTGTCTAAGTTTCAGTTCTGGACAACAATATCAAAGGATGTATTCGAGAGCAAATATCTCCTTATTCAAGCCGAGTACTATGCTGCCTCCTGTGACATTGAAAAG
This sequence comes from Skeletonema tropicum, assembly GCA_037178625.1. NCBI lineage: Eukaryota > Bacillariophyta > Thalassiosirophyceae > Thalassiosirales > Thalassiosiraceae > Skeletonema > Skeletonema tropicum. The sequence continues at coordinate 1,028,621 of CM074140.1, read as the reverse complement.
GCGAGGACGTCATTTGAAGTCAGTATCAAGTCAGCTAGAGATCATGGTTACATTAATGAGCAAGGCCTGGCATTTGAACGGTTCGGTGCGTTCCTTGAAGCACTCGTAGAAACGGAAGAAGCCTCAGTTTGCTACAAGAGCGCACATGTGTGCTACTTGCAATGGGGGGCGCTTGCGCTTGCTGAACACGTTTGGAACAAGTACAATCTAAGCACATGTAACGAAGGTGTGCACCCTTTGCTGATCCCTGCAGCAGTTGCGAAACGTGCTAGAGATTAACTGTTTACATACATACATAAGATGTAACTTATATACCCCCATTCTCACATATGATACCTACAAACTAACTTCTACAAATGCATCATCATCAGCAGCCGCTGCCTGTCTTAATTTCTCCAACGCCACACTGGCTACCTTTACAACCTCCTCACGTTGCAATCCAACCCGTTCACCAATATCATGAGCACTCCATCCCCTCCCACCATACTTCGAATCGACCAATCCAAATCGCAATTGAATAACTTCCAATTCAACACTGCTTAGAGTCTCACGAAGAAATTGATTCAATTCCTCATTCAGAATGAAATGATGGGTGTACGAAAGTGGATTATTGATTTCTTCCGTATCAGTAAACACATCACGCAGGGGGGCAACACTTCTTTCGGGAGGTTGACAGCGTCCAATCATCTTCTTGTGTGTTGAGTTGAAGTAACGTCGAGGGGACATCTGCTTGTGTTGCAGATGTGGCCGATGATGATGATTGTATTGATGATACATCATCCTCATCTGACGAACTCACAGCATCGGAATCACTTCGAGGTCGTAGCCCCGTACCAACATACCCCGCCAATGAAGGATCATACACCTCAAGTCCATCTTCCATACTAACAAATGTCCCAACCCTCCCAACCATTTTTCGGTATAGCTTTCGATACAGGGCCAGCTGTTCTGGGTTTACATCAACCTCCTTTGCGACTTGGGCCAAACTTGGCTCCTTCCCCAGTTTATTCCTCAAATATTTTGCAGCAGTATTGGCTGCCTCCAACGTCGTTTGGAGTGACGCAGGAAGACGAATGGGACGAGAGGTGGTGGCGAGGAATCGAAGAAAGGAGGAATGTATAGCTTCTTTGGCGTATTGCTCAAAGGTGATGTTCTTTTTTCCTAGTGAAATGTAATTTGTGTAGGTGGACATGGCACGTAGTAGTGCAATCATACCCTCTTGGACTAGGTCGTTGTACGATATAGAAGATTTTTTCCCATCATCATCATCGTTCGATTCCAAGGAATTGAGAACTCCACGTGCCAATTCGTCCACGAGACGTAATCCATCTCTCGTTGAGAACTCTTGCTGTACCGAAACTGATGCAGTTTGCGTGTGCACAGTTTCCCATTCATAAATGGCCGATGCAAGTGCACTATTGATGTGACCGTTTCCATCGTCGAGAATGGATTCGAGTGTTGGGATGGAATCCATTGTAGTACTAAATAATGCTCCTCGTATTATTTGATGGGAATGGAAGCGAACCCGCGGAGCCGATGCATGACATATACTATTTGTTATCGGTGTGACGCTTTGGAAAGCAGCGGTTCGGTGCTGCAAAAGCAGCAGGGAAGCGGCTGCTGAATAGAGCAACATGTTCTTTTATTTCTTTCGTTGGCGTACGATGAGCGCTGGCTTGCCAGTGTTATGGAAGAACGTAGCAGATTCTCAGATTCATGGAATGATGTTGAATTGGATTTTTTTGTCCTTTTGATGTCAAACTAAAGCAATATAGGCACCTGTAGGAATTAGTACTCAGATTTGCAGCTGTCCGTCGGCACCATCTCATTCTTTCTCCCGATCTTTCACTTCATTTTTTTGTCATGCCTGCCATCGCCATCTGGCTGACGTCAGCCACGCACCGCCACGCACCCTCGAAGCGAAGTCATCTCCTGCCATCAGCGAGGGTCCGGAGCTGTTGACTTCGAAATATCTTTGGTGTCAGTTGAGTGTCATTTATTGGCATTTTATTAATACAACCATGAAGTTCAGCCTCTCCGTTATCGTTGCCTCCCTCGGCGCTGCGTCCGCCTTTGCTTTCAACTCTGGAAGTAGCCAGGTCGTTGCCAAGTCTTTCCGCACCCAAAAAGGAGCTGCTCTTGCCCAACCTGCCTTCAAGAACCACTTCCAAACTGATGACTCGTCTACCGCTCTCGCTGCCACCGCTGCCGTTAACAGTGATGCTATCAAGACTCGTGGAGGAGGAACCATTGGCGGAATTGATATTCGTAAGTGCAATAAATACTTGTCTTGTGATATGATTTCTACACGTGATATGTCCACAAAGCTTACATCTCATTGTTTTGTGTCCTACAGCCTTGATGCTTTACTTTCTCTTCTGGTACGTTGGAAACTACTACTACAACATTACCAACAAGCTTGCCTTGAAGGCCGCTGGTGGATCAGCTGGATTCCCAATGACTATCTCTGCGTTGCAATTGGCTGTTGGAGCAATCTACGGAATCTTCTTGTGGTTGGCTCCCGATGCTAGAGAAAAACCTACCGTGACTATGGATGATATTATCAAGATGCTCCCCGTCGCATTCTGCTTCGCTGGTGCTCACTCTGCATCCGTCTTCGCTCTATCAGCCGGAGCTGTTAGTTTCGGACAGATTGTCAAGGCTGCCGAACCTGCATTTGCTGCCGTCCTTTCTCAATTTGTTTACAACAAACCCGTCAGTAAGGCCAAGTGGTTGTGCTTGCCTGTCATCATTGGTGGTGTGATTTTGGCATCAGTGAAGGAATTGGATTTTGCTGTATCGGCTTTGGTCTCCGCCTGTATTGCCAACTTGTTTGCCGCTTTCAAGGGTAATGAAAACAAAAAGCTTATGGAAACTGAGGGACTTAAGGACCGTATGGGATCGGTTGGTAACCAGTTCGCACTTACTACCATTCTTGGTTTCTTGATGTCTCTTCCTTTCGTCTTCCTCCGCGAGGGAAACAAACTTGGTGAATTCGTCACACTCTTCAAAACCAACCCCGTCATCTCTTCTAACCTTATTGCCTCTGGACTTTGGTTCTACGGATACAATGAGCTTGCTACCATGACTTTGAAGAAGACTGGTGCTGTTACCCAATCAGTTGCCAATACCGCTAAGCGTGTGATCGTTATTGTTGGAGTTGCTATCGTACTTGGAGAATCTCTTGATCCTATCAAGATGCTTGGATGCTCAATTGGTATCGGGGGCGTGTTCCTTTACAGTATCATTGATCAATTGCTTGCCAAGAAGGAAGCCTAAGTTCATTTTTCTGTTAGTGCCCATTTTGGAGTAGTAGGATATTATTTGTTTAAAAGTGGAGAATGCACTGACGTGACTCTCAATTTTGTAGATGAGGGTTTCAATCACTAACTCTATAGTTGATATGCATTTATGTATGTAGTTCATCGTGTTCGTAAGCTGTTCTGATTGCATAAGCGCTGTCTATTATGGGCTTTGTACTCTATTACGGTGTGGCGTCACGCTGACGTAGCTGGATTCAGAAGAATCTGAATCACTGTTGACGGGGTCTATCTTCATTTCGAACGCAAAGTCTGCAAACGGGTCTATCTTCATTCTTCTGCTCATCTCGAAAGCAAAGGGGTCTATCTTCATTCTTTTGTTTATTTCGAAAGCAGAGTCGACAGAACTATCACTGTCGTAGATTGTTCGGTTTTCTTTCCTGTTCTTGAGAGGTCTACCTCTACCAATAGTGCCTATTTTTCTTTTGCTACTACTACCTCTTCTTGTTCTAAGTTCTTCCTTATTTCTTCTAGTTGTTGAGCCGATGTGTGCATTGCTATCACTTTTGGTACCAATGATGCTGCTCCTGTTTCGTTTCCAAAGAAGCACGGCTCCTGTTGCTATCGCAACAGAAGCAAAGCCTAAACCTGCTCCTACTCTTGTAGATACATTCGGACTAGGACTTGGAGGATGGTATGATGGATTATTGTTAGATGAACCCACTCGAGATGCTCGATTGTTTACTTCTGCTCCTGTTCCCATCAAGTGGTAGCTTCCGTTAGGTTGCTCTGAGACATACGTGGTATCTGGTCGTGGAGGTCCTTCAGTAGCCATTTCTTTTGATTTGTTCTGACTCTTTCTCTTTGCATACTTACAATACTGGTTGATATGATGTACTTAGATCGGAGAGATCAACGAATATAGGCTGCCTATTACGATTACAATCTATTGCTCAGATTGAATGGAGTAAGTAGTGCCAAGACGCAATAAGTACAGAAACACTCAGCAGCCGAGCATGATTTTTGAAGAGAGAGAAGGCAAGGGTTTTCATTTGGGTGCGGTATTCACTTCTACAGAGGAATTAGTACGTAATTGTCCGCTACGGTCACTTCTGAGACCAAAAATTTTTTATTTTTGGTAAGCGTGTTGTAATTCCAAATCATTACGGTGTCTAATACGGCGGAATTCGTATCCTCTGTATTTTCCTAGTGTAGCTTCTACACTTTTTCTTATTCCTCTCGATCTCCCAGCCCAGTGGACTGCCCAGTGCACATAAAAAAGAATGGATGTGCTGCGTGTCGATTTGATTAGGTTATCCCCTATTTGATTTTGGTAGAAGAAAAATCTAGATATGCAATGCAAGAAAGGCTGTTTTGGGTGATCCCCTAATAGTAAGTTGTTTGTTCTTCAATCACATCGATCACCCATGAGGCCCCCCACCTCTCCCCTATTATGGCATAGGATCTCAGAACCGCCGTTTATTCTGCTAATGGGGCATCGTCTGTTGTGAAAATGACTATGAACATAACCATCATCGTCGAGTTCCGCCATATTGACGCACAGACACGATTGACGTCGGCGAATTACGTGTGCAATGTTGATGCTGGCTCGATGTGTAAGAGCCGTTGGCATTGTCATAAATGTTTGTACAAAAGAGAGTGCGGCAAGCCTTCCGACATGCGACCGATTTTGAATTTTGAATTTTGCTACTAGCTAACTGTACGTACTTCGAATCTACTGTACTTCTCGTACATAGACGAAAAACAAACGGCCACTCTCTGCGACACGCAGCCCATTCTTTTATGTGCCCTGGTTTCATTGCTGTAACTTTGCGTGGTCTGGAGTGGGCGGTCTTGAGGGCACGAGCGGACACCTTGGAGCTTGGAGGCAAATTATACCCCGTTGACAGGGCCTTTTGTACCCGGTGCAACTTTTACAGGGGACCTACCGCGAACTATACCCCCCCTGGGTATAAAAATTTTGGCTAGACTGCTGCAGGTGGGTATAATATTCGCTTCTAATTCCCTAGTAACTAATAATAGTAAAAACGAGGAGGTGGGTACATATAAATATTTTGGCTAGGCTGTGATTTGGAGGGTGGGATAAGCCGAGTAGGTGGATAGTTCGCGGTAGGTCCCCTGTACACCGGAATTTTATCCACTTGACACTTGACATAGGTAGGTACTTACTACTTACCATGTCCCTGAAAGAGGACTCCCATTTAGCATGATATCCTTTTGAGTAGAGCTGTGTCACGCGCAGCGTGAGGAGTAACGTGAATCACGTGAAGCGTGAAATCTAGAGGTTGGTCTCGTCTCGGCCTCGGCACTGTCCCGAGATTCGAGCCGAGACAGGGTCCGTCGAGACGAGATCCCGGGATATCTCGAGATTTTCAATGAAGAAGGTTAGCAATGATTAAAAGGGGCAAAACCAACAAATAACTATCTACTATGGACTCTTTAGACAACTTAGTACTCATTGTTCTGGCCAGCATCAATTGGATCCCCACTCTCATCCTTGTCCTCAAAAGAAGGAGGGAGTACATAGAAACTCATTCAAAGGGACATCTGGCATGAGTTCATCCCAATTTTTGCGGATGAGGCTTGTATTTTCTTCAACAAACATGATGCATCGATGCGGCAAGTAACAATGGGATCAATGCAAGATCGCTTTGCTGCAATTACTCTGGCTGCCCTGCTCCAGATTCTTTCCAAGGGAGCGGAAGTTGCTGGAATATCTCACAGGTACTCTCGTGCAAGTGTTGCAAGTTCAGGGAATTGGTGAGCGATTTGTTTCCAACGCTTCAATGGATCATTAAACTTTCTTTCTCCATCTTGCATCGGCATTTGCTCCAGGAGTTCGTAAGCTGCAGCTGGGCTTCACATCGGATCCGAATATTGTCATCAGTCAATTCGACATCATTTGCTGCTGCATCGTCGTCGAAGTCAAATGCACCCAAGAAAGCGAAGCTCGTGTCTTCTGATTTAGAAGATACTTGCGGTACTGCAATACTTCCACCTTCACCACCATTATCATTTGTATTTGTATTAGCCTACTTCTCGACATCAACCATAAGATCTTTGATGAGTTGCATCAACTTATTAGACAAGGTCGAGTCAATTCATATTCAATAATGGCAATGATGTTCAATTACTACTTACCTTCAAAAGCCAGAACTGCATTACAATGAAGAACATGGTCTGTGCAATATGCATGCGCCCAATCCTCATGTGCTCCATTCATACGGATTGCAAACTTTCTCAACTGCTTGTGTCCTGGTTCACTACACACGGATTATCACCCTTCCAATGTTGCAAATGCATTTGTCATCCCAATCTTCTTCGTCGCTCGAGGATTCCGATGGTTTTCGCTCTTTGCATTTGACATCATCGTCTTCGTCACCCGACGATTCCAACGATTCGTTCCTGCTGGCAGTAGAAGCTGCATCGGCATCGGTGATAGCATCGACCATGATTTCAGAATAGATGAAGATAATGAGTTGAATTTATCAAAAAAATAATCAAACTCCAATGAACAAGTCTTGTGAACGCACCCAACGGTGTCAAAGGGAGTCTTGTTATGATGTGAGATTGGAATCGTGCTGATGAAATCAGAAGCAGCCGCAGAAACGAATTGTTCTTCGTCATGGTTGGCTGTGAGAAAGTGATGACAAAAAATCCCGAAATGCTCCGAGACAGAGGGTGCCGAGACGAGACACCTGTCTCGACCCAAAAAATCCCGTCTCGTCTCGGTCGAGTCGAGACGAGACCAACCTCTAGTGAAATCCATTCACGCGACCCTCCGATGGCGTGAAGCTCATAACCTGTTTCTTGTGTTTCTCACAGTGTTTCACCAAAAAATTGCCAAAAAAGTGACAGGCAGACGATTTAATCATGCACTTCAATGACGCAACTTTTTTAATCGTTCGTGCGTGGTCGGTGTCGAATTCTTTTATGTCCCTGGTGTCGAGAGCATCTTAAGTAAATGGATCTGGATACTTTTAAATGTAGGAATTAATATCCTCATTTTGTCACGACAGGACGTCGAACTAATTTTGTCCCAGTCACCCAGAGTACCGCACACTTTGAAAAATATGGATCTAGCAATTTGAAGCTAGAGAAAACACACGTTCAGTGTCGGAAGCACATGTAGACAAATGAACGTAGGAATACATACTGAATTCCCTAACGGCCTTATTAAAAGATTTGGGCGATCTTTACACCTGCCGAAAAGCGAACCTTATGACGCGTTCGGAAGATTGTTCGGAAGATTCACAAGATTCTTCAACAAGAATTAACTATGTATGAAGGTCCTCTGTACACAGGCTAGATGACCAGAAAAGTTCCGGAGGAGGAGGAGGAAGGACGGCGAAAAAATGCAGAATTCTTGGACTAGAATCTTGGACTAGCACGCGCAAGTCCACTTTCGTCATTGCTTTTGTGCAAGTGTTTTTTGGATCAAAGTCTCACAAAACATCTAACGCAGCAAAGGAAATGTGCAATACAATGGCTAGCAAAACACACCATCGTACCGAGAGTCCCACTGGAGTCGCTCTATCCAACAGTGAATTCAAGAAGCTGTTCACTCCATCACGAGACGATGAGACGCCTCCTCATTATGCCACCTACAGCCGTCTTCAAGCGAAGGAACTTCTCAAAAACCTGGAGATCGCACGGAGCAACAATACAGTAGTTCAAGCAGAGGCAACGGAGAAAATTGAGAGTCCTATCAGCAGAGTCCCAACAACATCTTCATCTTGTTTCCAGCCAACATTACGTGCCCCTACACTGAAGCAAAGCATCCATCGCATGCTACTATGGCCCAAATTCATGCTCCTCAACTGCACCTACAACATCTGTGAAGCTGTCTCGATTCTTCTTCGTGATCTGTGGTGAGTTTTTTTGCGTGTTGTATGACTCTATTATTTATTATGTCATATGAGGTACATGTGATTATGTGATCAAAATTTTAACAACTTGCATAATATCCACGAATTTCTACTATTCACAGGGCTTTCGGTGGTAAGCCATCCAAAATCTTTGATTCGAACGATCCTCTTGCCTTGAGTAGTGCGCCAAACTTTGCTGGAAAGAAGGCACCAGGATACAGCTGCCAAGTCACATTCACAAAGATCTTCCACGACCGTGAGAGATTCCAAGCCGTGTTTGAGAAGCTCTGCGCCGATTCTGGTATGGCGTCCCCTGATACGATGGGCACTGTTTGTTGGAATGATTCAGTGGAGCTCCTTAACGACTATTCTTCTTCGCTTACGAACGTTTCTGGCGAGCATTATATCCCCAACAGTCGATCCTATTATGCAGAGGGTTCTCGTTTCAAGAAGTATCATGTTGCTATTGATATGTACGAATCGGACAATACGACTATTATGCAAGGTGAGAATCATGTATCTTGTATGCCATTTACATCATCTGATACGTTACGTAAGGAGTTGTTTGCAAAACAGACTAATTCTGACCCATGATTCTTGCTCATCTTATATCTTTGGGTGCAACAGCGCATTTGCCAGGTAGAGCATGGGATGGTACCTCATGCTACAACTTCGTTAGGTGAGCGATCTGTTAGTATTGCGATTTGCCATATGCGACATATCTTTATTGCTGATCTCAAACAACTTATGTCACCACCCAGGGAGCTCGTTCACCGGTACTACTCGGATGATTCTGAGCAGGAGTCAAGCCCCGTATTCAAGGGTTATGACCTTATGCAAATGAAGGATGATGTGCGTAAAAAGTTTGATAATCTATTGAACATCCTACGCTGGGCTATTTTCGTCCCGTACAATGTGTACAGCAATCAGAGCAGTTTGTGTTGGCAACAAGCGTCTGCTGCGGCTGGGATCGATGGCTACACTGAAATTCCAAAAGAGCTGTGCCATTTTAACTTAAATGATATCCAATCTAAGCAGCTCTCGACGGCTCTCAAAGAGCAGGGTGTTGCTCCAACGGCAGCACTCGTCTTTGCCGGTGTACATGCCTATCAGCTTGAGCTTAATGAATTGCCCTTTTCAGTTGTAATGCAAGCATCTTTGCAGACTCGATCCTTTGAGTCTTCAGACCCTTCACTCAAAGAAAGAAGGTTTGTCGGTGATTGGTTGATAGGTATTCTGCACCGAGTGAGAACGTGGTCTCGTCTTTTCGGCATTGACAACTACAAAGTGGAGGACGCCCAGAAATTTTACCAAGAACTCATTTCGGGTCTCAAAACTACCGATGCCAGCGTTCGAGATGGCTTTTACAGTCGGGTCCTTGGCAAGCTGAAAGGTGGTGCGGCAGCCTTCGAAAAGACTCCATGCTTCCCTGGCCACTCTCGATTGAACGACTCTCTTTTCTTCAACAATTACGGGGTACGTACCATGCATTCTGATTCTGGATGTGTTGGATTCAACTGGTCAGGCGCTGGAAAGGTTGGAATCAATTGTATTTTGGTTCAAGGCCGTCTCTGCTGCACAGTTGCATCTACCCAGTTACCCTTGGCGACAGTTGAAGCAATTCGTGATACCTTCAAAACCATTATTGAAGCGATGATGGAGGGTGAAGATGGAGATGAAGTCGTCAAGAGAATTGTCAAGGAACGTGCTGGATAAAGCTGATTTTAGAATGATCTCTGAATTTGCACATATATACTTAGTTGGACTATTTCGGTTCTTTGTATTGATTGAGTTGGATATCTTGCTCAATTGGTATCGGGGGCGTGTTCCTTTACAGTATCATTGATCAACTGCTTGCCAAGAAGGAAGCCTAAGTTCATTTTTCTGTTAGTGCCCATTTTGGAGTAGTAGGATATTATATGTTTTTAATAGTGGAGAATGCACTGACGTGACTCTCAATTTTGTACATAGATGAGGGTTTCTATCACCAACTCTATAGTTGATATGCATTTACGTAGTTCATCGTGTTCGTAGCTATTCTGATTGCATAAGCGCTGTCTATTATGGGCTTTGTACTCTATTACGGTGTGGCGTCACACTGACGTAGCTGGATTCAGAAGAATCTGAATCACTGTTCACGGGGTCTATCTTCATTCTTCTGCTCATTTCGAAAGCAAAGTCTGCAACAGCATCTATCTTCATTCTTCTGCTCATCTCGAAAGCTAAGGGGTCTATCTTCATTCTTTTGTTTATTTCGAAAGCAGAGTCGACAGAACTATCACTGTCGTAGATTGTTCGGTTTTCTTTCCTGTTCTTGTGAGGTCTACCTCTACCAATAGTGCCTATTTTTCTTTTGCTACTACTACCTCTTCTTGTTCTAAGTTCTTCCTTATTTCTTCTAGTTGTTGAGCCGATGTGTGCATTGCTATCACTTTTGGTACCAATGATGCTGCTCCTGTTTCGTTTCCAAAGAAGCGCGGCTCCTATTGCTATCGCAACAGAAGCAAAGCCTAAACCTGCTCCTACTCTTGTAGACACATTCTGACTAGGGTTTGGAGGATGGTGTGATGGATTATTGTTAGATGCATCCACTTGAGATGCTCGATTGTTTACTTCTGCTCCTGTTCCCATCAAGTGGTAGCTTCCGTTAGGTTGCTCTGAGACATACGAGGTATCTGGTCGTGGAGGTCCTTCTGTAGCCATTACCTCTTGGACTCTTTATTTGGCAGTTGTTTTGGCAGCGCTGCTACGTGATATCAGTGACGACTACAATAATGGGATGCCTAATCAGTGACGACTACTATAATGAGGTGCCTACGATTCACGATCTGCTCGCTCAGATTGCATGCATCAGCAGCAGTGCCAAAAGATCGACAGCATTTTTTAGAAACACACACTCAGCAGCCAAAGCATGATTTTTTGAAGAGAGAGAAGGCAAGTGGTTTTCATTTTCGGTGCGGTATTCATTTTTACAGAGGAATCAGTACATAATTGTCCGCTACGGTCACTTGGACCATCCATCGCATTATCGGAGATTTTTGATTTTTGGCACTTCGCACCATGCCATTTCATTAGCTTGCATGTTGTGCTCCTCGATGCAATGCAATCAGTGCTGATTTAAGTATAAAATAATGAGGCGCCTACCACAAACAATAAATTCTTTTTCTTCTTCATTGAAGCGTCGTTTGATATGCCCTCCGACGGTCCATGCAGCAACTGGATTTTCTGTGATACATCAACGACGACTGGAGCAGCACTTCTTGATCCCTGTCTCCCCGCCGCAGCTTCGATACTCGTCTTCACCAGCTACAGATCAAGCGTCTCGACTTCCAACTGATTTCCTATCCATCCTCCAAAGAAATCATCCCGACTTGAAAATTTCCCTCAACAAATACGAGCTAGACTCACATGGGCATGGCGAATCGCATCACCCTGTATCACCACCAGATGCGGTACTATATCCTTCCTCTGTTGAGGAGATTCAAGATATTTTACGCTTGTGCTGCCGAGAGGTACACAGAGAAGGAGATGATGACGATGATGTTCCCACTGTTGAAATTGTGTCTGTGATTCCATATGGGGTGGGGACATCTCTTGAGGGACATTTGAGTTGTTTGATACCTCAAGATGATAGTAATGATGTAGTTGAGATTCCTTCGTCACTGTTTGAATCGAATGATGATGGTCGGAAAACGAAAAGGGTTAGGATAAAGAGAAAAGGTGGAATCAGTTTAGATATGTGTAACTTTCAATCCATTGGAGAGTTGACTCCGGGAGATGGGTTTATCAAAGTGGGTGCGGGGGTGACAAGGAACAGCCTAAATGATGCCCTGAGGCATACTGGCATGCAATTCATGATTGATCCCGGTGCAGATGCAACTATAGGAGGAATGACGGCGTGTGGAGCATCTGGAACTGCTGCTGTCAAGTATCGTACGATGCGAGAGAATGTTTTGGGTTTGACGACTGTGCTGCCTCCTCAATTAATTGCATCTGACACTAATGATTGTGACAGCAGATCAAAACCAAGAGCAGTGACTTGTGGTAGCAATGCACTCAAAAACTCTGCAGGCTATAATCTTCCGGCCCTTCTTATTGGAAGCGAAGGCACAATAGGAGTCATCACAGATGTCACAGTGAAAATTTATCCAATTCCATCACATGTAATAGCAGCATCATGTACATTTGATGATTTACATACCGCTGCAGAGGCCGTAACGATGATTCGAATGCTTGGGATACCCGTTTCACGAATGGAACTGTTGGATAAAATTTCAATCCGAGCTTTCAACCAATCTAATGAAGATTTGCAACCCATGCAGGAGAAGGCAACTCTTTTTCTCGAGTTTTCTGGCCACTCGGAAAGTTCCGTCATTGCTGATTTGTCAGCTGCTCAAGCTGTTTGCGTTGATGACTTGGATGGGTCTAACTTCGTGTCAGCCAGGGACGAAGTAACACGCAACAAGGTGTGGGCTGCGAGACACAAATTATATTACTCCTCTATCGCCTTGCGTGGGGGAGATGACGACGGTGCAACCTCCCAATCAACAATTGTCACGGACGTGTGCGTTCCACTATCTAGTTTTGCTGATATTATCTCTGCAACTGCAGAAGACTTGCGTGATTTGAATGTATTTGGAACATGCTTCGGTCATGCTGGTGACGGTAATTTTCACTGCATCCTACCTTTACGACCGGACGACACAGAGGAGTACAAAGACAAGGTGTTCAAAGTGATAGAGCTTATGACAGAACGAGCTATCAATGCTGGTGGAAGCGTTACTGGAGAACATGGGGTGGGATACGGCAAGAAGAAGTTTCTAGAGAAGATGTACGGAAATGCTGGAGTTTCGTTGATGCAAACGATAAAGAGCTCAATTGACCCATGGAATATAATGAACCCTGGCAAGATTGTTGACGTAGAGTTAGATATTGGAGCCATGAAATAAAAACAAGAGATTCATGACTTCATGACATTATTTATTTATCAAATTGTAAGACCTACCTTACTATTCTAACCGTACTATACAATTGTCACCGGTGATTACACTTTATCCTCGAGCTGTTCGATAAATTCTTCAGCCACTTCTTTTGCTGTTACTGTGTCAGCTGTTACAATTTCATCTGTCTTGGGTAACGCTGCCAACTTTTCGGCAGACTTTACCCAATACGTATACTGACGCCCTTTCCCTTTTATCTCCACTCCTAGTTCACCAGAATCATCTCGGCGCTCTTCAACCTCAAACTCGTACGCTGGTGCGTCAAGAAGCATTCTTTGCGTTGAAGGGGAAATTTGAATTTTCATTTTCTGTGAAGTTTGTTCCATGCGAGCTGCAAAGTTTACAGTATCTCCAAACAATGTGTACTTTTCGAATAGAGTTGATGAGTCGACTGGTGAGATCTTCTGGAAAGAAGAGTAAATAATCACTTTGATAAATGCACAATCACATACCTTTGGAAGTGCTGTCCCAATAACCCCGGCCACGCATGGACCACTCGCAAGGCCTGCTCTGATGCAAACATTGTTGCCATCGTCAGTTTGGTACTCTTTTACAATCTTCATTGCATCAAGAGCAAATAGACACATCCTTTGAGCTGCTTCGGGTCCAGAGCACTTTTTGGGGCAGCCAGCAACAGCAATGTAGGCGTCGCCAATGGTTTCAATCTTGAAAACCCCATGCTTTGCTGCTTCAATATCAAACCTAGAATACAGGTCATTCAACATCTTCATAACCTCAGCTGGTGTCATTTCGGAGCTCATTTTAGTGTAACCCACAATGTCAGAAAAGAATATAGTGACCATGTCGTATTTCTCGATGATAGTCTCTCCCTTTCTCAACTTTTTAATGGCTCGTGGTGGCATCAATTTGAGTAGAATGCCTTCAAGTTGGGACTTGGACACTAGAACTAGCATCGTCAATATCATGAAAATAAATGATCCAATGAATACAATTGGATAGGCCCACACTTTGTAGTTAGGAGAAAATCCATCATCAAAACAAACAGAAATGACCCAGCCGTTATCACCAGTATCAAGATCAAGAGTGACGTTTTCAGCAGTACACAATTCCGAGTTTGCAGACTCCGCAATTGACTTGACAACCTCTTCGCCCTTGATCACATCAGTTCGAGTGAGCTTAAACTGCATTTTCTCATTCTCAAATTCCTTGTAGATGTTGCTTTGCTCTTTTAATGTAGACCAGTCCAGCAACACCACGATGAATCCCCAGCACGGATATGCGACATTGTCAACCACCATAATGTGTCCCTCTTCTGGATCCATATTAATGGGAAGGCGAGCGATGAAAGTCTCGCCGCCCTGGATCAGATTTAAAGGTCCAGCTGTAACGACACCATCTGCTGGTACGGTCGCACGTGCTATACCGACACGTTGGGGATCATTCAACAAATCGTGACCCCAAGCACCTGTGTTGTTCATGCAGTACCCCTCCTCAACTCTTGGGTTGCCTACAAAATCATCACAGTTTACCACCGGGTACAACATGCTTACTACTCCTTTGGGCGCTAATTGAATATTCACCAACGCCTTCCCAAGGCCAGAATTCTCTTTGATGCCTGATGCAATGGTATCAAACTTGCGTTGAATGTTTCGACCTTCAGTAGTATTGAAGAGACCAGATAGATCGCGATGAGTAATTTCCTTCCCCGGCATTACAGGGGCAGAGGTGCTTTCAGTACAATTCAATGGATCTTTTTTAGGGTCACACCTGTCTCCAACCATCAAATCCAAGTCATGGAATATGGGCAACTCTTGAACAAACATGGACATGGTGAAGAGGGGGAGAAAGGCATTCTCAAGTACTCTCACGAAGAACAGATCCGTTTGTTCTGCTACTGATATTGCTGTTTGCTTCCGACTTTCTGCTGTGGCAGTGTCAAAGCCATACACAATGAGCATGCCACAAACAACAAGTACAACGTATAAAAGTAGTGATGGAACGAGGACAGTTGGCTTGGAAAAGGCAGTAGTCACGGTGGAGCGAAACCATCGACCAGCTGAAGCCAATTGTTCCGAGAGACATTCCTTACAGGAGAATCGTTCGAATTCGTCATCTGACATCAAAGAGTCCATGTCATCCCACGCAGAGCTGCGCCGAGTGAATTCACCCCAAATCCCCCCCATACTCATGCTAGACGATCGTCGTGAGTTGAATGTCGATTTGGAATTTACTGTCGAGGAGTTTTGTGTGGAGGAAACGGATTGAACGCTGCTTGCGTAGGAGACTCTGCGCCGGGGGCGTCCTAGAATACTGCTAGGCTCGTAGGCACGCTGTTCATCGACAGGCTCTTGAACATGCTTTTCATTGCCAGGCTCTTGAACATGCTTTTCACTTTCATTGGATTTGCCATTGGATTGATCCTCGTTTGTAAACACAGGCTTTTCACCTCCATCGGATTTTCCATCGGATTTTCCATCAGATTGATCCTCAATAGTAAACGGCGGTGTATGATCTGATGATGCGATATCAATTTTGCTGACATTGGATGTTCCTATTGTGATGATACTGCTGTTGAAATCGGATGCTCTTCGATGACCGCTGTTATCCATGTCAAGTGACTTTGAAGTCACTATCTCAGCAGGCGGAGAATCAGGGTCGGTATCAGTGGGTACCTTGTCTATGGAAATAATATGATTGAAAAGATAAATACAACGTGACATTGAGAACACAAGATGATTTTGATCGGCCCCGGCGGACGACGAAGGCGAGTCACTCCGGCCTCGTGCATGCAATCATTTTAAGTACAAGCTTACCCATTTTGAGAACTTATGAAACTTATGGTGTGGGACTCGAGATGATAGTCTTCTTTGCAGTGCTGAAACACCTTCCTGACACAGCCAGCTGGTATATCTTTTGGATAATTATTGATCGGACTGTTGAGAGTTGAGAGTCGAGAGTTAGTGGTGCCTGCCACTGTAGCCCTGATGGCGCAATTCACGATCACTGCTTGCTTGCAAAACTTTTGTGGGACCTTGCTGAGCGGAGAAGTTGTTTGTAAAGCGGACCCGTTTTGAGGGATACTTATGTAAGTACCACTCGTTGTACTAGAGCGTCCTTAACTTATTACTTACGCAAATTTGGGTTCGCATGAGTTGTGACGTTTTTGTGACCTTGTGGAGCGCGCAAATTTTGGACCAACCGGCACCAAAGTTCTGGCACCATTTCTCCCACCATTTTTTGAAAATTTTTGAACTGCAGCGGCGTTCTCTCCGGCCGTCCGAGCCCACTCGACATGGCGCTCATGCCCTCCTGGTGTGGTCGGTCCAGTAATACTATCGTTACTATTACCACTCCATCATGACACGTGCTCCCGCACGTCGCTTGCGCACATATCTGCTTTAAGCTGTCTTGCCAATGTTACCACTGGGGATGGATGATCAGAGAACTCTTCACCACTGAATTCATCAACGATTCCCTTAATTATTACTCTCAATTTCACAGTTGCGGGGTTTTTGCATTTCCACTTACTATAATGACGGAAAAGTCCATTGCCATCACGCTCACCGCCAGTAGGTTGGCCCTCAAAGAAGGTTGTCATCAAAGCCTTCCACTTTTCGCCGGTTCCCTGACCGCGCTTGGGAATTTTAAGTACTTCTGTATGGCTAGTTTCGATGAGCATACATACAGCCATTTCATGTAAGTCTGTGTGGCCAGGTTGTAGACATTTTAAGAATGACTGCAACCCAGGAGGGAACGGGGCAGCGGGAGCCGCAGTGACAGTGGCGGCGGTGGATGGATTTGTTTCGGATTCGGACGACATGGTGCATGTGAAATAAGTTGTAGCAACATCACACAACTCCATGGCTGCAGCCACGCCACTGCCACGCCACTGCCACCTGCTCACGTACGTGCTGACGTTCGTGAGCAGATATTCATTGCTGCTGTCAATACTGCTGCCGAGACTTGCCTAATGACCGCACTTACTTGCTCACCATGGCTGTTGCCAAAGTATTTACTTGATGTCAAAAAAGAGATATATTAGTTCCTACGTGAAAGAGTGGTCTTATTTACTTACGGAAAAATTCGATTTTGCGTAAGTAAATCAGCAATTTCTCTTGTCTTACTTACGCAAAACGTCATCAAAAAATTCCACAACTCACAAGTGACGTCATTTCGTTCAGTTTTTTGCGTAAGTAATAAGTTAAGGACGCTCTACTTATCGCGGTTACGTACCTACTTCTCAACTCTACTTCAAGGCCTCCGCTGTGGGTCCCTTTCGTTATTGGCGGTCATCTGTGCAGTGTGAGGCCAGATGGTGCGCAGGTACAAATTAAAGTTGGAGTAGATTCTCCGTTTTTCCGTCATAGAGCTGCTAATTTTGGAGAGTTTGGGAATCTACCGCAATCGCAGAGCGCTAAGATGCATGTTTCTTTCTCATCTAGTTGAAGTTGGGGATCCTCTAAACTGAGAACGGAGTTTCTCTAACCAAACCGAGGTACGTGGTAGTTGCCGTGTCTCTATGAGGTTTTCTATTCTTCCGAAGCTTTATTTGTACGTGTGAATTGGTACAAACTTATTGCTGCACCGGTTGGATTTACTTTTTCACCGCATTAAACCGGACGAACAGTGCTTAGTGCTTAGTGAAAAAAAATGATAAATGATGGACACATCAAATTGAGCTCTTAAGTAAGGAGTACTCAGTAATGAACTATGAAGAAGTAATAATACTCCTCTGTACTTTTATCAATTGATATTCGCAACATGTCGCTTAAATACTTCACACCCATTTCAGGGCTGATTGGAGGTTCGCTCATCGGGCTATCTGCTGCAACTCTCCTCCTATTCAATGGCGACATCCTGGGTGCTTCTGGTCTAATGTCTTCATTCGTCGTTGCGCCTGTCAAGACACTCACGGACCCATCGCAGCAGTGGAAGCTTTCCTTCTTGGCTGCTTTCGCATTGACTACGCGAATTTACATTACTGTTATTGATCCGGATGCACTGAAGGACCAACGATTGGGCTATGGAGACTCAACGATGCCAATTCCTTCGCCACTGGCCTTCATCGTCGGTGGCTTCTTGGTTGGCTTTGGGACCAAACTGGGCAATGGTTGCACTACTGGACACGGTATTTGTGGATTGGCTCGAATGAGTAAAAGGTCGTTGACTGCTGTCTTGTCATTCATGGCTACTGGAATCATCTCCGCATCTGCTTGCTCTGTAACCTGCCCTGGCTATCCCTACCTCAGAACTAGCTATGATTCCGTAATTAACAACCTTCCAACGGACACAACAATCACAATCGGCACTGTCATTGCATCACTTGCAGCTGGGTCGGCCATTTCGGGGTTTCTCAGGAAATCACCTTCACCTAATGCAACTAAAGCTGAACAAGATGAGTACACCAACAATAGACGCAAGATCATTCCATCTATCTTCAGTGCCGCTATGTTTGCGATGGGATTAGTGACTTCGGGAATGACAATTTCAAGTAAGATTTACGGCTTTTTGAATTTGAAAGGCCTTTTCAGAGAAGGAACTTGGGACCCGACGCTTGCTTGCGTCATGGGTGGTGGTCTTCTGGTTAGCTTTCTCTCCTATCAATTTGTCAAAGGATTCAATGTTATCAAGGTGGGTACCATCTCTCTTGTATTGTGCTGACCATCTGCTGACCTCTTTGAAACATTTTCTAACTCTACTTCCTCTGAAATGCTCATTGTAGAATGACAAGGCTTTAGAATGCCCCCTTTCTCAAAAGAAAGACGGAGGAAAGTTCAGTGTGCCAACAAGTAAAGTGATCGATCGTAACCTCATGATCGGTGAAGCTCTTTTCGGCCTTGGATGGGGCATTGCGGGTCTGTGCCCAGGACCGGCCATGCTCCTTGCTGTAGCAGGTTACCAGAATGTGCTCATTCGGTGGTGGCCATCTTTTTACATTGGTGCGTTTTTGGCCGAGAAAGTGAAGAAGATTCAGAGTGCAAATTAGGAGTGATGATTTTGGTCTGTTCAAAAGTACATAACATCCGCATTCATTTCTGAAGAAAAGATAGTAGGTTTGCTGGAGTGTGCTGTGTAGATGCATCTCTTTCATAAGCAAGCTAAATTTATGTTGAGTGTGTATGAAAATTGTGAATTCTATACTTTATGATCAGCTCAGGGGTTGAAAAAGTCTGAGCCAGAGCTAATATCCATTGCATGCTGACCAAGATCTGCAACTCCCTGTCCCTGCGCCAAGGACTGAAGATCCTTCCTCATCATGTTTTGCTTCTTCTCGTGCTGTTGGTATTTGGTAGTTGTAGTCAATCCAATATCCAATTGGCGAATACGTTCGGCTAACGCGACACATGATGACAATCTGTGGGCTAGATCTTTCTCTAATTCCTCATTGGCTGCACTGTGATTACCGGGATCGTCATCCTGAAATGAGACCATGCTAGTGGAATGATCCATCTTGGCGACAAATGGATCAGCCACAAGGGGATCTTCCCAGTCGCATGCAGCCATGCCCATGAGCAGGTCTTCAATGCGACGAGTTCCAATCTCTCCTCCAGAAGTCGAACCAAGACTAGAGGACACGTTTTGCAATGCCTCCTCCAAATCACTCATACGAGTCACAGAGTAAACTGATGCCTTTTTGCGCACTGCTCGGTACACTAGCCGCCCCTCCAAGCGCTTGGCAAGGCCCCAGTTTCCATCGGTACGGAGCAATGCAGTCATTTCTGTTAGCAAAGTTGCATAGTGACTAGCATTGCCAGAAATGTAGGTCGAAACCAGTTCGTGGTAGCGTCCCAACTGAGAGCTGTAGCTGTTTGCCTTTCGACCTTCTCCTGCTCCTCCGTCGTCGCCAACATCAGACGTTATAGTGGAAGCAGCTCGATTCGCCTTCCTTCGTGTAGGGCCACCACGGTCTCTGTTTGATTGCTCAGACGTTTCCGCGCCCGCAAGCGCTGCTGCCAATACACTTTCACCATAGTCATCATCGCCCCCACCGACACGATTGGAAGATTTGGCCATGTATCTCGCAAGCACCTGACTTGCGGCACTAGGGACACCCAAAACCCTATTTTCTATTGCAATTCTCCTCCCCGACATCTTCCCATCACTTCCCGAGTGTTTATCCAACTCTTCTGCCTCTAACAAAATACACTCGACCAGCAAACTCTTCTTCCGCGCAGCAATGCTGATAGCACTCACAGCCTGGCACGGGATGGTCAGACAAAGATAAAATGAATCCAATGACGAGTTCCAATCATCACATCCAATGTGAACAAGACCCGCGTAGTAGTGATATCTCAAATACATGGTGGGGTGAAGTCTAAAATGATGCGGAAAATCTAACGTCATATTGCTAACAGGATGGGATTGTAAAAATGTTTGAGCGTAATGGTATTGTCCTGCCAAAAGACTGATTTGAAGGAATTCCGGATGGAATGGAGTGAGACTGTGCGGGCCTCCTCTTTCGACTGCTGCTGTTTTGGATGCCATGCTTTCCGTAATGGCAATGAGTCTGGCGAAACCACCTGATCTCGATCCGGTGCTATCAATGAGGTGGGCGAGCGCGGGCAAAATGCCAGTTTTGGAAATCATGTCGCGAGAACTGCAACATATTGCTGCAATGCTAGCAGCCTATAATTGGTTATCAATTGTGGTAGAAAATAGGGGCAACATATATTAGCTAAACCAAAACATCATAGCCACACGCAAAGTTTCCACTAAAAATTACACACACAACACTTACCCTAACAATTTCAACAACCTGCGTCGTGGAAATCCCCCCATCCCCCAAATCCATCTCTAATCCCTGACTAGATGCCGATGCTTCACGCAGCACAATGTCTTCCAACGCAACAATATTTTGAGCCACCGCGTAAAGATACACTGCTGCAAATTTTGATGGGAAAAATGATGCAATAGCAGCAGCAGCAGGAGCGTTGTCATTGTCACTACTACTTTGTCCACCAATAATATCCACTGCAAAGGTTGTTGCTCCCAGTCCTCCTTGGGATTGTTGACCAAAGGAGGTGGCATTTGCCGCAGTTGCTATTTGCTCCGCTCCATTCCATAAAAGGGAGACCAAAATTGATCGTAATTGCAGGGCGTGATTGTTGTTGTTCGTGCCTCCTGCAGCAGCTGCAGCATTTTGGACAGTGTCGTTACTGCGATGGAGGGTATCAATAAGAGTATTGAAATAGGGGGATAGATCGAACATTGTATTGTCGACGGGACCAGCAGCGGCGTTGCCACCACCTGCTGCGGCTTCTGCTTCTGCGGCGGGAGGAACAACTGGAGGCGCCGCTGCGACATTGTCGGCGACTATGTTGGCCTCATTGGCATCTGCAACAGCTTCGTTTGCTTCCACTTCTGACATGGTTGTTATGGATGATATCAACTTATTATGATACACGCACGGCTGAAGGATACTGCGTACTATTGCGGATTTTGTTGGATTTTCATTTTCATTTTTGCCCGATGTCTACAAAAGCGGAGGGCTTGAACGAGGGCTTGGGGTAATGCGACCTTAATCTACGCCCGTTATGAAACAAGTAGTATGATATTCCTCGCTATCGAAGTTAAACCAGGGGGGAAAACCTATTATCAACAAAAACAGCCCCCCGATCCCACTCCCACTCTCTCCCACGCATCGCCCAAAACTCCATAATTTATGTTTCCTTCCCACCGACAATGACATCCGCAGTAGCAGGCAAACAAATGTTTGAGGGCGTCGGTGCCCCTGTCCACATCGATGAGTCCACCGCTGCAATTGATCCAACTTTTGATAGCTGCTGTCAGAGAGAGGTATGTAGCAGATAAGAAGTCAGTTCGCATTCTATCCACTTTTTTGTTTCTCACACAAACGCTTGTGCGCATAATATATCGATTACTATACCTCATGCTTATGTAATTGTGCTCATTATAGATTGAAACAAACCGAAAGCAAAGTGCAGTCGAAAGCACACTTCGTGCACATGATCGTGTAGCACAAGCTGAAAATGAACGTCGGCAATTCAACACACTAGGCAGTAGTGGTGCTGCATTCCGAACATTCAATCTTGTGCATGGACTTAGTTTTGGGAGTGGCTGTCGCTGCTGTTATGATCCTAATACTGATGGTGGGGATTATGAATTGTTGGCGGCTGCAAAGGAAGAGTTGATGGCCAATATCAATGAGGATGGAGAAGTTAATGCATCTATTGTTGAACAGGAACGAAATTCAAGTGACAATTATTACCGTGATGATGACAATGATGATGATGACGACAGCAGTAGTGATGATAGCGAATTTGACTATCTTCTTGATGATGATGTCCCAGGTCTATCCTCCGAATACGAAACCCAACGCCGTGCTGAACTCGAAGACTTGGCACGACGAGTGGAAGCACTGCAATGGCACGGATATGGAGTGCATCGTCAAATGCATCCACAGCGTGTCTTCTCAGCAGCTGGATATGGCACAGATTCCATGAGAGATGTTGTCCGTCCGAAGGGGTCGGTGATACACTTATTTGATGCATTCTCTCCGCGGTCGGTAGCTTTGGATTTGTATTTGGAGAGGATTGCAAGCAAATACCTCGGAACGAAATTTGTTCGTGGTATTGGTGTGACTTCTGTGCTGTATGCGGATGGCAATAAGGGCGATGATGCATGGAAAAAAGGAGATTTACCAATGCTGCTGGCAGTGAGAGAAGGGAAGGTTGTGGCTTGGAACGCGGGTCTGAATGATTTCTTCTCGTCTACAGACTTGGAAACGAGGGTAGTGGAACAATGGTTAGATCGTGCAGGAGTGCTTGTTGAAACTCCTCCATCTGTGGATGAGATTTGTCGAATCCGTCCAGAGGAGACAGCATTGCTTGAAAACATGATGAAATTGAACAAGTTGGGAGATGGAGGATTGGAGGAAGAGAGATATGACTGCGGTGTTGCTGGATGTTGTAAATCATTCCGTCATGAGCATGTAGGGGTCAAGAATGAAGCTCAAAATGGGTTGCTAGTTACAGAAGAACAGGTGAACGCTGCAGAAGATCAGGTGTTTTTGTGTCAAGAGATAAGTTAAGCAAAGCTTTTGAATTTATCAACTAATCATCTACCATCCATCTGGCAGTTGTACTATTCCTTCTAACTCAGGGGCAATCAGTCTGTCCAAAAGTTGCTGTGATTGCTTCAGATCTCTGCTCTCTGGCGATGCGTAGCCTCCCGGTTGTCCATTTACGAAATACAATTGCTCCTCGCTAATAGTCCCAGCAGGGTGATCCAAAGCAGCAAGAAGTGCTTGCGATCCCTCAGTTGGACTTTTGTATATCAAACGTGCCAAACCAGTCTTTTGCAAAGTATTAGTAGCCTTGTCTCCGATATGATTCCTCAAAAGAGGTGTCCAAACCAAGCCCGGGTGTGCGTCAAATACTTGTAATCCTTTATTCTTTGGCAATGTGTGCCGAAGTAGAGTCGAGAATTGTAACAGGGCTAACTTTGATTTGGCGTATGTCGACAAATCTTCATCAGGAGTATCTGGAAAGATATTCATTAGCGACTTGCTTGAACTGCTTAGATTTTCCTGAGCAAATACACCAGTAGCACGCAAGTGGGCTGAGCTTGACACATTGATAATTTTGACCACGCTGCTTTCTTTATTGCAATTTTTCATCAACATTGGAAGCAAAGCCAAAGTAAGTGTTACAGGACCAAGCAGGTTCACCCTCATCGATAGCTGTTCTGACTTTCCCATAATTCCCGCGTTGTTGATCAAACAGGTGACTGGTGAAGTTTCGTTGAGGACTGCCAAATTTGAGGCAACATCCAGAGCACTGAGGTGCTTATCAGCGTGGTACTCCATGAATGAGATGGTTGGTTTTGGTTCTACCACTTTGGTCGTGCTGCTAGACTTTTCTAATTCTCGTTCTATATCTAACACTAACTTTTGGCCAAGCTCGACATTTCGAGCCGCTATGATTACATCATACCCCCGGAAAGCCAACTCATGCGCCATTTTAGAACCAATGCCGCCAGTAGCGCCAGTGACGATTGCAGTTTCGTTCTTTCTCGGCAGGCTGGCCCTCTTCTGTTTCTTGGTGCCCAGAAACTTTCGAGCACGCCTTATCTGGCGTATGAAGACGTTGTGCCATAACTCTCCTGCAATGCCGCGGATAGCCCATCTCACATTATTGCTTTTCATCTTAGTTACGATTCTTGAAGCACTAGCACTCTTTGTAACAGAGGAGGAAGATGAACTCGTTGTATCGGAAGAAGATGATTGCACTGATGTTTTCGAGGACATTCTAATAATGGTTGATACTGATTCACCTCTTCTACTGTGTGGAGATGTGTAAGCGCTTCTTCTGTGTGGAGATGTGTATGCGGTTGTGTTGGAAGTGGCCAGTAGAATTAGAATGAAAAAGAATGATTTTGATTTTGGAGCAATTGATATGATTGTTCTTGATGTAACATCGATGGAGTAGAGGGCAGCTGCAGGTAGGCTAAAGAATGACCAACTCCAACTTATTGCTGGGCATGAGAAGACTGCTGGTGTCGTCCTAGCTTGGTGCTTGGATTGTAGCAAGCTATTGGCGTTGCTTGGCATGGTTGTTGGTAGATGTGTAGGGGCTGGTGACCTCACTCATGACTCGTCATGTCTCATGACTCATGACTCACAAAAACCGACCACCTTCACACAGCCCACGGCCCACGGCAGCCAGCGGGTCATCTCGGATCTCGGGCGGTCGGTCTTCGGCTTTTCGGAGAATCGGACATTTCGGGGAAGTGGAGAAATATCGATCGGACTTTCAGAGTTCTCATCATTCAAAGGAGTTCTCATTTTTTCCTCAAAATGCCGATTGCTTGATTTTTGTCGTGAGTCGCGATGCATCGGGCTCATAAAATCGAACGATAGAACAAAAGAGTAACCATACACTAAACATTATGAATCTTAATAACAGTTGGGGAAATGAGGCTGGGCCCAAGCAGGGCATCAAGTTGGTCATCATAGGTGGTGTGGCAGGAGGCGCAAGCGCCGCAGCACGTGCGCGTAGATTGGACGAGACTTCTGAGATTGTCTTGCTTCAGAGTGGACCTGATGTGAGTTTTGCATCCTGTGGGATGCCTTACTATATCGGTGGGGAGATACAAGATCGCAATCAAATGGCGGTGCAAACGCCTGAATCCTTGCGGAAGCGCTTCAATATTGATGTGCATGTGAATACCAGAGTGATTAACATAGACACAGAAAACAAGATAGTGACCGCTACCGATGAAATGCAGCCTGGCTCCCAATCCACCATTCATTATGATGAATTGATTCTTGCAGTCGGATCCGAGCCTTTGAAACCTCCAATTCCTGGAATTACGAGAAAAGGACTCTTTGCTTTACGTAATCTACAGGATATGGATGCAATAGTCGAGTGGTTGGATGACTTGCCACAAAAATGTACCAGTTGCTCACAATATGAGACCAACATGCACGCTGTGGTGGCTGGGGCTGGATTCATTGGACTGGAAATGGTAGAACAGTTAATGAGGAGAGGACTTCAAGTAAGTGCCGTTGAGATGATGCCGCGAGTGCTGGGGGGCGCACTGGATGAAGAGATGGCGGCAATCATTGAAGATGACTTGAAGGCAAAGGGTGTCAACGTGGTGACTGGTGATGGTATCCAGGAGTTCTTGCCACTCAATGGTAATGAAGACGAAGATGATCCCAGCACAGTAGTCAAGCTGAGATCTGGCAAGCTGCTCCCACCAGCTCAGATAACCATCCTTGGCATGGGTGTGAGACCAGATACAAGAGTGGTTGCAGAGGCAGGAATCGAATGCACACCTCGTGGTCACATTGTTGTGAATGACTATCTCCAGACAAACAAGTCTTCAGTCTGGGCCGCTGGAGATGCAATTGAGGTATTAAATCCAATCGTTGGCAACGGAGACAAATGGGCTGTTCCACTTGCAGGTCCAGCGAACCGCCAAGGGCGTCTGATTGCCGACAATATCTTCGGACAGAAAATGCGAAGATTCAAAGGCACCTATGCTGCATCGGTAGTAAGGGTCTTTGGGTTGATCGGCGCATGTGTTGGTATGAACGAAAAGATGCTTTCCGCTAAGCAGCTACCGTTTGCGTCGATTCATGTGCACCCAGGCTCACACGCTGGGTACTTCCCCGGAGCAAAGTCTGTCAACTTGAAGCTGTTATTTCATCCCAGAACAGGTCAGATCTGGGGCGCACAAGCAGTTGGAGAGGAGGGTGTGGAGAAGAGGATCGATGTCATCAGCACAGCGATGCAGGGTAACATGACTGTCGAAGACCTTTCAGAGCTTGAGCTTTGCTACGCTCCTCCGGTAGGTAGTGCTAAAGATCCGGTCAATATCGCTGGAATGGCTGCAACGAATGTGCTTCAAGGCTTGGTGGAACAAGTTGATTGGAAGGAATTGAAGAGAGCTGCTTCGTTGCCCGGTGTTGTGATTCTTGATGTCCGTAATCCTGGCGAGATTAAGAAGAGTGGGCCTCTAATCGAAGGTTGCGACGCCAAGATAATTAACATTCCATTGGACAACCTTAGAGCTCGAGTGGGAGAGATCCCAGCAGATACAGAAAGGATCATCGTGTCCTGCGCATCAGGTCAGAGAGCCTATTACGCCTGTCGTATTTTGATGCAAAGTCAATCGGCTAAGGTAGAAAACTTGAGCGGGGCATTCAAGACCTTCTCCAGAGTGAGTGGGCACGTATGACACATCGGTAGAATAGTAGGGCAAATATATAGCATAATAAGGAACACAGAAACACGAACTCTATATCTATATTTGTCCTACACCTACATACATTTGACCTCAATTGATAATGGGATCCCAGACAAAGATGTTTGCCAAATACTTAACACCTTTCTCTACCTTCTCGCCTGCATGTTGACTAAGATCATCCATATTACCATCCGCCAAAACATTGTAAAACAAGACAGCTTTCCCGGATTGTGGCTTGATTTTAACCCCGTCATGATTCTCAGTAGTAACGGCTCGAGGAAAGGTAGTCTCTCCTCCTTCGAGTGCATTGTCATCATCAACACCTGATGAAGGTGATCGGACTCCATTCTCAATGACATCTCCTTCGCCCGTTAAATATAGCAGCACTGAAGCAAACCTCCTTGGCTGGTAACGAGATCCAACCGAAGGGAATGTGAAGTCATGGTGGGCAGTATATCCATCTCCAGGATCGTAACGCAACAACTGCATTGCCTCCACGACACGATCGTGAGTTGGTGGCAATTCTTCGTCTCCTTCAAGAGGATAGTGATCTCTCATTAGGTGTTCATCAATGTTCAATAAATCAGCAACCCTGCGGAAGATTGTATCAACAACCACATCTTGCTCACGATGAATCCAGCCCCCTTTCGAGGAGCGCACTTCTGCCATTGCATCACCACGTATCCTCTTGCCTCTGCTGCTAGAAGTACTTGCCGATACTCTTGATTGTTCCATAGGCACATCTCCAGTCATGCCCGATGCCAAATTGATCAAGTGCTGCACCTCCACGGGAGATAAAAACTTCTTGACCTCAAGAACGCGCGGGCTACAGCTCACAACCTTGACATTGAGTGACATCGATTTATTGTTGTTGTCACTGTCAGCTTCTCCTTTCAGACTTGCTGACTGGAACTGCTCCATTGCACTGCGCCTCTGACTTTCCATATCAGGATGATAATCTTGCTTGGTTAATCGCTCAAGCTCTTGAGGCAAATCAGTAAAGTACAAGTGAATTGTATCGAAGGGATGAACTTGACCAATAAAATCAGCTGGCCACATGTGATTTGACACTTTCTCCAATGCGGCATTGGAGCCATCATGGTATGGTTGAGGGAAGTTAGCAAGCCATGTCATCCTAGTCTTGACTGTATAGTCTCTTGAAAAGCTTTGGTTCACCATCCAAGCTTCTCTTCCAAATCGCTGCTTCGCCGTCCATTTGTTGTCCTTGGTCATCTTTTCCATCTCCTCCGCCCTCTTTTCCAAAGACAAATCTTCGAGTGGATCATAATACCAAACTTGTTCATCTACCGTGGCAGTATGACGAGCGAGAACATTGTCCTTATCATATGTTGTAGATACGAAGAACTGATGGCCAGGGTGTGAAGCAGTACCAATACTCTCCATACTTGGAACAGTCCCGATAAGCACAGTGTGCATTTTTCCCTCTCTTGGCCCCGAGGTGATACGGCCGGCATCCCAGTAAAGATTGACAGTTTGAGTGGACAAATTGATAAATTTGGTTGCAAAGCCAGTGAATGTTAATGGTGCTGGCGCCGCTTTAGGTTCAGGCTTGCCAAAAGGTGCCACTGAATTTGATGGGAACTTGCTGCGATAAAATGTAGACACATGAGGACGAACATATACCTTGGTAGTTCCTCGGATTGACCTTCTTGTCGCTTTGTTGAGAGCATATTGATGCAACAGACATGCGTGCTCGTTGTCAACAAGTGAGGAAGGCAAATGAGACTCGAGAACATGTTTGATTTGGTCTAATGTTGGTGCTTCGCCACTCAACTGATCAATATCCTTGAGAATCACATCGGATCCATAACTTCCCAAGAATGCGGCTGCAGGATCTTCATAGACCATTGATGACTCAACTCCGAGGGCATCCGCGAGGTAATACGAATGCAGTACACGAACACTTGGGTCTAAGGCAAGTAAAAATTCGACATCCTCCAAATTAGTCGACGTGTTCTCATCATCGACAGCAGCAGCAGTAGAAGAGCTGATCATAGGAGCGACAGGACAGAATGAGAGACCAGCAGTACGACGGTACTCTCGTGCCCTATCATGTCCACCACTACTACGTGCTGCATACAACATATCATCTTCTCTGTTGTACTCCTCCATCGCCTTCTCGGATGCCATTTTGAATTGACGAGTCGGAATATAATTCATAGATGGTGCAGCATACGGGGCAGCAGCATTATAGTCATTATTATCGCCTTCGACAAGAATGTTGTTGTTGTTGTGGTTCTTGTTAGTCTTGCCAAACCGTTTCTTAAGCAGGTCCCAATCTTTTCTCATTTCCTCCCTCCAAGTCATGTAACTGTGACCATTTACATGCATATGGGTCACTAATGCGGCAAGAATGGATACGCCGACTGCGATAAGGTGTTGCTTGAAGTCATTTTTTGTGAGCTTATGGGTGTTGTTGGAAGAAAAGTCCGCATCCATATCGTCTTCCTCGTCGTCGTTGAAGTCTTCCTCTTCATTATCATCTTCACCTCCAGCCGATGATGTGTAGGAGTAATCATCCTCCTCTGTGTAGTCTGTTTCGTAGGAGCTGCTGTTCGTCATTGTAGACGTTAGATCGATTTGGTTGTCCATTTTGGAGCCACTATCAAATGCCATCGCCATCGATCTCCTCGCCCGCACGTCGTGATGAATATCTATGATAATGTGAGACAATGATGTCAACGTCAACGTCGCTGAAGAGAAGCATCATTCAACACCAAAGCAAGCAACGGCCGCCGCGCCGCAAATCGCTTCAAAAAGATCGCTAATTATCGCCTACCTACATTCACTCCCACTCTCCCACCCACCACCGTGTCGCGCTATGTATTGTACTTCATAAAGCCACGCCATCCACTTCCATGGCGCGGTAACACCTGGTAACACCATAAGCTGCGGCCACACCATTTTAACCACAGAAGAACTAATAATAATGCCGCCTCCACCACTGAACTTCTTACCAGCAGGTGCACGTCGCAATCGTCGCCCCCTCGATCCAACAAGACACTTACAATCGCGTGAGCTGTGGAATAAAGTTCGCTTCCACGCCACTACTACTACTACTGACGACGAAAGCTCCTCCTCCTCCTCGTCGTGGTTATACTACAAAGCACTCACCCAAGCAATCCTCTACGAAATTCAACCATTCCGAATTCAACCATGTTATAACCGCTTCGTAATATTCCTACGAGAAGAGGATGGGTTGCGTCACGTGATTACCACCAGTGCACACAAAACAATTCATGTACTTCAGTCAATACAACAAGTATGTCGGTTCAGTTACACTAATTTCATTCGACCATATTGCACCATTCAATCCATCCAACAACACAAACATACCATTGGAAAGTCAATCCTCCTCTTGATTGGATTGAAATTGTATCATCGCGGACTCCTCTACCTCCACGAGCTGCTTCACGCTGGACCGATACTCATCATCCTCACTTTATTCCTCCTTCTGTACACGATTGGATTGGGCGATAATACCGGTGCAAGTAGTGGTGTACCATCGGCATATAGTGTGTTCAATCGGGGTATGCGTCGGATATTGGGAACGGTCGATGCGGAAGAGTTGGCACGGCAATATGCTGGTGGTGCTGCTGCCGCAGGTATGGGTGGAGGGAATAATCGATGGGGTGGTGATGATGATGGGATTTGGGTACCACAAAATGATGAGGAGGAGGAGGATGTAGAGGACGAGAATCGCTTGAGAAATGAGCGAAGGAGACAACGACGGTTGGAACGATTGCAACGACGAAATAATAACCAAGAGAATGACGCCCAGGATAATAACAACGATGACAATGTGGATGATGAGCAAGTGAATAATAACGATGCAGGGGATGACCTCAATGATACCAATATACAACAACATGACACATCCACTCAAGCTACTGCTGCTGGCAACACCGCTGAAAGTAATACAGGTGGTGGAGGAAGAAAGACTGGAAAGAAAGCTAGACGGCGGAACTTGGAGCTGAGAAGAGAAATGCAACGACAAAGACAGGCAGCTGCGGCTAATGGGTTTGGGAGAGGAGATGGAGATGATGATGTAGCAATGGATCGACTCATTGGTAATGTTGCCTAACTAGATTAGAAATCAGACCAAAGAAGTTAAACTTGATCGCTAAACGCGTGTTGTATCTAAACACTTTCATATATCTGAGCCACGAGGCTGTAGCATCGCTTCTACTGCATCAATCCGTCTTGCATTGCTGCTTGTATAGTGTCCCCACCGAGTATGAAGAGCCACTAGAAGCGGCTCATGCGCAAATTGACGACGATAGATGATTTGACATATGATAGATAGTGATGATGCCGGCAAGTGTGCATCATAGGTCACCTACAATGCTCTCGCTTCGGCGATGCTGATGGAAGAGGCAATATGGCGCCCATCCAATGCAAGCATGGGTAATATATGCGCAGGAAAAGTGCATAACAACAGCTTTAGCAGTTAGTGGCACAAGACCTCCTATGATACGCATTCGAGTTAAATAGGAATGAGATACTTCTGATCTACAACAGACAGTAGCATCACTTGTAACAGAGCCATCCTCCTGCGCAGTGCTGATGAGCTTGAATGGTATCACCGCCGACTACAATGGGCCTCTAGAAGCGGCTCATGCGTGTACTGACGACAATAGATACGATTTGGTAGAATGGAGTGCTGCTGGCCAGCCCACACTGGACCTCTCAGATCGGCTACGAGACTGTAGCATCGCTTCTACGCACGCCAAACGTCTGAGCAATGCTGATGAGCTTGTATGGTATCACCGCCGACTATAATGAGCCACTAGAAGCGGCTCGTGCGCAAACTCACGACGATAGATACGATTTGGTAGAATGGAGTGCTGCTGGCCGGCCTACACTGGACCTCTCAGATCGGCTACGAGACTGTAGCATCGCTTGTATCAGAGCCATCCTCCTGCGCAGTGCTGATGAGCTTGTATGGTATCACCGCCGACTACAATGGGACACTAGAAGCGGCTCATGCGCGTGCTGACGACGATAGACACGATTTGGTAGAATGGAGTGCTGCCGGCCAGCCCACACTGGACCTCTCAGATCGGCTACGAGACTGTAGCATCGCTTTTACGCACGCCAAACGTATGAGCAATGATGATGAGCTTGTATGGTATCACCGCCGACTACAATGGGACACTAGAAGCGGCTCATGCGCGTACTGACGACGATAGACACGATTTGGTAGAATGAAGCACTGCTGGCCAGCCCACACTGGACCTCTCAAATCGGCTACGAGACTGTAGCATCGCTTCTACGCACGCCAAACGTATGAGCAATGATGATGAGCTTGTATGGTATCACCGCCGACTACAATGGGACACTAGAAGCGGCTCATGCCCATACTGACGACGATAGATACGATTTGGTAGAATGGAGTGCTGCTGGCCAGCCCACACTGGACCTCTCAGATCGGCTACGAGACTGTAGCATCGCTTTTATCAGAGCCATCCTACTGCGCAGTGCTGCTGAGCTTGTATGGTATCACCGCCGACTACAATGGGCCACTAGAAGCGGCTCATGCGCAAACTCACGACGATAGATACGATTTGGTGGCATGGAGTGCTGCTGGCCAGCCCACACTGGACCTCTCAGATCGGCTACGAGACTGTAGCATCGCTTCTACGCACGCCAAACGTCCTAGCAGTGCTGATGAGCTTGTATGGTATCACCGCCGACTAGAATGGGCCACTAGAAGCGGCTCATGCGCAAACTCACGACGATAGACACGATTTGGTAGAATGGAGTGCTGCTGGCCAGCCCACACTGGACCTCTCAGATCGGCTACGAGACTGTAGCATCGCTTTTACGCACGCCAAACGTATGAGCAATGATGATGAGCTTGTATGGTATCACCGCCGACTACAATGGGACACTAGAAGCGGCTCATGCGCGTACTGACGACGATAGACACGATTTGGTAGAATGAAGCACTGCTGGCCAGCCCACACTGGACCTCTCAAATCGGCTACGAGACTGTAGCATCGCTTCTACGCACGCCAAACGTATGAGCAATGATGATGAGCTTGTATGGTATCACCGCCGACTACAATGGGACACTAGAAGCGGCTCATGCCCATACTGACGACGATAGATACGATTTGGTAGAATGGAGTGCTGCTGGCCAGCCCACACTGGACCTCTCAGATCGGCTACGAGACTGTAGCATCGCTTTTATCAGAGCCATCCTACTGCGCAGTGCTGCTGAGCTTGTATGGTATCACCGCCGACTACAATGGGCCACTAGAAGCGGCTCATGCGCAAACTCACGACGATAGATACGATTTGGTGGCATGGAGTGCTGCTGGCCAGCCCACACTGGACCTCTCAGATCGGCTACGAGACTGTAGCATCGCTTCTACGCACGCCAAACGTCCTAGCAGTGCTGATGAGCTTGTATGGTATCACCGCCGACTAGAATGGGCCACTAGAAGCGGCTCATGCGCAAACTCACGACGATAGACACGATTTGGTAGAATGGAGTGCTGCTGGCCAGCCCACACTGGACCTCTCAGATCGGCTACGAGACTGTAGCATCGCTTCTACTGCATCTTTTCGTCTGAGCAGTGCTGATGAGCTTGTATGGTAACCCTGCCAACTAGAATGGGCCTCTAGAAGCGGCTCATGCGCGTGCTCACGACGATAGATACGATTTGGTGGAATGGAGTGCTGTTGGCCAGTTCACACTGGACCTCTCAGATCGGCTACGAGACTGTAGCATCGCTTTCATCAGAGCCATCCTACTGCGCAGTGCTGATGAGCTTGTATGGTATCCCCGCCGACTAGAATGGGTCTCTAGAAGCGGCTCATGCGCAATTTGATGACGATTGATATGATATGGTAGATTGTGGTGCTGCCGGCCAGCCCACACTGATTCTAGCTACGAGGCTGTAGCATTTTTTTTAGCTACAAAATCCGTCTGCGCAGTTCTAATGTGCTTCGATGGCGAATGCTGGAACTGGGAAGATTAATGCACCGTCAAAGGCAGGAATTTGCGGCTAACTGGTCTGCAGGAGGTGATTGACATGAAGATCTTACGTTGGATCGACTTCCGATGGTGTTTTTGACTAGATTAGAACTGGACTAAAGTAGAACTTAATCTTTTAGGCGTTCTATGTTTTGACACATTGATCAGATATACTTCGATGAGAAAACAAATAGACTATCTTCCTAATCAGTTACTTTATTGTTGGAGTATGTTGTTTCTTTTGTTTCATGTTTGCCCTCTTTTCATCCAACAACTTTGCTAGTTCTTCTTCGCTGTGAAGATTCTTTTTATCGAATACTTGTTGCTGTTCATCTACTCTGAACCGTACGACACGCTTTTCACCAGCATTAGCAGCCATGTGTGTCCAAATATAGTCTGAAAGACCACTGTGCCCGTGCACGAACGTGGAACAATCCTGCGCCAACTCAAAAGTGGCCATGAGCACAATGAGTTCCAGTGAAGGGTTCAGAGATGGAGTTTGATTCTCCCACCCACCACTACTTCCACTGTGACGCGGACGGTCGATGTACTTCCAACTCAAATTAGGATAGAACTCATGTGCTTCTTTGACTGCATTTGCATCATCCGTCAGCAACAATATTTTATGATTTGGATCATTCAGCTTCTCTTTTGGGATGAGATCGATGTAGTCTGATATAGGGTAGTACTTTCTTGCATGTTGTTCGTGCATAATGATATCACCACGACGAACATGAATAACGGAACAATCCGACTCGGGTCCATGCTTCTTCCGAAATTTGCGCTTAAAGTCAAATACAGCTCGACGCAGCCACAGTTGCTTCCTCGTCAAGAATTGATATGCATAAAACCCCCTCTCAGTCCAAATCTCCACATCCGGAAGAATTTTGAATGTTGTTATGCGCTCAACACTGGTTCCAGTACACTCATCAATTGTGATACCAAATTCTCTTGGTGTAAAGCCACATATATCGTCTAAACTTCCACAATTATGATATGGCAGAAAGTAACACGTCAAATCTGCCTGGCTACATGTTCTATGTGTTGAATCCTTTTTGACTGCAGCATAGTGCCACGGTGCAGACAGGACCAATGGTGCATGAAAATTGTTTGTTGCATCAATGAGACCCTCTTGTGCATTCAGAAAGTCAGCTGACCAACCTGACGACCACATTGATCTATAATGCACCTTATCACATGATGATTTAAACTGATTGTTGTAATATCTCCAAAAGTCATTTACGAGATTGGACCTACGATCATTTGGGCAAGGATAGGATTTGCTCCCCTCCTCGCAATATGGTTCTACGCAAAACATATCTTCTGTCTCTTTAGTTATAATCCAGTTGGGGTGATGAGTATACCACGCATCGAACGGTTGAAGTGTGCGATTGGCTGCGTCTGAGGACGACCAACGCTGACAAAAGGGCGAAGTTATATCGTCTCTAATCGGAGTTCCATGAGGCATTTCTGCCTCTGATGACCGACTGCCTCCATTGTTGGTAGCAGACATCATAACATCATCCTTATTTTTGATATTCTTGTTTTTCTTGTGTTTTTGATAATGCGACTGGACATCATGATGAATTGGTGGCGATGAAATCTCCAGCTGGGCGCCATGCAGAAGAAGAAATGGCAGAGCTGAAAAAAGTCCTATCATGAGAAGTATACACCACAGTAGGTGATTCCTTCGAGCGCCGCCGCTGTGTTCGGTCGCCATGATTGGTACCACTACCCACTACCCACTACACAATAACACACACACACACATCGAATCGGACGCTGCTCTCCTCGCTCTGCTTACTAGGTACCTACCACTATGAGAAGGACGGTGGGGTAGACATTCCTATTATTGGCAGTTCAGGTTCAGTTATTAGGACGGAGTCCCATTATTTCCAACCCAAAGGTCCGGGTACTGGATTTCTTGTACACAAGAACCTCCTCTATTTCAAATCCGCTCCAAGCCAACGGTGAGTTCACTTCCACGACCTCACCGCACCTCCCACACCCACTACACCTACCACCTACCTACCACCGCAAATGAATGTCGCCTTGACAATGGAAGGGCCGTCTCCTATGCGAAGCGAGCGCAGCGAGCGGAGCATCTCCATGGGGAAGATGAGCCGAGCGGAGCGATACGATGTTCTAAGTGGAGCGTTGCTCTCACAGAGAACTATATTCAGTCTAAGTCAGATGCGTACAGTGTCGGTCCTAATAAGAAAGATATAAATATAAAGTTTACCGAGGGACTATTGCAGTTTTGCGCTACTTCTTTCTATGTCCTGAGGTTGTCACTTTCGATGTGACGAGCCATACAAACAAGAATGGGTTCCACTTGTTGACCTTCTCATGCCGCACAAGTGTCGACAAGCAGGTTGTTTTCTGCCGTGTGTGGTTGCCTGACCAACGACGAGCATCCTTTCGGTATGTGTTTCAGGAAGGCTTGAGGAAAATATTGCCCGCACATGTCTTAGCAAGAGTTCGCTTCTTAATCTGCGATGGAGATCCACAACAGAATGCGGAGCTTCGAATCGCGATCAAATTGTTATGCCCACACGCTAGAATTGGCGGATGTTCCTTTCATATGTTCGGAAATGGTTGGAATAGGCATGTGGGTACTACTAACTGGGATACATCACGAAACCCAGCATGGATGACATTTGTGCGACAAATCCATAGCTGGATGTACTCTTGGACACGGCCGGGTTATTGCCACACTCAAGAGGAGTACGACATCAGCAAGCATTTACTAATTTCATGCCTCACTAGCAAACATGCTCTGAAGATGGCTGGAAACAGGAAGGATCTTATTGCTAGAGCAATTGCTTTCATCAAGGGATATGTATTCCCAAATGAGGATCTCTACCTGTTCTATCCCAGGAGTGAAGTCTTCAATCTATGTGTTGCCACAACTTCTGCTCATGAAGGGACAAACCATGGTCTCAAGTCTCATGCTGCAGCCGTAAAAGCAACTCATGCGATGAACACAGCTGCCAAGGCTATGTCCATTCAAGATCGTGCAAAGCGGGCAGAATTGGATCAAATTGTGGGCAGAGACTTCCGGAATAGAGACAAGTCTTCTTGGTCAAATCTTCCGACTGGCCCGCATTTACTGACTTACGCGGAGGGGTTGATGGTCCAATCACATAAGAGAGCGCAACTTTACAAAGTTCGCCGTGTTGGCAGAAGTCGGTTTCAGGTTGTGTATGTGGGGGAAAATTGTGACCATTCCTTTGTCTCTCGCTATATTGATGATTGGTCGTCCGCCGAGGATGATGATGCCACAATTTCATCAGACGACACAAATGGCAAGGGTAGCGAAGAAGAGGATGACATTGGAGGTGCATATTGTCCACGTTTCAGCAGAGCATATACTGTTGATTTGAATGAAACCTGCAGTAGCTGTGATTGTTATCACTTTCAGCGAGCTGGATTTCCCTGCCCACATATGAATGCATTGGCAAATGCAGTTTGCGACGCAAATGGTACAAAGTTCGAAGGATTTGGACATCATAGTGTCAGTGTAACATGGTGGACAAATTACATGTATTGGGGATATAGGTGTCCAGAATGTCCTGAAGAAAAAGAGATGCCGAAACTTTTTCATCATCTTGCCAAGAATGATGCTAAGGGGCCGCAGTTTTGCCATGTCATTCCTTCGTCAATGCCGATCAAGCCACCCGTTGAACCCTTGCCTGCTGTTGAACGGATCAAGAACTATCCGAAAGCTTCACTGCCCTCTCTCTTGCAACATTACAGGTCTGACAGATTTGATATGTTGTTGTCAGAAACTCATCTCCCATCTGGGTCTCAAGAATTGGAAGCCTCTGTTGATGATGATTACATTCTTGGTGAAATTGATGTGCTTCGTGCCTCAAGCGATGGTAACTTTGAAGCCATCATGGATGAATTGAACCAACAAGATACCCTTTCTTTGCAAGAAGTCGATTCTACTAGAGATGTACAGGTCGCATTGAAGCCAGTCTTTAATGAAGCATGTGATCTCCTCAAACAATGCCCTGAAATGGCACCAGAGTTTGAGCGCATGATGAAGTCGTGCATTGCTGACATGCACAAGAAAATAGCTGCAAAGGAAGCCGCATCTCAAGACTCTTCAACTTCGCCGACGACGGAACCCACTACGGCTGGAAAGAAGAGGTCTTGGAAAGCTGTTACTTCTAGAGAGTACAATGGGCCACCAAGGGTAAAAGTTGCTAAGAATAGTAAATTTTCAAGTTAGTGTTGTAATTACGGTGTTGCTGTCCACTTTTGGTGCGTCGGCGAATGGGATGCACATGATATGACTTCGGTCCACTAGCGTGCGTCAATACTTGGTACAGCAAGCAACCATCAACTATTTTATTGCAAGTGGCTGCGACCTTTGGAGCTGCATGACTAAGTTCGACAACAAAGAAGGCTGCACCTCAAAACTTCGCCGACGTCGGACACTACTACTTCTGGAGAGAAGAGGTCTTGGAGAGCTGTCACAGAAATAGTGTCTATTGCAGGTCGGTGGGACGAGTCATCCGCAGTAGGTTTTATCCGACGCATCGGTTGAGACGCCGAAACTTTAACACCCACTACTGATGACTCATCTTTCCTCTCGATAATTGACAACGTCTGTAGTCGGAGGAATGTGTATTTCAAAAATGACTTCTTACCTTTTGCCGCCCAAATTCTTCGCGTGCAGTAATTCGGAATTCATCGAGAACGTCAAGAGTGTCCATTGCAGGTCGGTATGAAGAGTCACGCGCAGTTGGTTTTATTCGACGCATCGGTTGAGACGCCAAAACTTTAACACCCACTACAGATGACTCATCTTTCTTCTCAACAATGGCCACCCCTTTCGTCTCAAGTCAGTTCTTCTCCATGGAACACCGTTGGAGCAGGTCAAGAAAATAGCACAGAGAGTAAACAGAAAAGCAGCCCGAGCAGCCTTGAGGAAGCTTGTTGACACAAGTGCAGATAAGCTACCTAGATATTCCTTTCTTTTCTAATGCCATCCTTGAAGTGATCACTTGATACTTGAGTGAGTTGTCATTTCTGATTGACCAGAGCCCTCTTCTTCCCTGACAAAATACCGAACCCTTGTTGCACATCAACATCACTTGTATCACCGGGTGATTCTATGTGTCCCAAAGGGGACGAACGTTGAATTCGTTGTGGTGGAAGCGACTCATGCTTTATTAGGTCCGTCTTCGTCCTTGCCTTGGCCCTTCGGCATTCAACACAAGCCATGATAGATGGAATAGAGAGAATTACTTTATCCTTCGTCAAAAGAGACATGTAAGTGGAAATGTTAGAGCATGGTTGAAGTTAATACGAGTCGGTGGCATGAAAAGAGTTGTTCTCACCAATTATTTTTGGTATTTGTCCGTTCTGTTCACAGCAGAAAATAATTCCCATCATGCTCCGTTCTTTGACATATCCATAATTTATCATGTCCGTACAGTGTTGACGTTATACATTGCGGATGATGAGAGGGCAGGTGGAGGCGGCCGGCGGTCCGCAGCGTCTTATCATGGTCAATAGGTAACTCAAGCAGTGTTGTCGATGGGTTGAGCGAGCGAGGTGGTTTCGGGTTGCTGTTTTATTTGAGTTTTGATGAATTTGGGGTGACCGTTTGCTTTTTTGAAAATTGGATTCTCATTCTTGTGTGCAAGAAATCCAGTACCCGGACCTTTGGGTTGGAAATAATGGGACTCCGTCCTAATAACTGAACCTGAACTGCCAATAATAGGAATGGTGTTTTGAAGGATTTTTGAAGGATTTTTGAAGGATTTTTGAAGGTCACGCTCAATCACGCTCAAAGTCACGCTCAAAGTCACGCTCAATCACGCTCAATCACGCTCAATCACGCTCAATCACGCTCAATCACGCTCAATCACGCTCAAAAATTTTATTAGCAGCTTGTATGGTCACGCTCCCCACTTGAGCGTGATTGAGCGTGATTGAGCGTGATTGAGCGTGATTGAGCGTGATTGAGCGTGACCGTGACTCACGCCTCCACTAGTCTCGCTGTTTCACTTCAACGCCGCCATGGTCCTCTAGACACTGCTTAATAACAATCACGAGGTACTTATAACCACCTCTCTCCCTTCTCTAACACCTCATGATAGATTTGAGTGCGGTCGGCGTTTGGTTTTATTCATTTCGCGCGAAATTGGCAGCAAACGGCTGCGGCACGGCCGAATGTGGAATAGTGCTACCGCTTCTTTTTCGATGTCGATGGTTTTTCGTCTTCTGTTGCTCTCCGTCGACTCGACAATCATCGACAAGTAACTATCAACTAACTGTTGATTCGGGGTGCGAATTATTGCCAAATATACTCTCATACAAGTCAATACACTGGTTGAGATTGCCGGGCGTGTGTGTGTGGTGTTAATTATTTAGGGATGATATCCAACTCAGAATGAACAGAGGACTCCACAATTCCTTCGTACAGAGGTCAGAGGACCTTGACGAATCTCTGTGACATAGAAAGCTTCAGCTGCTCATAGCCACACTTCATGACATTTTATGTTACCTTCGAGATAAATGAATGTGTTGCATCAAGTGATCTTTAGCAGAGATGTGCA
Source organism: Skeletonema tropicum (assembly GCA_037178625.1). Lineage (NCBI taxonomy): Eukaryota > Bacillariophyta > Thalassiosirophyceae > Thalassiosirales > Thalassiosiraceae > Skeletonema > Skeletonema tropicum. Next base: position 988,211 of record CM074140.1, on the reverse strand, counting down.
GCTGAGTCTACTTCACCGAAGATATTGGACATCGAGCACGTTTAAAGAACTGTCATATAGATTCCGCGCTCCGACCGCTCGTCAGGTTGGAGGTTCCTTGGTCCCCTTCATCCTGCATCATGACAAGCTTTATCTGGGATGATTTCATGGCTGATAGATGAAATATCAGCTACGAGGCTGTAGCATCGCTTCTACGGACGCAATCCGTCTGAGCAGTGCCAATGTGCTTGTATAGTGTCGCCACCGAGTTTAATGGGACACTAAGAAGCGGCTCATGCGCAAATTGACGACGATAGATACGATTTGGTAGAATGTGTTGCTGCTGGCCAGCCCACACTTCACCTCTCATATCAGGTACGAGGCTGTAGCATCGCTTCTACTCACGCCAAACTTATGAGCAGTGCTAATGTACTTGTACCGGTTTTTTCACCGCAGAGTCAGAGTATAATGGGACACTAGAAGCGAATGGGACACTAGAAGCGGCTCATGCGCAAATTGACGACGATGGATACGATTCGGTAGAATGTGGTGCTGCTGACCAGCTCACACTGGACCTCTCATATTAGGTACGAGGCTGTAGCGTCGCTTCTATCAAATCTATTTGTTTCACAGCTGAGTTTTTTTGTTTAAGTATATGATATTTTATTTTTTCCAGGAACTCCATTGTGATTCAAGAGCAGTTCAACGTTTACATCTCTGAGCACACTCTTGACACGGCATACCACAATCGACACGGCCAGCTACCGTCCATTACCCACCGCTATTTGGACCAAGCACAGCCTGTTGGCGTGTAGACTTCGTCTTGTTTGAGCAGTTGAGGGCCTATCCTGTCACATCTACCTCCAAGTAGCGCTCCAAAAGCCCATTATTGCATATCGGGTATCTTTTGGCACATTTGCAGCCTCTCGATTGGCGTTTCCGTCTTCACAGATTAGCACGAATGAGAGGTGCAAGTAGATAATGCGCATCATACGGGCTCTACGTTTTCGGTACAATGAGACTGGAGAAAGTCTGTGTGGAATGAGATGTAGATATTTTTAGTCCATCCTATCGATGATTCTTACTTTTACGTCTAGTATTCTTTTTTGCTTTCCTTCACCTCCTTCATTATCGAATAATCCAAGAGAGTCGAAGATATTTATTTCATCTTCACCACCAGACATTCTTCTTTCCAGCAGTAGATCTCTTTTTTCGTTTCTTTTTCTCGTGTTGTTGCTGTTTGATAGCCTTCTTTTGTTGAGTCGTCGTTTGCTTTTTGGCTTGTCGATGAGCACTTTTCTGACTTGACTTCTTCGCATTGACACTGCTTCTTTGTACTTCGTTATCCTCGGTTAATGCAAACGCCTTTTCCAAACCGTCTTTTGAACTTCATCACCCAATGGCCACTTCTTCTTTGCTGCAGCGTTCTGTGAAAAGAATACGCTGGTGTCAGAAAATGCAATACGATAGCTTCCTTTTCCATCATCATCACCATCCTTTTCATTAGTTCCTCGTTGTGATCGTCGGTGTTGAGTGCCCTCAGCATAATAGTGCTTCTTTTGGTCAATCAAGCAATGTTTTGGTAAGTAAGGAGAGGACATCAGCGATTGCCAATCAGAGCTTTCGGCCCATGCTGGGACGAAGATTGCAAACTGTATAGATAGGGGGTATCTCGTCGTCCGTGGTATCATCATCTTCGTCATCCATAGACAAAAAGTGATGCATTCGTTGGTACATAAACTCCATAAACTCTGACGCGATTTGCTTGAAAGCAACCCCCCTTGCTCAGAAAGTCCACATCGAAGAGCTACCCTCACAACCGAACCATGCATCGGTGTCTCCAAACGCGCTGCCAAATTCAGAATCACTGCTGTCTCTCTCCTCATAGCAGTTGAATGGCGAAGCGTGCAAGGAATTTGTTATGTAAGAAGCGAAATACTAAATGTGGAATCGCCGACTGCAATCCCGCTCCCTCTAGCACATCATACCAAAACAACAATGTGAACGACAGCAAGCGCGAAAAGCTTGACGGCTCATGAGCTCCTAAAATATTGGACAAAGTGCGCTTGTGTAGTTCTCTAGCTTTTGCATGTGATCAATATTGATCTTCATTGAGAGTCCACCAAAAGTAACCCTCGCTTGTTAGAATGCCACACCATTTCCCTGATTCTTTCGAAAGGCACTCAAAATAATCGCGAACGGGGAGGGACCCGTGAAGCGCCAAGAACAAAAACGAATACTCAAGAATCCAGGGTTGTTCACATTCGTTTTGAGAAATTGCGGGAAGCCCTTAAGTGTAGAAATCCTTAATTATTGCGGGAAGGAATTTTGTTAGGGTTAGTCATTGTTACATATTGTTACACCAACATAACAGTGTTCGAATATCGTCACACAAATGTTACAGCGATTCTTTTGGCACCCTATCGTTTCGAATCGTACAACTGACTCATTTGATCGAATAAGTAATGCTGCCCGCATAAGCTATGATACGGCTAGGCAATGCTCTAGAGAAAAGAATTTTATTAGCTGAAGTTAGTGAGTAGTGAGAAGAATCTGCCGCTGACCCCATCGCCTGCCTCACGCAGGCATGGGGTCGGCGTTCGAAAATCAAGATACCTGTGCCTTCCTGAGGTTGCTGCTCACTGTTCAGCCTCGGCTGCGTGCTGCGCCTATGTACAACTGCTTTATCTCTTCTCTTTTCCTCGCACACGGTGCACCCTAGTCTGTCAGCATCATTCTTCTTGCGACCAGCAATATTAGTTGCAGAATTTGATATTGGATGTTAAGCACCGATTGTTGACCATTCTTTCGTTGTATGCGAGTGCTATTACTTCTACTTGTACTTGCCGGGGTATTACTTAGCTCTGGGAAATATACAGCTACTGCAGCACATGTTCGTCATCCTAGCATTAGATATTGGCCTCTTGGCCTGTTTGAGAAGGGCCTGCAAAAAGCTAGCAAAATCGGTAGGCAGGGCAAGTATGTGACTTATGGTGGACTTTTTCCTAGTGTTCCAAGTCATGGTCAGTTACAAAATATTGGTTACACTAGGTTTATAGATAATATTCTGGACCTATTCCTCTGGGAAGTAATTAGTCAAGCAATCCACTTTGTCATGAATGGTAATGCCAAGTCGGTTCATCATCTTTGCCACACTTGTGTATTTGGAAGGTTTGTCACATTTACCCTTTGGATGACATGTGACAATGTAATTCAAGAGAGGTTTCATATCATTTCTTGTCAGATGGTGCAATTTTCCTTCATGCAGGAGCTGTACATATCTTTTCAGGGCAATCTTTGCAGGTCTAAGGGTGGCTTCCTCTTTATTTCGACGTTTCTTTTTTTCTTGCTCAGACTCATAT